>JAGDYQ010000047.1:4647145-4874678 GCA_021962125.1 Bulinus truncatus | reverse complement strand
CTCTCCTCCTTCATCCACTGTGTGTGTATGTGTGACAGCGACTAACGAGGTCAACTCAGTACAACGACTGAGTACAATAGTTTAAAGCCAGAGCAGACCAGACAAATTCGTATGGGCTTATTTTTGTCCTGTGCCAAGTTAAGAACCAGCAGCGGTCCCTAGATGGACCTTCCCTTATTAGGTAACGCCTTGCGAAGTGAGTTGGAGTGGGGCGAGTATGACGCACTGTGACAGAGAATAGTGAAAAAAATACGCTACGGGGTTGGGAGGGGAGTAAAAAAAGAGTCAAGACAGACAGCCTGTGGGTAGGCAGCAACTAGCCAGACAGCTTCTAGACAAACAGCCTGTAGGTAGGCAGCAACTAGCCAGACAGCTTCTAGACAAACAGCCTGTAGGTAGGCAGCAACTAGCCAGACAGCTTCTAGACAAACAGCCTGTAGGTAGGCAGCAACTAGCCAGACAGCTTCTAGACAAACAGCCTGTAGGTAGGCAGCAACTAGCCGAGACAGCTTCTAGACAGACAGCCTCTAGGCAGACAGCTTCTAGACGGTCTCTAGAGTCTAGACAGGAACAGCGTTAGGTAATAAAACAACGGCCACGTGTGTCTGTGTCTTGTCTATTCACTAACGAGGGGGGGGGGGGCTGTGCTAGATATCGCCAATACAATGTGTTAAAAAAAAGAAAACGAACAGGTTGGTGATTTTCAGTGGAGGGTAGAATATAATAATCTCGGCGTATTTCAAGACTCAGTGGGTGACAGTAACAACGTGTACACAGAGAGAGATACAAACAACAAAAAAATTGTGTTGACTACTTTATTTCTAGGAAGGGTGTGTCTACAATCGTGGAAAATGAGTTGTTAGGTGAATTGGTGAGGTGGGAAGGGGGGGAAGACTTTCAGAGATGCCTAATATCTCTGTAGATACCTACAGGGACCATTATGAAATTCCAGACTTAATAGAAATTTGTGCTGGAAGGCCTTTGGGCAGTGAGGGGCCCTTGTTGGGCCTCTTGGGCAGTGGGGGCCCACAACTGTGCGGCTAATAAGCCTATCCATTAAGAACGGCCCTGGTTGCAGGGTCAGAGACTGTTACATCGCCTTGGAGGAAACTGAGTGCAATGTACGATCCTAGGCGACAGGAGACCCTAAGGGCCATCGGTGAAGTTTGCGAACAGTTATTTCGTCCCTGAATGGACCCAGGTTATACAACCCCACCACAACCTATACAAATAAACAGGTCAGCATATAGCCAATATTAAGTAAGAAACCTGAAAAACTGAGAAAATGAACACATAAAAGAATGTGAATATACTTACCTAACAAATACAAAAAGGCTAAGCTTATTACAACAGTTCTTCCAAAAAACGTATTGCCCGATGTCCAGCCACAAGAAATGTACACCTGTAGCCGTGCAGATAGCTCCAGTCAACAGCAGAGCCGCGAGTGCGTTAATGGTTAGCGTATATTTTTTTTTAAAGTTTATTATTACGATGTAACTGGATCGACTATCTACTGAATAAACAAGTAATCCGTAGACTATAAACCGTGTTAGTTTGTCATCCGTCAAAATATATATCGACCTTTGCCTTTCACGCTTGGTGGATGAACTGCAACTCGGTTTTTAAATATTAAGGTCAGAGCACTGGGCAGAAGCTGTGGTGGTGGTGGAGAGGGGGGGGCAGGAAGTTCGAAGCCGCAGCAGGGGAAGCTGCTATTCCCCCCTGGCCCTCCCTCGCTCCTACACGCTGATCGTCTTCCTGCTGTTGTCATGGCAAAAGCACGCTAAACAATTAAAACGGCCATTAGCGTGAGAAGGGAGAGTTACTTCAGAGGTGGACAAAAAAATTATGAAGGAATTTGGTAGAGTGCAATGTTGCACGGCTATGTTGGCCTAGGACGAGCATTAGTCATTTGGGTTGGAGAAAAATTACTGTAATTTAAAAAAAAAAATAAAGTTTGGTTGATTAAAAAAAATTTTAATCATTAAAAGGCTATTAAGTGTGATTAATAATATTCAGCTCATATAATGAACTGATGTTAAATCTTTGAACTTAAATAACTCCCCTAAAAACTCAGCAAGCTGGCGAAGTCAATTGAAACCTCTCCCAGCCTGGAGGAAAAGCGATAGTCTGGCTGCACCGACAGGGGGGGGCAGGGGAGGGGGATTGCTATCTATAACCCACTGTCCATCATGGGGGCCTTGGTAAGCCACCCACATCCCTGGTGTGGGTTATCAAGTTTTATAACACACAAGTAAAGAAGTTCCCCTACTGGGCCGTAATGGAGGCAGATGAAGTGCATTATTCATCTGAAATTTCTCTAACCCTCGGCCAGCCGCCTTTACTTCCCCAACTTAAAGTCAGGTACAGCCATTTAAAGCTGGGTGGACTAGTTAAGCGACTTTTGAAACAACTTTCACCTGGAAAAAATTCCACATGGTTCTCACCGAGATCGAAACCAGGACTCTCAGGTCGACAGTCGGGTATCTACACCACTCGGGCCATCCGTTAACACACAAGCCCCACCCACAAATGTATCAGGAATTGAAGAAACTTTAACTTAATGACCGTTAATTGAGGCATTTCCAAGCCCTACCAAAACTCTCAAAAGTTGAAACATTTGGGACAATATGACTCAATGGTTCGGCTATCTCACTGACAATTCTATGAAGCCGGATCAAATGGAGTGGGGGGGTGAGCTAAGAAACATGGCCTTTCATTGGTTGCAGGTTCTCTCTGCTAGGGCATTCATTACCTCCAAAGATAGCCCACCAAAAATGATGCTAATTCAAAATCGTTGAATATTACTAAGTCCTGGTAAAGGCTAGTTTTTTAGAGTTTGTTTGAATTTACATATATGGGCAGATAGTGAGTTCTTTTCTTTATTTTGTAAGAATTATTTTTTTTTTATTTTCTCTTTTAATTTTTTAAAGTTCGTGAACATCAGACTATTTAATTTTCTATACATGTTTTTTTCTTTAATCACAAAAATTGCACGGTGTGTAGCAGACGTGTAAACTACAGGCTGTTTGATCCAGACCACCCTTGTACACACATCTCTGACATTCAAACTACAGGCTGTTTGACCCAGACCACCCTTGTACACACATCTCTGACATTCAAACTACAGGCTGTTTGACCCAGACCACCCTTGTACACACATCTCTGACATTCAAATTGCATTTTCCTTCAAAAGAACACCCCCCACACCCATATGCACTTAGTCCGGCCTTTCTGTAAAATTCAAGAACCCATTGTGGGCCGCGGTTCAAAAAGTCTACACATCCCTGGTGTATAGCTTATCGATTTCAGTTATTAAAAGATGTGCAAAATGTGAGACAGTTACTGGTCAGTATGTTATTCTGGTCAGTATTTTATTCTGGTCAGTATGTTATTCTGGTCAGTATATTATTCTGGTCAGTATGTTATTCTGGTCAGTATTTTATTCTGGTCAGTATGTTATTCTGGTCAGTCTGTTATTCTGGTCAGTATGTTATTCTGGTCAGTATGTTATTCTGGTCAGTATGTTATTCTGGTCAGTATGTTATTCTGGTCAGTATGTTATTCTGGTCAGTATGTTATTCTGGTCAGTATGTTATGCTGGTCAGTCTGTTATTCTGGTCAGTATGTTATTCTGGTCAGAATTTTATTCTGGTCAGTATGTGAGCTCTCTTTCTTAATTGAAGAGCCACCCACCTCGGATCAAAGAGCTACATGTATTGACAGGATTCAACATTTAAAAAATGCCCCTTTGTCTCAAACATTGAACAGTCTATTTATACAGAGCTTGTAATTTAAAAATCGAGTCAATTTTATAATGAAGTCATTATAAACCAACCTCCTTAATAAGGGAAATCAGTTTCCACCTGACCTCTTCAAAGTGAGACAAATTCTCGGGTGTGAAGATGGCAAAGCTTTCAGTTGTGACACTTTTCCCAGGTCTGGGAGTTTTGAGACTTCTGCCTAGGAAAAATTAAAAAAAAAAATTTTTTAATTTTATTCAGTGAAGAACTGATGACAAAAAATTCTATAAATATATCTAAGTATTTTTTTTTTAAAAGATTTATTAAAGATTACAATGAAACTAGTGTTTAGTGTTTGTAAAATCAAAGGTTACAAGCTGGGCTGGAGTACTGGACTAAAATTTTTCCAATATAAGACCAATAAGGGAATTCGTACATTGTATCTATAAAAAAATATAGTCACTGAGTGATATTCTGATGACCAGACATCCCTGTCTCTGTAACACGGATCCTGATGTCCCCCAAAATGTTAAAAAATAAACCAGCCGCTTGGGTTTAATCTCAGACCCACAAAACCTTCCATTAAATTTCTTCTTCAAACTAACCATTACTGATTGATATAGGAAGGTTACGTTATGCCCATAGCATTCACTAGACTTTATTATCTGCTCTCCAGAAAAGTCTGTTTTTCACAGATCAATACCAGAGGATTATGTTATGTCCATAGCATACACTAGACTTTATTATCTGCTCTCTAGAAAAGTCTGTTTTTCACAGATTAATACCGGAGGATCATGTTATGTCCATAGCATACACTAGACTTTATTATCTGCTCTCTAGAAAAGTCTGTTTTTCACAGATTAATACCGGAGGATCATGTTATGTCCATAGCATACACTAGACTTTATTATCTGCTCTCTAGAAAAGTCTGTTTTTCACAGATTAATACCGGAGGATTATGTTATGTCCATAGCATACACTAGACTTTATTATCTGCTCTCTAGAAAAGTCTGTTTTTCACAGATTAATACCGGAGGATCATGTTATATCCATAACATACCCTAGACTTTATTATCTGCTCTCTAGAAAAGATCTGTTTTTCATAGGTGTACCGGAGGATCATGTTATGTCCATAGCATACACTAGACTTTATTATCTGCTCTCTAGAAAAGTCTGTTTATCACAGATTAATACCGGAGGATCATGCTATGTCCATAGTATACACTAGACTTTATTATCTGCTCTCCAGAAAAGTCTATTTTTCACAGATTAATACTGGAAGATCATGTTATGTCCGTAGCATACACTAGACTTCATTATCTGCTCTCTAGAAAAGTCTATTTTTCACAGATTAATACTGGAAGATCATGTTATGTCCGTAGCATGCAC
Organism: Bulinus truncatus; assembly: GCA_021962125.1. NCBI lineage: Eukaryota > Metazoa > Mollusca > Gastropoda > Planorbidae > Bulinus > Bulinus truncatus. The sequence goes on along the minus strand of JAGDYQ010000047.1, from coordinate 4,869,546 downwards.
CATATTTCGTTAAATTCCCCTCCAGTCCCAGGTTAACCCCCCCCCCCCCCCAAAAAAAAAACCTGGCCACTATAATAAGTGACACACAATGAGGTCCAAGTGGTAATGGCATCCCTGTTTCCCCAGCTACTGGTTCTGTCAATGGAGATCACCGGCAGGAAGATATTCTGAGCTCAATGAGATCATTTTTCTTTTTCTGATAATTTAATAAACGGTTCATTGCACATTTATAATAATGATAACCGGTTGGCATAAACCAGTGAGAACCGGTAGGATGCCATCGGGGGGGGGGGGGGGGGTCCACGTAAAGACAAAATGTTGTGCGTCACTCATCCACTCAATGCTATTGGACAGTAGTGCCTTAAAATTCACAGACTCTGAATGTAAAAAAACAATTCAGCCATTAGCCCAGACGCAATGAACTCACCAGGGAATACAATACCCCCATTAGTCACTGAAACTGTCTGGGAGAGGACAGATTGAAATCAGGCAATTAGCTATTGATTTTCAATCATTCAGACCTGGGTGTGACTAATTTAAAATGGGATGAATGGATGCGTTGACAGAGTCAACTGATTCTTCCGTAAACTGACACAATAAAATAAGCTGAACATTTTCTAAATGAGTAATTATCTAATTGTGCCAATGAATGACAGGGGGGAAAAAAAAGGGGATTAAACTATGGATGTCAATTTGGAGGAAACATAAATTACGAGAACTGTGCAGAGTTTTTTTTACCCTTAGTTTCATCCTCAGTATTATATGTCGAAATACTCCCACAGATTAAAACTCTTCCATGAGGTTTCATCTTGCTCAGTACTATCTCTGAAATTTCACCTCCAACCTGATAAAAAATATATAAAAACGCAAATGAAAATGAACTTATATGAAGTTAAAATGTTTATTATAAAAAAAAATGAATAATGACAATACTGGGTCCATCTCCAATTCAAGGAGGTCCAAAGGTGTACTAAATTAAGTGTATTCTTCTGTGACAGAAGCTGGTTCTATTTAACTCTACATATTTATGGTGAGTCCAATGTTTTCTATCTGACCAGGCTAAAACATTTTGGTCTAAAACTAAATCAGCTTGGTTGATGCCACTGCACATTATCTGCCATGGAACCAATAAGGTGGTGTCTGAAATGATTAGGATTAGCAGCTTGATTTATTTTAATCATAAACTATTCATAGACAATTTTGTATGCTTGTATATATTTTTTTAAATATCAGCTCACCTAGTGAACACAAACAACCATACACACACACACACACCCAGGGCCACCGAGAGGGGGGGCAGGGGGGGCATTGCCAGGGGGCCCGCATCTATAAGAGGCATAAAGGGGGCCCGGCAGCCCCGACCATGTCAATTTTTTCACGACTCATTGTTTATTAAGGGGCCCGCAATGATGTCCTGGCCTGGGGCCCGCGTTGGCTCTCGGTGTCACTGCACACACCCACAATACGAGCATGCCATGTATCCACACACACATACAACACAATTTATTTATTATTCTACATGTACTAACTGTTCAGTACCCATCTAGGTGCCATGTGACAACCCCCCTCCTAACCATTCTAACTTTTTTTTTTATAGATCCTATTAATTGGGTTGTAATGCCCTAACATGAAATAGAAACAACAAAAATGAAATAATACACAAATTGTTCACATAAGCAGACAAATACAGTTTAAAGCTCGGGCGATAAAAAAAAATCATGTATTTCCTTTTATTTAACAATGTTCTACAAAGTCAGTAAATAGATGTACATTAGGGTGGTGCTTAGAAATGAACTTTCAAAAATTTCTGCTCTCACCCCCTATTTTTGTTCTTTTATATATAGAAACTCTTAAAATAAAATATTAAGGTATTCAGTTCATGTTTACTGGTAGCTCAATGGCGTCAAAGTTTAGGAGTATTGGACCGTGATAAAAATACATAGTGTACTGCACTGTTGTTGTGTATATAACACTGTATAATATTAATTCAAGTTATGTGGATTGTCCTACACTGCTGTACTAAGCATATAAAACATGTAAATAGGCCCGGAAGTGGTAATTTAATACACAGCAGGCCTAGTAGGCCTAGACAAAGAAACTATTAGTAACACAGTATAGGCCTACCTACACCACCTAGAAACTATTGGCAACGTGCCAGTTTGGCAATTTGCCAGCAAACAAATAGTTAAGAGATAAATTTTATAGCAATGGCTGGGGTAGACCTGACATTATCTGACAAGGAAAGACGTTCAGCAGACAGAAAGCAGCGGATGATGTTAAGACACCAAGAGATGAAAGAGCAGGAAAAGAGGCTTCTGAGTCAGCAGTCCTTGTATCCTCGTCATGTAGCAGTAGCTCAGCTAAGGAGAATGACAGCACAGAGCAGAGTACAACAGAATGTAAAGAACCTGTTGCAAGCTGCTCATCTCAAACACCTGCTAGTGCTAAGAAAAGGAGAGGCAAAAGCCAATTCTAACACCTCGATTAACAGCTGTACTGGATCGAACAAAAATGTCAAGCAATTCAGCAACACTTGTGATTACTGAGACAGCCACATCCCTTGGTCACGATGTTCTAGATCTGGCTCTGAACCGTTGGACTGTCGCCGTCAAAGAATCCCTACACAGATCTGCAGTACGCAGAACATCTCAAAGCTGAGTTCTAAGCTAATTATCCTATGGTTGTGCATTGGGATGGAAAGTTGATTCCGGATCTCACAAATAAAGAAAGCATCGACAGACTTCCTGTAATTGTTTCTGGGAAAGGAGCATCACAGTTGTTAACTGTTGCGAAACTGCCTTCCAGAACTGGTGCTGCACAGGCCGGAGCTGTCTTTCAAGTTCTGCAAGACTGAGGTGTTAGTGATAAGATCACTGGTCGGATTAGTGTACCTGCATCTCGCTGGAGCAAAAACTTCAGCGAGGTCTTCTATCACTTGCTTGCAGACATCACATTATGGAACTGATTCTGAAACGCAGTGTTCCAATATCTGTCTAGGTGCCACTTCATCTCCTGAGGTTCTGCTATTCAAACGCTTCAAGGATCATTGGCAGTTCATTGACAGAGCAAACTATGAAACATCTCTGACAAATTCAGACGTGTTTACTACGCTAGAAGATGTGCGCAGCTCTCTGATTGAATTTGCTCAGAAGCATATTCAAGAGCAGCGGCCAAGAGATGATTATCGAGAGTTTCACTGGAACTTGCTCTGCTATTTCTTGGGGGTTATTGCCTGACAGAGGAGTGCACTTCAGGCCCCCCTGGAGCAATGCACCATGCTGGCTGGATGTCGAAGGTTCTGTACAGCCTGAAGATATGGATCTTTCAAAGGGCAATTCAGACTGACAACCAAGAGGAAGAGAGAGGTCTTCAAGAGATGTGCATCTTTATTGTACGTGTCTACATGAGAGCCGGGTTCACTGCTAATCTGGCAGCCGCTGCTCCATACAATGACATGCTGTTGATCCAATCAATTCTCCAGCTATTTCGGAATCAACAGAGCTGTTTCCAGTGCTGCATCCAACAAGTTTTCAAAGCACCTCTGCTTTTTTGGTAACTTGTACTGCTTTTTTGATTTTTCTGTCATATGTCATGAGATAATGAGGAAATAACAACAAAAACTGAGTCATTCTATCATCATTTACTACTGCCTCATGAGGATTAAAAATGGTGATAACTGCCACGATTACTTCTTGGTTTTGTATCCTGTCCCCTGAATTGGTTGGGTTGGCATTCTTCGATGATCAGGCGCTCGAGCGGAAACATAAAGATGCATGGTAAATTTCATGAATGAAAGCGGTAATGAGGAGCCAGAGGACATCAAGCTAATCTCTGTTGATTTGGAATCCTTCAACAACAGGAGGAATGAGGACTTCGTGTCGCCAAAGTCTAAGAGATTCTTTGACATGATGGAGCTTGATACTGGATTCCTGGATGCTGACCCAGATGAGTGGACCAACCATGAAGATTATCGGCGATCTTTGGAGACCGTTCGGCAGATTTAGGTTGTCAACGACCATGCAGAGTGGGGTGTAGCATTGATTCAAGAGTACAGTGGAATCCTCACCAGAGATGAGGAGCAACTTCAGTTCCTGCTGCAGACTGTTCAACAGCATCGACAATCCTATCCAGACACTAAGAAACAGACATTGTCAAAATGACTTCTTATCGGACTGATAACATTGAACTATAATTACAGGTAGAATATTGTAGATGCAGGATTGCTTGTGCTTGTTTAATAATTCATTCTACTATTTAATGTTGTGTTTGAGAAACTTATCTTTGATTAAAAAAAAGCCAAAAATTCCAAAGCGTGATCTGTTTACTTGTTGAACGTGGCCCTACCCCTACAACTTTGGCTTCATTGAGCTACCTCTAAATATTAAGATATCAGCACTAATTTTTTTTCTAGATGTTTCTACATCCAAAGGAACAATTTAAAGGGGTGAGACCTAAAGAAATCAAGTTTTTATTTTTTAGTGGTTCCTAAGCATGTATCATCAAAGAGAAAAAAAAAGTCACATTAAACTAAATACTGCCAAGATTGTATTTGTGGTAAACATGTAAATGAATAACTGACTTTTACGACCAATGGAGAAAAGATAGTTCCACCAAAATTAAATTATTACAAGGAAACTATTACAAGCAGGTGCTTTCCATTGGGAAGGGGGGGGGGGGGGTGAGAGAAAACTTCAAACAGCCTCCAAAACCAACAGTAACATCCAGTTCAGGAAGTCTACTTCTCCCTTTGATATTTTTTCATAGGCTGTTACATATACATATACATGTACTTGTACTTATACTTGTACTTAGACTTAGGTATGCAGGATGACTAAGTAATAAAAATATGAAAAAATAAAATTCCTCTGGCAGCTGCTTTTGTAAATGCATTTTATTAATGCTAATCATTTTAGTGTTACTGTAGTTGTCGATAAAGTTCACTAGTGTGAATAATTTTAATATCACTATTTTTATGAAATTTTATTAAACTTTGTTCATTTCTGCATCAATTTATAGAATTTTTATCACAGTAACATGTGCTGATTTTCAATAAACAGGCCTTGACCCACAGAAGCCCCTCCCCCCCAATATTTACTGTATGTTTATGAAACCTATACAAAAAACTTAAAACTGGTGATATGAGAACAAAAATTGATACAAAATATAAAAAATTGTTTATAGCCATGACGTCAAACTCCATTGTAGGCAATTACCCATCCTATATAGTTTGGGCCTCATGAAAAAAAAAATCCAATTATCAATTGTTTACTTTGCCAAGATGTTGCAAGCTGGCTTCTATTTTTTCATAAACTAAAAACTGTCCATCTTGGCTAATTTATCATTGGTCAACCTATTCCCATTTGTGAAATCATTCATCAATCACAATCTTTCAAGTCTATATATTTTTTTATAATTAATTTGTACCCTTTTAATTAAAAGATTGTTAATTTTAAATACATGTGTATTCATTATGTGCAGAGAACATAATTTTATGTCTACTGCAGTCAAGTTAAAATTTTAATGAATGTTTTAAAATGTGTGAAATATTTTGGAAATTTTTCAAAATACAGTACTGAAAAAAAAATATTTAGGAATAAGAGTTCAGAAAATATTAATGTGATTGGACTTTTAAAAATATGCTCTGAATTTTAGAGATTTTACACTATCCAGCACACTATTAAATCACATATGGCGGGATAGTCAAAAGTCTACTAGATGTGTATTTCAGTACTACTGTATCACATGATGGGATCTCAATGATTTGAATCACTGATGTCATAGAGCACTGCTGCTTAGCATGAAATCCCAAAGTTATAAAAGTAAGCTCACAATCAAACCCTAGTCAAACACTTACGTTATCAAAGTAAATATCCACACCAGTCGGTGAAGCTCTGTCCAATGCTGCTGAAATGTCATCCGTCTTGTAGTGGATGGCATGGTCAAACCCCAGATTTTTTAGGTAGCTGCATTTTTCAGCAGATCCGGCAACCCCAATTACTGTTAATCCCTGGCAGACAAAAAAAAATGCAAGAAAAAAGACATCATGCTAAAAATTTACAGAAATTATTTAACAAATTATTAATTTTGAAATATAAATATTATAAATAATACATAATTAGCCAATTATTAAGTTGTTTTTTTTGTCTATCATACGTCTGTTGTAAAAATTATTTTTTCAAATTGCTGGTTTAAATGGGTTGAATTGAAGATGGGAGGCTGAAACGGTTGCAGACTGTCTTGTATCTCAAGCCAGCATCTACATTAGAATTATTTCAAGGTAGCAGTTTATAGATAGGGGCCGGGTTGAGGCTTACCAAAGTTTAATATGTTCAAATAACTTCATCCGGTAGCTCTGTCTGAAGCAAAGAGCCCTAAAGATTAACAGTCTTTTTTTTAGAGTGTCAAGGACAAACAAGATTATTGCCAATATAATCACCACTGGTGAATGTTTGTTTTTAACTGGGATGCATTTTTATCTTCACAAACACAGTGATGTGTATACAAATAAACACATAAATGCATTAAAGGAATGACAAGCCAAATCCCATAACTGAAGCAATCATCTGTGTAAATGACACTTTTACTGTCCATATTCACTAATTTAAAGCACTTTCAATATGAAATTTGTCGTGCAATACTTAAAAGAGTGATTTCATGCACAGACATGAGCTGGGTCAATCTAAGGAATTATTAAATTCTAAAAATGTGTTCTTTGAAAAATTAATTATGACAACCGGCAGCTAAACTTGTATTTTGTTAGTTTTAATAATTTAGTATCCAGTTTTTTGGTGTGAACCACAACCAATCAAACACAGGAATCGCTATATCCTAGTAATTAAAACAATATTAAATTCTGAAAGTTGATTCAAAAGTATTTCATTGCAACAGTGCCATCTCCTGATGATGCTACATAATTCTTTTAGCTCCGCCTTCATTACATTTTTTTTTTTGATTAAAAAATTATTTTTTTTTCACATGATCAAATGACATTTGAGAAAAATTTGAAGTAACTTTTTTTTAAAATATAAAAACTATTTCTACGCTTACATCTCGTGAGATCAAGTGTTTTCCCCAGAGTTTGTGGCCATGGTCATGCCATGAAATGTAGGAAACATTCAGCTTCTTTATCTTAGCTAACTGAGTAGTCCATTCGGGTTAGGTTTTTTTTTTTACAAAGTGGAGATTAATCTGAGTATTCTTTTTTCCACCCGACTTTATGAAATTATCTGGGGAGAGCACTGCAAGTAAACTTGTTCAATTAAAAGCAACAACTTTAAAAAAAATGTAAACAAATATACACACAAAAAAATCCACAAGAATAGCCAAATAAAAGATAGATGGAATATCAGAACTTGCGACATAGCACAAGGTATTTTAGGGGATGGGTGGTCGTGCGGTGTAAAATGCTCGACTCAGCTGGAGAGTCCTGGGTTCGAACCTCATTGAGAGCGTTGGAATTTTTTCAAGTTCTGGTGTAAGTCCTCAAGTCTACCCAGCTTTAAATGGGTACCTGACTTTAAGTTGGGGAAGTAAAGGCGGCTGGGCGTTGTGCTAACCACACAATCCTTTTATTCGCTGAGGTTACTGAAACAGATAAATTCTACACTTCATCTGCCAACGATGAGTCCTTAGGGGCTTAAGGGAACTTTACTTTTTACAAGATATTTTGACATGGTTGGTTAATTATATTCTGGATATCCAAAGTACAATATTTTTCTTAAACATTCATTTAGCACAAAAGTTAGCATCGACATTTCTCGGCATTATATACACTGCATAAAGAATGTGTAAGTGATCGCATTTTATTGTTTAAAATTCAACCCAGCAAGAGCCAGGATTTTACACTTAAAATTTCATTCAAAAATGTGATTGAGTAGATATTTTTAGTTTCTCAATTCCAATGTACTTTAGAATTCTTCACCTATATTGTTATACTGAATAGACTTTATTTTACCAGTTAAACTGAAACACTTCTTTATTTACAGAAAAATCAGCAGTTCTTCTTCCTTTCGTTCTATAGCCCATTTAGGGCCCTGGCCTGAAAATCAGCAGTTACTAACCTTTTATTTGGCCAACTGACCCACCACACTTCCAACAGCTCCTGCAGCAGAGCTAACCACGATAACTTCACCAGACTTTGGCCAACATTTATTGTAGAAAGCCATGAAAGCTGTGACCCTTTGGATTATTTATTGAATAAAAAAAACTTAATAGTCAGCACATGAAATTTTATGTTCATTTAATTAACTTCTTTTATACATGTGTGCTGATCATCCAGACAGCCTGCACAGCAGGTACAAACAGAAACAAAATTGATAAAGGCAAAAATAATAACGAAAGTTGTGGAATTGAAATCAATAACACTCCAATATGACTAAAAAAACGTAAGAGTTAAAAACAGTCATTATATTCATACAATGTACACTCAAAACAATTAACTAATCATGGGAAATCCAATCAGCCACACATTTTTTTAGCACCAATATAAAATTCAACATTATACTGTCAATAAAATGTCGTTTTGTTACTAAAGAGTTATTTTTAGTTTTGAGACAGAAACACAGGAAGTGGGATTAGGTACATTATGTGGTGTATACCAAGTAAATGTTGTAGACAAGGACATTGCTATGTTTTGATTATTAATTTTAAAAGTTTAAAAAAAATGTATTTTTCATTTAAAATTGTATGATTTATACTGAAAATCATTCCTTTTAAGGTAGAGCCAGGTGAATTCCAAATTAGCACCCATCCATAATTAATATTTTAGGCAATGCACCTGGGTCGAAATAGATATTAACAAGACGATAGAATGAACAAATATATAACTTTCGTAAAGAGACTGGCAAATGCAATTTTCATTTGATTGAAAATATTTCTAGTATTGTATCATGAAATATGCATGTTTCAAGACACTAGAGAAAACTTTTTTTGAGATTTCTAAATTATTTCTCGTTTTTTTCTACCACAATGTGTGCTCTGGTAAGAAACGGAGCATAAAACTAGGGTAACTTTGCCTGAAATTCCGATATTTTTTTTAAAGATTTAGCAGATTGATTGGAACACACTACAGTTCACCAAAAGTCCAAAATTCAGTTTTTATTCTCTGCCCTAAAACAAACTAGATTCAAGATTGCCGAACATAAAAATATCACAAAATCGTACGTTGTTTGAATTTTGCCTCTGCACATACCCAGGCATACCAGCCGCCCCAAGCCAAAGAGATGGTGGCACCCCGGGAACTTCCTCCACTTTCACCACTTTTGTGCCGTAACTTCTGCTTTTTCTGACATCAATAATACTGTGGGATCTCCAGCCGGCATGGACACACACTAACGAGCCAACTGGGTAATCGGCAGCTTTGGACTCCAAAACTCTGTAATCAAAATGAAATAGAATCATTACAGCTGTAGACTTTTAAAGAGAGGTGGCCTTAATAAACAAAGTATTTAGAGCTGGGGAAGTTTCGATAACTTAAATCTATTTTCCAAATTTACTTGTTTATATTATTAATTCATTTCAAAATATACCAATTTTATAAGTAAGAGTGATTAACATGTTTTATACCATTCACAATTAATATCCTTCATTATCAAGTTACCACAGAAGTTGATTAATAGGGAAATTCTTAACTCAGAAGCATATGCACTATCATATCACAATTAAGGGGGTTCTGCAGTAAATAATGGTTAACAGCAAAATTATACTACATTTATTGAGATTTTACATGATATAAGATTATGACAAAAATTCTAATTCTTGAAGAAGATAATCTTGAGAAATCATACTTTGTAAAATTGCACAACTTTTGTAATAAATGTTTAAATACTACATTTTCTTTATTAAATCCAAAACTGTTTTCCTTAATATCTCCCAATGTGACAAATGTCACTTACCATTATTTACTGCCGAGCCCCTCAATTAACCTAACTTCATTATCACGTACAATATTAATTTAATACACAAGTATCATCCTCTCTGTGTTGTTCAATAACTGGCGAAATATCCAGATTAGTGAAAAAACATCTAACCTAAATTGAATCCACAAAGATAATGTTTGAATAAATACCTAAAACAAAAGATATTGTTTAAATTAATACTAGCTCATGATATATTTTAAATTGAAAAACTCCATTCTGTGGTCTGTAGAAAAAAAAAATCGCTATGACTTAAAGGAGTCTTTCTTACCTAGGTTCTAATAAAAAACACAGCAGAGTCATAGTTAGAGTTCAAATTTGTATGGTTTAAAACAAAAAAAGATTGACCGTCCTATACAATTGTATAATGCTACTAGGGTATTTGTACTTTACCTCCCAACTTGTTCACCTGGCAAAGTACAGCCGCTCGTGAAGACCCTGAAGAAGAAAATTGAATATACATGAACTGGTATTTATTTATTTTCCTTGATTATATAAACGAGAAAAAGGAATAATTCAAACGAACAGTTCAAACTTTTCAGATATGTTAGCTAATCGAGCAATGAAGGTTTTACAGACTCTGTCTTGCCCATCTGAACGGTAATTATAATTTAAGAAAATAGTCCAATGGTGTCACACTTTTAGTCATTTTGTTTATTAGATGTAAAAAAAAAAACTCTCTTTAGAGTAAGGGTGTGCCGGAATCCGGTCCGGAAGTGGGATTTTCACATAAGAAAATCCGGATCCAGTTGGAAAAAACGGATTCGGTACACCCCTACTTTCGAGGTTTCAGACAGAAATGTATAGGAAATGTTAAGAAATTTTGTGGCACTAAAATTAAACACAGCTGTATGCGCAAAAAAAAAAACTTTGAAGTGACTTAGAGAAATAAATATAGGGTTCATTAAAGTTTAAATGTTTCACATGTTGTTTCTACAAGTTATTCTACCATAATGTCAAACATAATGAAAAGTGGAATTTCAATTCATTATTAGCTTATGAGTTAAGTTTGTGAACAATAAAAATAATTAGAAAAAAAAATAGCAATAGGACAATTCAGTTATAGATTTTTGAAGTTTATGTAAATAAATTAATTAGAAAATGAATTTTTTTTTAAGAATTATACGAATCATAATACCATAACGGGGATGGATAGCCGAGTGGTGTAGATACTCGACTGTCAACCTGAGAGTCCTGGGTTCGATCCTCGGTGAGGCCCATGGAATTTTTCCAGGTGAAATTTGGTGCAAAGCCGTCCCACAAGCCCACCTAGCTTTAAATGGGTACCTGACTTAAGTTGGGGAAGTAAAGGCGGTTGGGTGAGGATATGAAAACAGATGAATTCTATACTTCATCTGCCCCATTTGGCCCGTTAGGGCCAAGAAGGGAAACTTTACTTTTTAATACCATAACCTTCAATGTTTTGGAAATGGTTCAATGTGCTTTTTAATTGACAATTATTTTCATGATTTTAGAGTTAAAATATTTCCCTGACATACATAATAAAAGCATATTATATGTGAAAAAAAAAAGTTTCAAACTAAAGATATATTGATATATAAAAAATCTATCTCTGGAGAAAGAATATGCAAGTCTTAGATGAAAAGTGAATATAATAACTATTAAAACTAAATAATGTCTTGTTCTATGGTCTGAGACTTACAACTTCAAGAGAAATTTTGCCAGTCGTTTTACTATAAATAGTTTTTTTTTAACCTGAGATTTGTGTGAACAGTGTATAAATTAAAACATTTGGAATAAATGAAAACAATATTTCTGTCTGTCCTGGCTGACTTTAAGAATTTATCTTCAATTCTTCAGAGTATTAAGAATTTATGATAATTTATCTTCAATTCTTCAGAGGAACACTAATTAGGCACCGGCACAGTAATTTATTGTTCATCTTGTATGTCTAAGATATTATTTGTTTAAAATCAAAACGTTTTTTTACGTTACCTGAAGTAAGGATCTAAGCTGAGATACACCGCTTCTATCAGAATTTCTACAAGAATGCAAAAGAAAGAGGAAGAAACTAAATCACCATAATCCATACCATATAAACCTAAACAATGACATTATTGACATGTTATGATTCTCACATATGACCTGATAATGTTCTTTTTTAATGATCTGTAAAAAAATTTTTTTTACAAAAATCCTTATTTAATTATATCAAGTGACTAAAGGTAATAGTAATACTTTATATAAATATCATATCAGCATCTTAATAGGTAATAATTTATGATATTGTTTATATTTAACAAGGACCTGATTATATAATCTGGAAAAAAAATTTAGCCTAATTATAAGGATGACATTTCCCATCACTTTAAGTGTAAATGAGTACGATATAATGACAAGGCTCAGTTGTCATTCATCCAAACAAGTAAGATCATAATTTCATAAATAATTGTAATATAAATATTTCTAATCATACCGTTATTTTTTAGATGATGTAAATGTAAGTTTTCTTCAACCAGTGTGAAGTTTTCAACTTTAGGGAGACCGTTGAAATGTGATGATAATTTCCAAACTTTTGCAGTTACCATTTTAACGCTAGTCGATGAAATTCGTAAATAAAATAATTTCGATCGTAATTAAAAATGTTTACATTTGGCAAAATTGTGGCTAGAGTTCCGTCCAGACTGATTCCGTTTTTTTTTTAATTTCATATTTGCCTCCCTTAAATTTGGTTAGAAATTAGAATGACAACCTACCTGAACCATTTAGCATTTTAATTTTGGGAACATGTTAATTCTTATAAAACGTTGAAATATAATTTTCGATGTTAAATTATTTTCTTTTGACAGGATTATCTCTAAAATAGTTGTATCTGAATTTTAAAGGAATTGTGCTACTTGCCAGAAGCATACTCGAATAGGTGTAATCTCAATTGTCTCATTTTAGCACTCCCATTCCATGTTTTAAAAGAGAATAGCCGTGCTTCTTGATTCCAGTAAGCTTGCTGATGATATCCAAAGCAATTTAATCAAATGAATTAGTATTTAACACTCTGATCTTGACATTTAATATTTTCATAAAGTACGTCTATTTATGTTTGGCGCAATGATGTATTAATTAGTATCGATCTCATCTAACACTACCCAAACGTGTAATTATTACTAAAGATGTAAACACATTTAAAATAATATAAATAATAATAATAATACTGCATCGTTTATCGCATGTAACTTACGACATGAATAAGGACACAAAGGTGTATATCAACGGAATAGTTGAGCGATGGAATCGATTATAAATAAAACTACAGATTGATGTTTTTAGAAATAGTTTCTTTAATAATCACTTCGCTCACCAACGTGCTCACTAACTCACCCACGTGCTCACCCATCATCATCATCATAATTGCCCGTCACTCCTATCGGAGTATGGGCCACCAACTAAAGATCTCCAGCGACTTCTGTCCTGAGCCATTCTCTCCAGCTGCTTCCAGCTGAACCCCATCCTGGTGATGTCCGCTTCAAATTCTCGCCTCCAGATGTTTCGTTGCTGGCTTCTCTTTCTTTTTCCTTGAGGATTCTAACTCAATGTTTGCCTTGTGTTGTTACTTGCCTAGTGTTGTTACTTGCCTAGTGTTGTTACTTGCCTAGTGTTGTTACTTGCCTAGTGTTGTTACTTTCCTAGTGTTGTTACTTGCCTAGTGTTGTTACTTTCCTAGTGTTGTTACTTGCCCAGTGTTGTTACTTGCCTAGTGTTGTTACTTGCCTAGTGTTGTTACTTTCCTAGTGTTGTTACTTGCCTAGTGTTGTTACTTGTCTAGTGTTGTTACTTGCCTAGTGTTGTTACTTGTCTAGTGTTGTTACTTGCCTAGTGTTGTTACTTGCTGGCTTTCGTAATGTGTAGCCTATCCAGCCCCACCTCCTCTTCCTGATTTCTTCTTCTATAGAAGCTTGGCCGGTTCGTTCTAAAATGGTGTCAGACCATCGTATTTGAAGAACTTTCCTAAAGCAGCTGCTCACCTACTCACCCACGGGCTCACCTACTCCCCCACGTGCTCACCTACTAAACCACGTGCTCACCTAATCACCCACGTGCTCACCTATTCACCCACGTGCTCACATACTAACCCACGTGCTCACCTATTCACCCACATGCTCACCTGCTCACCCACGTGCTCACCTACTCACCCACGTGATCACCTACTAACCCACGTGCTCACCTACTCACCCATGTGCTCACCTACTCATCCACGTGTTCACCTACTCACCCACGTGCTCACATACTCACCCACGTGCTCACATACTCACCCACGTGCTCACCTACTCACCCACGTGCTCACCTACTCATCCACATGCTCACCTACTCACCAACGTGCTCACCTATTCACCCACGTGCTCACCTACTCACCAACGTGCTCACCTACTCACCCTCGTGCTCACCTACTCACCCACTTGCTAACTAACTCACCCACGTGCTCACCTACTCATCCACGTGCTCAACTATTCACCCACGTGCTTACCCACGTGCTCACCCACATGCTCACCTGCTCACCCACGTGCTCAATACTCACCCACTGCTCACCTACTAACACCCACGTACTCACCTACTCACCCACTTGCTAACTAACTCACCCACGTGCTCACCTGCTCATCCACGTGCTTACCTATTCACCCACGTGCTCACCTACTCACGCACGTTCTCACTTACTCACCCATGTGCTCACCTACTAAACCACGTGCTTACCTACTTACCCAGGTGCTCACCTACTAAACCACGTTCTCACTTACTCACCCACGTGCTCACCTCCTCACCCACGTGCACACCTACTAACCCACGTTCACATCTACTCACCCACGTGCTCACCTACTCACCATCGTGCTCAACTACTCACCCATGTGTTCACCTACTAACCCACGTGCTCACTAACTCACCCACGTGCTCACCTACTAACCCACGTGCTCACCTATTCACCCATGTGCTCACCTACTCACCCACGTTCTCCCCTACTCACCCACGTGCTTACCTACTTACCCACCTGCTTACCTACTTACCGACGTGCTCACCTACTCACCCACGTGCTCACTAACTCACCCAGGTGCTCACCTACTAACCCACGTGCTCACCTATTCACCCACGTGCTCACCTACTCACCCACGTGCTCACCTACTCACCCACGTGCTTACCTACTTACCCACCTGCTTACCTACTTACCGACGTGCTCACCTACTCACCCATGTGCTCACTTACTCATCCACGTGCTTACCTACTTACCCACCTGCTTACCTACTTACCCATGTGCTCACTTACTCACCCACGAGCTTACCTACTTACCCACCTGCTTACCTACTTACCCACCTGCTTACCTACTTACCGACGTGCTCACCTACTCACCCACGTGCTCACTAACTCACCCACGTGCTCACCTACTAACCCACGTGCTCACCTATTCACCCACGTGCTCACCTACTCACCCACGTGCTCACCTACTTACCCACCTGCTTACCTACTTACCGACGTGCTCACCTACTCACCCATGTGCTCACTTACTCATCCACGTGCTTACCTACTTACCCACCTGCTTACCTACTTACCCATGTGCTCACTTACTCACCCACGAGCTTACCTATTTACCCACCTGCTTACCTACTTACCCACGTGCTCACCTACTCACCCACGTGCTCACCTACTAACCCACGTGCTTACCTACTTACCCACCTGCTTACCTACTTACCCACCTGCTTACCTACTTACCGACGTGCTCACTTACTCACCCACGTGCTCACCAACTTACCCACGTGCTCACCTACTCACCCACGTGCTCACCCACATGCTCACCTACTCACCCACGTGCTAACCTACTCACGTGCTAACTAACTCACCCACGTGCTCACCTATTCACCCACGTGCTCACCTACTCACGCACGTTCTCACTTACTCACCCACGTGCACACCTACTAAACCACGTTCCCACCTACTCACCCACGTGCTCACCTACTGACCCACGTTCACATCCACTCACCCACGTGCTAACTAACTCACCCACGTGCTCACCTGCTCACCCACGTGCTCACCTATTCACCCATGTGCTCACCTACTCACGCACGTTCTCACTTACTCACTCATGTGCTCACCAACTAAACCACGTGCTTACCTACTTACCCACGTGCACACCTACTTAACCACGTTCTCACCTACTCACCCACGTGCTCACCTACTCACGCACGTTCTCACTTACTCACCCACGTGCACACCTACTAAACCACGTTCCCACCTACTCACCCACGTGCTCACCTACTGACCCACGTTCACATCCACTCACCCACGTGCTAACTAACTCACCCACGTGCTCACCTGCTCACCCACGTGCTCACCTATTCACCCATGTGCTCACCTACTCACGCACGTTCTCACTTACTCACTCATGTGCTCACCAACTAAACCACGTGCTTACCTACTTACCCACGTGCACACCTACTAAACCACGTTCTCACCTACTCACCCACGTTCTCACTTACTCACCCATGTGCTCACCTACTAAACCACGTGCTTACCTACTTACCCAGGTGCTCACCTACTAAACCACGTTCTCACTTACTCACCCACGTGCTCACCTCCTCACCCACGTGCACACCTACTAACCCACGTTCACATCTACTCACCCACGTGCTCACCTACTCACCATCGTGCTCAACTACTCACCCATGTGTTCACCTACTAACCCACGTGCTCACTAACTCACCCACGTGCTCACCTACTAACCCACGTGCTCACCTATTCACCCATGTGCTCACCTACTCACCCACGTTCTCCCCTACTCACCCACGTGCTTACCTACTTACCCACCTGCTTACCTACTTACCGACGTGCTCACCTACTCACCCACGTGCTCACTAACTCACCCAGGTGCTCACCTACTAACCCACGTGCTCACCTATTCACCCACGTGCTCACCTACTCACCCACGTGCTCACCTACTCACCCACGTGCTTACCTACTTACCCACCTGCTTACCTACTTACCGACGTGCTCACCTACTCACCCATGTGCTCACTTACTCATCCACGTGCTTACCTACTTACACACCTGCTTACCTACTTACCCATGTGCTCACTTACTCACCCACGAGCTTACCTACTTACCCACCTGCTTACCTACTTACCCACCTGCTTACCTACTTACCGACGTGCTCACCTACTCACCCACGTGCTCACTAACTCACCCATGTGCTCACCTACTAACCCACGTGCTCACCTATTCACCCACGTGCTCACCTACTCACCCACGTGCTCACCTACTTACCCACCTGCTTACCTACTTACCGACGTGCTCACCTACTCACCCATGTGCTCACTTACTCATCCACGTGCTTACCTACTTACCCACCTGCTTACCTACTTACCCATGTGCTCACTTACTCACCCACGAGCTTACCTATTTACCCACCTGCTTACCTACTTACCCACGTGCTCACCTACTCACCCACGTGCTCACCTACTAACCCACGTGCTTACCTACTTACCCACCTGCTTACCTACTTACCCACCTGCTTACCTACTTACCGACGTGCTCACTTACTCACCCACGTGCTCACCAACTTACCCACGTGCTCACCTACTCACCCACGTGCTCACCCACATGCTCACCTACTCACCCACGTGCTAACCTACTCACGTGCTAACTAACTCACCCACGTGCTCACCTATTCACCCACGTGCTCACCTACTCACGCACGTTCTCACTTACTCACCCACGTGCACACCTACTAAACCACGTTCCCACCTACTCACCCACGTGCTCACCTACTGACCCACGTTCACATCCACTCACCCACGTGCTAACTAACTCACCCACGTGCTCACCTGCTCACCCACGTGCTCACCTATTCACCCATGTGCTCACCTACTCACGCACGTTCTCACTTACTCACTCATGTGCTCACCAACTAAACCACGTGCTTACCTACTTACCCACGTGCACACCTACTTAACCACGTTCTCACCTACTCACCCACGTGCTCACCTACTCACGCACGTTCTCACTTACTCACCCACGTGCACACCTACTAAACCACGTTCCCACCTACTCACCCACGTGCTCACCTACTGACCCACGTTCACATCCACTCACCCACGTGCTAACTAACTCACCCACGTGCTCACCTGCTCACCCACGTGCTCACCTATTCACCCATGTGCTCACCTACTCACGCACGTTCTCACTTACTCACTCATGTGCTCACCAACTAAACCACGTGCTTACCTACTTACCCACGTGCACACCTACTAAACCACGTTCTCACCTACTCACCCACGTTCTCACTTACTCACCCACGTGCACACCTACTAAACCACGTTCCCACCTACTCACCCACGTGCTCACCTACTGACCCACGTTCACATCCACTCACTCACGTGCTAACTAACTCACCCACGTGCTCACCTGCTCACCCACGTGCTCACCTATTCACCCATGTGCTCACCTACTCACGCACGTTCTCACTTACTCACTCATGTGCTCACCAACTAAACCACGTGCTTACCTACTTACCCACGTGCACACCTACTAAACCACGTTCTCACCTACTCTCCCACATGCTCACCTACTCACGCACGTTCTCACTTACTCACCCACGTGCACACCTACTAAACCACGTTCCCACCTACTCACCCACGTGCTCACCTACTGACCCACGTTCACATCCACTCACCCACGTGCTAACTAACTCACCCACGTGCTCACCTGCTCACCCACGTGCTCACCTATTCACCCATGTGCTCACCTACTCACGCACGTTCTCACTTACTCACTCATGTGCTCACCAACTAAACCACGTGCTTACCTACTTACCCACGTGCACACCTACTAAACCACGTTCTCACCTACTCACCCACGTGCTTACCCACATGCTCACCTACTCACCCACGTGCTCACCTACTCACTTACGTGCTAACTAACTCACATACGTGCTCACCTATTCACCCACGTGCTCACCTACTCACGCACGTTCTCACCTACTCACCCAAGTGCTCACCTACTTACCCAAGTAGTTTAATAAAAAGTGTAAATAAAGGTAAAATATCTTGATATATTTTTGTCTAACTACTATTTGTGCATTCTTTGAAATTGTGAAAGATAATCACTTTTATTTATTTAAATTATGTTCAAATATTTTAAGAGGAATATCATCTGCAGCAACTAAAGCAGTAGATTATAAAATCTTATTCCATTTCCTAAAAATTGATTTATAACACATGCATTGGGATGAAAACAAAATGTTTAGTGTATGGAAATTTATGACTACCAGTCTGACACGTAGAAATCAATAAAAACCTTCTTTCTACAGTTAGTTAACCATAACTACTAATACAGTTCATAAAATAATTTTATAATACGTTTCTTCTATTTAACAAAACCACAATATATATTGGCGTATATTATTTTATTATCGTAGTAAATATACTATTAAATGAAAAATATTTTATTTCGTATTATATGCAAAAATATGCAGGAAATAAATGTTACTAAGTAGAGCAAACAATTAGAGGGGGGCAGACAAAACGCGGGGGGGGGGGGGCTGGCTGCTTGAGATAGTGGTGATGTTGGTATTCACTGAAATAATAACATACGGAGAGAAAATAACAAAATACAAGTATTAAGAGAATGCCCCCCCTCCCACCCTCAACAGACCCTTTATTGTCCAGACGATGTAAAAAGAAACTATTAAAATTCCCATGTGACTGTGTGTATGTATATAAATATACAGAGGCGCAACTAGACCAAACTTTCAGGGGGGGGAATGACTTGTATTAAAAATTTTATTTTAAACAAATTTTGGTCTAATCTTTTAATATTTTTTTATTTCGGGGGGGGGGGCAAATGACCCCCAATGCCCTTCCCCCCCAGTTGCGCCATATATATATATATATTTATGGGAAGGACATGGGTGTATTCACTGTATTGTTGTGCATTCTTGGCTGCAGAATAGTACGAGTGGACAGAAAAAATGTGGGGGGGGTATATTGAAAAAGAAGTTTGAAGATTTTTTGTAACTTTATAACGTAAATTATGTATTAATGATTTGGCCTGGGCGGGGGTCATTGGAGTCAGTGGGTGACTGGTAATAGAACGAAGTGAAGGAACGCGTGTGTGGGTGCGTGTGTAGTGAAGGATGATTGAAGGATATGTAGTTGTTGTTGTCCAGTTATGGAAGTAGGCAGTTGTAACGGTGGACCTTCGTTGTGAGGGCGTGTTGAGGCCATGTTATGTGGTATCTGATTAATCAAAAGGATTACGATACTAATAAGGCAATATTGTGCTTATTTTACGTGAAGACATCTATTAACAAACCCTACATGTTGTGGCATCCGCTTATCTATAGATAGAGCACCCAATGTCTGGATACATTTCTCGCCAAAATGTAAAACAGCTGTAGGGTAGTAAGCAAATTAATTCCACACAAAATGCTTGGTGGTAACGGATTCTGGAGTGAGATTTTATAATTGGCAGCTGGCTTCAATAAATTTCAAAATTGAAACTAAAAGATCACACATATATTCCAACATAATGGTTCATTTACAAAGTTATAATTTAATCCTGTGTCTGCTTGAAAGGTATTTAATCAGTAATGTGTGGGGTTCAGCTGACTGTTGCTAAAAATGTTTTAATTTCAAATTCTGGCTTATAGAGAATTGTATAAATATTCAGGAAGATATTTAGACAGTTGATTACAAGATAACTAGCATTGTTAGGATTTCAACTCCTTTCACCATGTCAGTTGATCTGACAATGTGGCTTCCAATAAAGGTTAAAAGGCAAATTCTTTTATCTGTGTTTATTATCTACTGAATAAACAGTTAAATTATTTAAAATGTGATCTCTAAGTCTGTTATACCATTAGTGACTCATCTAGATCAGCAGCCAACAACCTGTAACCAGCCAGAAAATTTCGCTGGTCCACAGAAAATGTTTGACATTATTCATTTTCCCATGTCACCCAATTGATTTTTTTTATTAATTAACAATAAAAATTGATGGGAAATAAACAAAAACAATAACATGCCAAATGGGACGGGTGGCAGAGTGGTGTAGACACTCGACTGTCCAGCTGAGAGTCCTGGGTTCGATCCTCGGTGAGGCCCATGGAATTTTTCCAGGTGAAATTTGGTGCAAAGCCATCCCACAAGCCCACCCAGCTTTAAATGGGTACCTGACTAAGTTGGGGAAGTAAAGGCGGCTGGGCGTTGTGCTAACCACACAATCCCTTCATATGATGAGGTTATGGAAACAGTTGAACTCTACACTTCATCTGCCCTGATGGCCCATTAGGGCTAAGGGAACTTTACTTTTTTTTTTTTTAATAACATGCCAAAGCAAAAGGCTTATTTTTGGGTAAAAATGTTTTATCAAAGATATTCAATGCATACAAACATAGAAGTGAAATACTTAGGTAAAAATGATAAATTTATTAATAATCAGAATGAATCCACTAATTTACTAGTTCATGAGGTCTTTATTAGTGTCAACTGCTGATCCAGGTAAAATTATGTTCAAGGAAAATTTATGAAAATGACAATATTATTAAATAAAAATACAAAAAAAAAAAAAGTTCAGATGGTTTAAAATTTGTATTTATTTAATGAAACATTATCATCAAAACTATGAATGAAAAGAATATATTCCTTATTCCTGCTTTCAAAACAAACAACTGTCATTACACAACAATATTGAGTGAAAATAAGATTTTATAAATATGAAAATATCTTGATAATAAATGTTTACATTGTAAACATAATTCAACAACAAATATATATGCAAGTGCAACATCTTTAAATAAAATGACTACGATGTGAAAAAATTTTCTTTCATCAAGTGGTATCTAAATGAAAGGGTTTAATACATTTAGCAGACAAAACTATTCACTTTGCAAATGACAAATCGATACGTAGACAAACCTTGAGGGCACATAAACAGAATTAAGCATGGTATGAATCTGAAAATTTTAAGTGTGAAGGTAATCAGTGCTTTCTAAGTTACACAGCTAAAACATAACAGACAGAGTGATGAAGTTGGAATCAACAATGTTATTACATCCTAAAATAAATGTTTTGTTGGTAAAGCTTTTTTTCTTTTTGCTTTGCTGGTTACAATGACCTGAGAAATGGGTTGAACATTAATTGGGCAAAGTGAATCACCCGCTCAACCATTAATTAGGCAAAGTGAATCACCCGTTCAACCATAAATTGGGTAAAGTGAATCACCCGTTCAGCCATAAATTGGGTAAAGTGAATCACCCGTTCAACCATAAATTGGGTAAAGTGAATCACCCGTTCAACCATAAATTGGGTAAAGTGAATCACCCGTTCAACCATAAATTGGGTAAAGTGAGTCACCCGTTCAACTGTAATTATTAATGGTGAATTTTTGAAAATAATTTTGAAAAAGATAATAAAATTTTTTTTTTAAATTAAAGAATCTGTATTAAAAAATATACGTTTTATCTGTGGCATAAAAATTCACCATTGCTATGATTGGCCGTTTTTTTATTTGGGTAGAGAAATAAAGACCATGTACGAGAGCATCGGAAGAAAGAGAATAAATGTATTTTGTGATCTGCGTGTCAATGAAAATATTTTTGATTGGTTAAAATTTATTAAAAAACAAAAGGGGGGAGTTTTTAAATGTAAGTTGCGAGATGACATCACTAGTCAAGTTATTTCGGTATAAAACAAATCCACAATATTGCTCGTAGTCATAATACAACCAAAATCTGAATTACATGGATATCAATTAGAACAGTATCTATACGCAATAGTTGATGAAGTGACAATGATGCCTTTATTCCGTTGAGAAAAAAGTACATGTTGATATATAATAATGATGAAAACCGTGCTCTATTATTTTGCTATTGAATTTTACAAAATATGTGTATCAAGTTAGAATGTATTTTGGAATTTTAAAATAATTTGACTTATTATAATGGTAAAAACACATGGCTTAAAAAAAGCTGGCTGCAATTTCCAAATATGGAGTATTTGTATTCAGAGGCGCAACTAGACCAAACTTTCGGGGGGGGGGGGCAAAAAAATCAATTATTTATATATTTGTATTTTATTTTAAACAAATTTTGGTCTAATCTTTATTTTTTTTTTATTTCAGAGGGGACAAAAGCACCCAATGCCCCCCCTCCCCCAGTTGCACCACTGTTTGTATTACCTAGTACTTATCATCAAGTACTTCTCTAGTACATTTTTGAATTATGTGGACTTGTACTCTTGTGTATATATAGTACTTGTACCTATGGTATTTGTACTCGCATGGTTAGTACTTGGAACATCTCTGTTAATTTCCATTGATTACTATCCTGAAAGTCCCTTTAGTTTTTGTCATCACAAGCATACAAATAAATACTTGCATACGCAGTACTCAGCTATATTTTCCGGCTCTAATGTGTTCAGAGAGTGTAAAAACAGCACATTTAAAACTGAACCAAAAAATAAGAACATTTTTAAGAACAGTGTTATTTAACAACCAAACTGCTTTAAAAAAACCCTGAAATGTGGATGAAAACTGGCCTTCGAAATGACTGCAAATTTAAAAGTTCATCACTATAAATCACAGTCATAAAAAAGCTTATCAGTAAGAAAAAATTAAGCATGAAAAGTTTCTTTTAGTACATAGCTCGAAAAAAAAAAAATTCAGCTGCCAGCTACGTTGTAATAAATAACAGTTTTAATATTTGTAGCCTAATTATTTTTCCCAGATCCAGATGTTACAATATAGACAAAAATAGAGGATGGCCAATAATTTTCAAAAGGGTGAAAAGAAATCAGACGTATACTCAAGAGGCCATATTAAAATTCAATAAATATTTGTGGGGATGAAATACATTTTTAGAAAGTACAGCTTAGATAAATGGCATAAATTAAAGAACAAAATCTAAAAAACAAAATAATTAACATAGTATTATTAATGCTGCTATCACTTCATCGTGTTATTTTTTGTCTGATAAAAAAAATAATCACTACCAAAACTAATGAAATGGTCAGAATTTCATAAGAATGGTTTACTAAGAAATAACAATGTAGCAGACTCTGTCTCTAATGGGGGGAAAATTCCAAAAATCTATCACAGATGTGGAAAAATTAACAGGTTATGATTTTTTCCAAATTACAAAACTGAATTGCAAACAAACAGGCCCTGTCTAAGTTTTGTATAATCCTCAAATACAAGGAAAGTATCCTTTTTTAAAAAAAGAAAAAAAGTAACATTGAAATGAAAATATGACACACCTTGTAAAGAATGAAACACCTCTACACAAATATAAAATGATACATTTTTTTTTACTTTCCACATAGCAGGCTAGTTCACCACAATAGAAAACTGTCCAATAGAAAGCATCCTAACTTCCACTGATCACCATCCAATGTTTATTTACAAAAAGGACAGCAGCCTGGCCAATCATGAAGCTCATTTTATATTTCTTTTATCAACACTGGAACATTGCATTCACGCCCATTCAGAAGACTGTGTAGGAGATGATGGTTGAATCTGAAGACTGGATGTATCAAATAATATTACTGGTAAGTCCCCATGAAGTCTTGGATATGGTAAATCAACATCACCCTAAAAGAAAAAAGAAAGAATTATTTGATACACGAAAAACTTTTTCATTATACATTTCATTTGCTACCCAAAACCGATACAAAGCTTCACAATTTTCTTCAAAAATTATTAGCTCTTGAGTCTAATGTTATTTTGTCATCTTCGATTCGGTCTCAGTTATTTAAAGGAGCAGTGACCCGAGGGCACCTTTGGCTCTGAGCCTGATTGTTATAGGTTATGGGCTAGAATTCCAGCGAATTTAGTCTCCGATGTCACAACCCTTTCATAAGGAGCAAAAAAGGTTGATGCAGAATATATCACATTCATGCAGAACACACCCCATTAGTAGTCTACAATGTCAAAATATAAAATATCTCATTCTTACAGGACTTACATATGAAGTCAAAGGAGCAGATATCATAATTATGAAGTTAAAGGTAAAGAAACAACAACAAATAGTTGAAATATGTCCTCTGAGCATTGTACAGTATTTAGAGTGACATGTTGCAGAGTCTAGATCATCGTACAGTATTTAGAGTGTTATGTTGAAGAGTCTAGATCATCATACAGTATTTAGAGTGTTATGTTGAAGAGTCTAGATCATCGTACAGTATTTAGAGTGTTATGTTGAAGAGTCTAGCTTAGAAGAAACCTGACAATGTATCTTTCTCCAGCTATAGAAGCTGTTACATCTGCAAAAAAAATAATCATCACATATTTTTTTTTAAATGCTTACTTGTGGTATCAAATTCTTATTGTAGCGCCTCATAACAACCTTATTTGTCCTAACATCCCTTTCTTCACAGTAAAACTCATGAGCTAAATCACCATCTTCATCAAAAAACATGGAACTGAAAAAAAATATATATATATATATATAATGAAATAAATGTTGCATCTTAAATCAAGTTAAAAGAGCCTCTAAAATTTTAATAAATAAACACAACTATCATTTTCCATAAAAAGAAAATTTAAAAACTCGGCTGACCGCTATTAAAAAGAAGCTTGACAAATTTTTGAAAGATTTTTTACATTGATTAATGCAGTAATAAGATCTAAACTTATAAACTTATAAAACTTAGAATGCTGATCCTGATTCTCTTGACTCTTTTTTAGGGTAATTGTTTATGACAGTGTCGACTGTCCACCCACAAGAGATAAATGGTTTGTTAGTCTACTTAAGTAGCTTAGAATTATTAGAGAGTAATTTGTCTGTCCATTTCGTTTGATTCACAAGAATATGAAATAACCATTTATCTTGTCACGTCTTGTGGGCGGACTTGCTTACCCTTGTTAGTATTGTTAGTTCAGATAAGGGTGGAGATTACCTTATTACTGGCTTAAGTATTTTTAAAGTGACTGACAATGAATAAAGGCGATTTTGATTATGATCGAAAATCTTAATTTTCTAAGACTCAGTAAGAGTAAGACTAAGACTATTACTAAGAGTTTATAGTGAATGAAAAATACTTTACCCTCGCCTTCTGAATACAAAAAGTGTCGCTCCTTTCGGAATCAGACCGTTTGGAGTTATTTCATCTGTACGTTTCTGCTTGTCAGATCCTCGAATCCAACTAACTGGACTGGAGACCAGTTTTGAAACAGTCGATACCGTCTGACCCATTTTAGAGTTCACTTCAACATGACTACGTTTAATGATGAACTATCATTTGATGAGTCTATATTTTTGTTAGCTATTGCACATTAAAACTCTTTTGAAAAGCAGCACAAACTAATGAGCAATGATTCTTTTCCTTCGTAAAAAAAAAATTTTTATCATAAGGAATTAACAATAACGTCTAAGATCTTTCCGGAAATAAAGTGTTTATAAGAGTTGCAGTTCTTGTACACTGACATGTATACGTTTTTTTTAAAGTCGGTAACATAAGATTAAGAAAAGGGGGTGGGGGGTTGATTGTAGTATTGTGGCATAATGTTAGTTCTATTCATACACATATTTAGTCTCACAACACCGCTACCAATAATAAAATCATTTCCTGGCATATTACTGTACCATACGATATTACCAGCGCCTTGACCCTGACATGCTGCCAACAATTTAACGAAAATATAAAAAATAATAAAAATAAAAACACCCTATGGTGTCCGAGTACAGCCAAGTAATTTTTGTTGTTGTTGTTGTTGGTGGTGGTGGTGGTCGTGGTCAGGGGCGCCGAGAGCCAACACGGGCCCCAGGGCAGGACATCGTTGCGGGCCCCTTAAAAAACAATGAGTCGTGTAAAAATTGACATGGTCGGGGCGGCCGGGCCCCCTTACAGATGCGGGCCCCCTGGCAATGACCCCCCTGCCCCCCCTTCTCGGCGTGCCTGGTCGTGGTCTCTTGACATAAGTGGATATACCCCGTCAGGATTTCTTCATAACTACTTATTATTAAAAAAAAATGATGATGACAGAAACACACCTCGGCAGGACTTTGTCATCCTATCGTCGGTGTCGTTCATAGCTACGTTGTTTTTTTTTTGGGGGGGGGGGCTGCGGGCTTAAGAGAAGGGGCCCCAGAGTATATGTCTATAATTGCTTATGCGTAATGACGCCATCCGTAGACCCATACACCACTAAAAGTAACACATAACATCACTGTAATGTGTCTACGAGAAACCCGAAAGCAAAAGAAATTATTTTAAGCATAAGGGTAAAATGAGAAGCGATCCTTGTAAATTCCAAACTGTAATTTTCTAATTGAGTCTATCGAAATTTAGCAGAGGGGTTACATTGAAATTAACAGAAATAGAAAATTTCTAAAAGCATATTTCTTCATAAACAAGACTTAATCCTTTGTCTCCTTGAATAAGTACTTTAAAAGTAACAACCGATTACATATGTAATAATGCGTGTAGAAGAAAAAAGCCCCGACCGAGGCCCCTAGAATCGGGGGCCATAGGGAGCCGCCCATGTCATCTACCCATAATAACGCATTTGCCTGTCATAGGGTTACTCCTCGACCACTATAGCCGGCCCTGACAATCGCTAGATATAGTAGCCTCCCCCCCTGCCCCTTTCCAGCCGCCAGGTCATTTCATGGCAAGTTCTGGAAAAAAAATCATTGAGCCCCCTCCCCCTCCCCACCCCGAGCACGAGAGAACAAAGTTTACTGGTCAAGCGGCCCACTAACCATTGGTCAAATTGACTCAATAGCCACTCTGCTACTCTACCCGATTAAATATCGTGCATCCAAATTAAAATTATGTTGTGGTCTACAATCGGTATTTGCCGATTATTTAATTTTTTTTTACATGGACTTACACCAACTGTTTAGCATTCATGCTAAAAGAAACGCTATATATACAACCATTTTTTAATTATTTACTATAAATGACTTGCGAATAAAACTATAACTTTGAAATATAAAAAAAAAATATTTCAGTCATTATTTGATCGATATTAATTCTAACCATATAATGTAGGTCAGTCGATGTAGGGTTTAATAATCATTGGTCCTGGTGTTTGGGCTGCTAAAGCCCATGTTGATAATATAGTCAGTTACTGAGAGAGCCACCAACTCTTTCACTATGTTTTAAAATGACTGCAGTCTTGCGTGACATAACGATGTAAACACGTTTCGAGTTCACGCTTTGAAGTATGGATTTCAAAAACGCTTCGGGGTGTTTCATGGCGGCTGTCTTATTGGTCGGCTCCTTGCACGTGATCTGCGAGGGCTACGTCATGGGTGACCGGCGACTGGACGTCGCGTACAAGGACCTGGGGGACCTGAATGTGGGCGGCCTCTTCTCCATGTCCAAGTCTGACGTCATCGCCGGCAGCTGCAAGCAGGAGCTGCAGGGTGACGTGACGGCCAAGCTGCAGATGATGGAGGTGCTGTCATACACCATCAAGCAGGTCAACAAAGTAAGGCGCGTTGGCTGCGGTGAGCGGGGGGCGGGGGCCCCTACCAGGTCCTTTTGAAAAATGGGTTGAACGCCCTCCCCGTAAGTCCACCCAGCTTTAAATGGTTATCTAACTTTAGTTGGGGAAGTAAAGGCGGCTGGGCTTTACGGCACACAATCCATTAATATGCTCCGGCTACAGAAAGGGGTGAATTCTGCCCCCTTTCATCTGACTCGACGGCTCTCTAGGGCTGAGGGAACTTTACAACCGACTGGACCGTTTAGGGGTTAGGACTTAAGCCGGGACTTTCAGAGCTACTTGAGGGGGGAATAGCCCCGTAGCGTGAAAATTCTACAGCAGGGGCCAGGCATTCTACAGCAGGGGCCAGGCAATAGCAGGGGGGGGGCAGGTAATACATTTTACTAAGTAGAGCAAATAAGCAGAGGGGGCCAGACAAAACGCAGGGAGGGCCCGGCCCCCGCGCCACCACGCACGCTACGGGCCCCGATATCATCTGATTGGATAGAAATATGTACCAGAAAGGGGGCCGATGTAAAAGAACAGCCCTGTCCATTGGTTCGCGGAAACAAAGAAGGTGAAGGCCATCTCAAGCTATGAACAGCGTTTTTTTTAACACCATTTAGTTTTTAGTTAAGACTATATTTAAACCAAAAACACACAATCTTAGAGGCCTGTTTAAGCAGGCGGTTTGGGGGGGGGGGGGAGAGAGAGAAGCCGTAAAATCCTTGATGGCGGTTGAGAGGGGGGGGGGTCCGTTAGGTCTGTATGGCCCAGTTTTTAGGTCA
Organism: Bulinus truncatus; assembly: GCA_021962125.1. Taxonomy (NCBI): domain Eukaryota; kingdom Metazoa; phylum Mollusca; class Gastropoda; family Planorbidae; genus Bulinus; species Bulinus truncatus. Next base: position 4,840,418 of record JAGDYQ010000047.1, on the reverse strand, counting down.
ATCCACTGACCAGACCACAGGTCAATGTTCAATAAACAATATTGGCATCATAAACAATATTGGCATCATAAACAATATTGGCATCATAAACAATATTGGCATCATAAACAATATTTTTTTACCAAAGCTGCCTATGGCGAATAAATATATAACACGTATTTATTGATGTATTCATTTTCCCCCACCCCGACTTACTGTCAAAGGATAGTTCGCTCCTGCCCGGCATTAAGGTGGGCTTTGTGTTTCTAGACATCTGCGCAGATGTGCACGTCGCCATGATTCAGGCCAGACGGTTTTTGCCTCGTTCCGACCCGATGGACTACACCCCCACAAGTAGGTACAAGGTATAACGCCTCTGACATCACCTGGATGTATTAGAACTGGATGTTTTAGAACTAGATGCATTAGAACTAGATGTATTAGATGTGAATACCGAAAAGAGGAGGAGGGGAGGATAAGGCTGTGTGGGGGGCCCCACATACGAACGGCTCTACACACTTACCTTTAAACACATTTAACACACACATATGTACAACACACTAACACACATATGTTGAAATATACACACATGCAAGCAAATACAAAAACTTGCTCTTTTTACTTACACACACACACAAATACGCACCCAGTGGCGAAGGGAAGGGTACTGTGGGGCGTAGGGAAGGGTACCGCGGGAAATGTTGACGCACAGGGCGGCAAACTAGAACGGGCCACCAATAGTGCGCCGTAAAATGTTTTTGCTTTTTTTTTTTTCAGATTGGTTGCAGGGCGTTAAACATATTAACTAGCTCAGGGCGCCAAACTAGCTTGCCACGGCTCTTAACGATTGAAATATTTCGACTGCGCACATTTATAGATTTCCACCTCTAGTTGTATTTATATATATCACCGGTTTCAATTTTACAATTACACGTAAATCTAATCCAGATTTTTTAAAATTCTGCTCTTCGCGTGACAGACAAATCCAACTTGTTGACCTCCTACAAGGTGTTTGGTGTTTTTGGGAGCACCCTGTCAGAGGTGACGGCGCCCCTCTCCTCCCTGTTTGGGGGCGTAGGGATGCCCGTCCTCAGCTTCGCCGAATGCAATGATGACCTCCAGGTAGGTTTCTTTTCTCAATTTTGTATTCATTCCGTTAAAGGAACAAAATTTAGTCAGCGATGAGGGACATTTAAACCAATTGGCGGGTTTCAAACCAATTGGCGGGTTTCAGTGGAAGTTTTTACTCACTGGCGGGTTTCGGCGGAAGTTTTTACACACTGGCGGGTTTCGGCTGAAGTTTTTACTCACTGGCGGTTTTCAGCTAAAGTTTTTTTACTAACTGGCGGGTTTTGGCTGACGGTTTTATTCAATGGCGGTTTTCGGCGGTAATTGTTACTCATTGGCGAGTTTGTGGCGGGTTTGACGTTTTATATTACGTCAGTTTAAAAAAAAATGACGTACAATTAATTAAGTTAATTATTTTAATTATTAGTTTAAAAAGAAACGCATTGGTTTTAAACAGAAGTATATGTTTTTTTTAACCATAGACATTTTTTCTCCCCCACCATTTTAAGGGGAATTTCCAGAGCACCCTTATCCACATATCGCCTGGAGACTATGATGTCGCCTCTGCCATGATGGAGTTCCTGAGGGCCCAGGAGTGGTTGCTGGTGAGCGTGATCATCCAGTACGGCAAAAAGAACGCGTTCGAGACCCACCTGAGGACGACCGCGGGCAGGAGCGGCGTCTGCATCGTCGACCGGCATTACGTCACGGAGGTGTCGGACTGGCGGGTGATCCTGGCCGAGCTCAACCAGAGTCCGGCCAAGGTCATCCTGGTTTTCGTGAACGGCCGGACGGTGGAGAACCTGATGGGGTCCAGCAGGTATAACATCGACGCCACGGCCAAGAAATTCATCTGGATGCTGACCGACTCATGGCTTTACTACATGCAGACCAGCCAACTGAGCCCCGGGCCGCTGGTGTTCTCGTCGTCGGCGCTGAACCTCCCCGGGTTCGAGACCAACCTGGACTCGTTCAGTCTGAACCCTTGGTTCTGGCGGCGGCTGGAGCACCTGGGCTGCCACATCGACAACTACAAGAACTGCCCGTCGCTCATGGCGAACTCCGCGCCCGATAAGCTCTACCTGAAGAAAGGGGACCTGCACGACGCCATGATGACCTTCGTTCACGGCCTTAATGACCTGATCGTCGACAACTGCCCCGGGGCGGAGGGCGCCAGAGCGGCGTCGTGCTTCGACAGACACGCGGGGAAATTCATCAGCTATCTGAGAAACGTGACGTTTGAAGGGGTCTCCGGAAAAGTCAGGTTCGACGAAAGAGGGCAGAAGGTCACCAGCATCTATGTCTACCAAGAGGTGGCGTTGAACCGCGGCGCCCTGATCAGTGAAATCAAAACGTTGGCGTTGTACAACGTGACCACCGGCGCCCTGCTCCAGCTCAAGAGGGTGAACCTGAGCTGGATAGAGTTCGACGCCGTGGAGACCAACATCAGCCACCGCTGCCGGCCGCACTGCTCCCCCATAGGTACAGGATGGCGTCGCCGGGCGCCGCCCTCTGCTGCCACATGTGCCACAAGTGCCAGGAGACCGAGATCGTCGTCCACAACGAGACGGCGTGCCAGCAGTGCCCGGAGCTGCACTGGCCGTCCATGGTCAAGGGGAAGATGTCCGTGTGCAAGGAGATCACCCCGACCGACGTGGACTGGAAGGATCCCATCTCCCTGGCCATCCTGATCTCGGACGGGGTCGGCGTCCTCCACTCCTTCATCCTCTTGGTCTTGCTCATCGCCCCTGGGGACTCGGACGGCGACGAGCCTGCCTGGGTGCTGCAGATCCTGCAGCTGCTGTCCATCTCCTGGGGCCTGGTCTCGGTCCCTCTCTTCATGCTGCCCCAGAATTCCCTGAACTGCGTCGTGGCCCACGTGATGTACACCGTCAGCTTCCTCGTCTCCTACAAGACCATCCTGCTGCGCGTTCTGAAGGTCTACAAGACGAGCGCGTTCGTCGTTAACGAGCAGGAGACGTGGCTGGCAGACAGCTGCTGTGTCTGCTGTTTCTTAAGCATCTTAGCAGTGATGGAGGTAACCTTTAACGGGCTATACATGTTACATAAAGCTGTTTTTTTTTACGTTTATTTAGAAACCTTATGCAAAGGCTGGCGGATCCAGAAAATTGGAATGGGGGGGGCGTGACTTTGTAAACACGTTATATTTCGAGCAGCAGCAGAGAAAAAGGGTCTAGATATTAGAGGGGTCGGGGCCAATGGGGGGGGGCCAAGGCCGGGTCGGCCACCCCTGGATCCGCCAATGAAAGGTACATTTTGAGATCCATAGTAAAAAAAAAAACAGCTTTTGCCACTTGCATGTCTTTGGTCCACATTAAAATTTGAAACTTGGGGGCCCATCTGACTTCCCAGCTGTTTAGTTATTTTAGTCCCGGGCCCAATGTTTCCTCTAAGCTGTTCACTCCGACGGATGACATCGCTTAAATCGCTCACAAATTTTGGCCTCAAACAAAATGTCGCTCAGAGACAAAATTTTTCGCTCACTTCATACCACACCTTAGAGGGAATATTGCGCCCGGGCCCCGGGCAACTGACCAGGTTGCCGTTTCATTTGGCGGGTGACGTCTTGACAAACACATGTACATTTTCTCATTAATAAAATAACCATTCAATAATGTTACATTTTCATAAGTAACTCTTGTCCGATATAATACATGTTAATGCATTAATAATAATAATGGATGGGTAATAAAAATAAGAAAATAGCAGCTCTAGCTTTTAGTCCACCCAGTACATAAACTTTAAGTTGGAGATGTAAAGGTGGCTGGGTGTTGTGTGCCGACCTCCACAGTATCCCTAAATATGCCGTGGATATTGAAACATGAGGAATCAAACAAAGAGTCACTTTCATCGGCATACGTCACCGCCTCACGAGGCTCACACAACCAGTGGCGTATCTAGGGGTGGGGGGGGGGGCGGTGGGTGCGGTCCGCACCGGGCGGCACTTTTTATTACTTTTTAGGGGGGCGGCAAAAATGTATAGATTAAATTGAAATACCTAAATGAGAGGGCGGCAAAATCGTCTTCCGCCCTGGGCGGCCGATACCCACGCTACGCCGCTGCACACAACTACACTCAGTAGAATGTTCAACCTGTCCGTACGACTGACACTACAGGGAGTGTACATTTACGTATCTCGTTCTCCCACGCCAGCTACAGACAGACAGACACACACACACAAACATACCCACATGCTGCGCCCAACCTAACTGGTAGCTGACCATTCATAGGCATACTATTGTGCAGCTATGCGTGCAGAACAATCACATACACCCATTCCCGTACAACACACACACACACACAAACATACCCACATGCTGCGCCCAACCTAACTGGTAGCTGACCATTCATAGGCATACTATTGTGCAGCCATGCGTGCAGAACAATCACATACACCCATTCCCGTACAACACACACACACACACACAAACACACATAATCACACGGTGACATGCGCCATACCTTAAAAAATAGCAATACCCATAGTTTTAAATACAAAATAATTGGAATAAGTCTACTTGGATTCAAAGGGCGTAGCGAGCATTGGGCAAGGCCCCAGGCGCTACTCACAAAGGGGCACCAAATGGTATATTTTACATATAATATTATATGGTTTTCGAATGGGGGGAAGGGGGCGCTCAAAGGGTATTATGCCTCGGGCGCGAGTTAAGCTCGCTACGGCACTGCTTAGATTTTACAAATTCAACAACACATAATATTATACACAATAACCATTTTTCTGCACAGTCATCAGTACCTTCATCTCAGTTAAAAAACTACGAAACCCAAAACAGCTAAAAAAAAATGAAACTATCCGTATAAAGGTTTACCCGTAACCAATGAAACTATCCGTATAAAGGTTTACCCGTAACCAATGAAACTATCCGTATAAAGGTTTACCCGTAACCAATGAAACTATCCGTATAAAGGTTTACCCGTAACCAATGAAACTATCCGTATAAAGGTTTACCCGTAACCAATGAAACTATCCGTATAAAGGTTTACCCGTAACAACTGAAAGTATCCGTATAAAGGTTTACCCGTAACCAATGAAACTATCCGTATAAATGTTTACCCGTAATCAAATTCACGCTTATAAAACCAAACAACACAAAGTTTCCTAACATACATGAAACTAGACTAACACCATACTGCATCTTCCTATGCATACACAGATTACTTTCGATCCTTGAAATAATTTTTTTTACTTTATTCGTGACCCACCTTGAAATTCGTCAGTGACCAACTACCCGGTTGCCAACAACACTCTGAGAAGCACAGCTCTATAAATTATCGCCCCTTGTTTTCATTTAGCGCTGCTGTGAAATGTGAGAAAGCAACCAAGCTGGGGGGGGGGCTTTATTCATGTTACCTCTCTCTTATTTCACAGGTCGCCATCTACTGCGTCCTGTCCTACTGTCTGCCCGTCGCCAACGCCAAGTACCAGCCGCTGAAGAGCAAGGCCTACGTGGAGGAGGTCTGCCAGGTGCCCCTCCCGCACACGGTCTTCGTCATCCTGTTCTCCTGCTTCCAGCTGATGTTGTGCACCGTCATCTCCCTCAGGTCGCATCGGGACGACCCGGGGCTGGAGCACGTCCGGTACCTCTCCACCTACCTGCTCGTCTCGCTGGTCATGTGGATCGTCTACATGCCCGCCTACCTCATCGTCTCCCAGGAGAGCCTCAGGCTGTACTTCCTCATCCTCACGGTCCTGGTCAACCACAACGGCGCCCTGCTGCTGGCATTCACCCCGAGGTTCCTGCACCTCACCTGCATCTACCGGACGAGGGCGTCCATAACGAGTTCGCTGTACACGACGAGCGTGTCCGGGAAGCTCAACGCCGCCGCCAGCGGGGAGTACCCGCCCCCCGGGGGTCGTCCCGAAGACGCCCCCTCTCTCCTACAAAGTGCTGTCAGGTCACCGGCTGTCACGTTCGCCGAAGATACATTACACTTCAGTGACCCAACACTTTACGTCGCGGACACGTAGCTCACGAGTGTTCTGGATCAATGACCGCAGCACAAAATGGATGGGTTCGCCCAGAGAATTCAGTTAATTTTTTTTTAATGTAATTTTATTTTAAAATATTCCACCACAGCTACCTTACAAAAAAAAAAAATTACGTGTTTTATTTCCTTTTTTTGACTTTCACTGGTAGATGAGAGATTAAATCATGAATTCTTTTTCGGAAAATCTTTCGCAATTCACTTGAGACTGAATAGAAAACCATGCACACACTCACACATACAAACACACACACACACACAAACATACGCGTTATCTGCATCCGCCATTACCACCGATCTAAAAATATGGCATATTTACAATAATACAGATACAACCGCATTTAACAAATATGCCAGATTTTATTTTCATACCAGAAACTTTAGAAATATGCCAGATTTTATTCTCATACCAGAAACTTTAGAAATATGCCAGATTTTATTCTCATACCAGAAACTTTAGAAATATGCCAGATTTTATTCTCATACCAGAAACATTTTTAAATATGCCAGATTTTTTAAATTATTGGACGTCAATACAGTGTTGTTTCAAATTTCAATATCCGACATTGTATAAGGAATAAATCAGAATCATTGTTATTTTCTGATATCGAGATTGATTTTTATGTTTATTATTGATGTTACATGGCACAAAGCCGATAGTATTTCAGAAGGTAAAAATGGCTGTCACATAATAAAATGGAACAAAAAAAAAATCAGAAGCTTGGCACAAAAACAATTTTTTTTTAATAGATTCAAATATTGATGCGTTTTTTATACACATTATGATATTATTGGTGCACTTTTAATTGATGTTACATTGTTCACATTCTAATATTATAATTGCTTGCCTTGTGGTTACCAATGAAAATTCGCAATGCACCTAGCAGACGTGAGCCTAGTATGGGGAGAGGGGGAGGGGGTCCAAATTCAAAAGTCCCCCCCCCCTTAAATCCCTCGGTTCGGCACTGGTACCTAGTCGCTTTCTCTCTGAGTACCTGAGGAAATTCTACAGGCCTTCTTCTACTGAGGACCGATCTTCTAAGGACCGATCTTCTACTGAGGACCGAAAAAAAAATGCCTGCTTTGTTTCTATCACCTGGTGAACCTGTTTTCCCCATAGGCAAAGATAGCAGGGATGTTTCATGCTACGAGCTCGTAGATCAGTGGTTCCCAAACTTTTTCGACCCATGGACCCTTTTTATAATCAAAACTTGCCCACGGACCCCAAAGCGAAAAAGCTACAAAAATACATAGGATAATTTTTTTTCTTTAATTAATTACTTTGTGTCGCAAATCATTGTCTTTGCTTTCCATAAATATCAACACTGAATTAAAGAGCGCATAAAATTTGATTTCACACATGCACCTTTAGATAACCAACGTACTTCTGTGTGAAGTAGTATATGGTTATAGACTTCGTCATTTTTCAAACAAAGTTGAAAAAATAATATCTCATTTAAGGCATTCCTTTTGATTTTATTAACGGCTTGAATGACTTAATCTAGTGATCCATGCAAATGTTCACTAAGATTTTTTGCGACCAAATGATGTCGATGAATGATACAATGCACTGAAAATACATTTGGTACAGCTTGTTTTAAGTATGCCAGAAAGTCTCGGTATCTTCATAACATTGCCGGAGCACCATCAGAAGCAACAGAAATCATATTGGTCGAGGTAAAGATTTTACATTGAACAATCTTTTAATTCAATAAAAAACGTTTCACCTTTTGTACCGGTTACCGAACATTAAACGAAATTTTTCTTCTTTACAAATCTTACATAAGCTAAAAAGTAAAGCTTCGGTTCCTGGTAAAGTGAACCAGTGCCGTAGCGAGCTTAACTCGCGCCTGGGGTACAATACCCTTTTAGCACCCCCCTCCCCCTAGTGGCGCCGAGAGCCAACATGGACCCCAGGGCAGGACATCATTGCGGGCCCCTTAATAAACAATAAGTCGTGAAAAATTGACATGGTCGGGGCGGGCCCCCTGGCAATGACCATCTGCCCCCTCTCGGCGTGCCTGCCCCCCTCTATTCGAAAACCATATAATATATGTAAAATATACCACTTGGCTATCCTTTGTGAGTGGCGCCCGGGGCATGATGCCCCCCCTTGCCCACCCCTCGCTACGCCTCTGAAGTGAACGCGTCAAGCTGTATAGAAAATTCACATGTTTTTAAGTAATCAGATAATAAATTTTCAACGGACTGAGCCATTTCGTCAGTCTTACCTTGTACTGTATTATAACTCAGTGGAATTCTTTTTATAATTTCGAAATGTGGTTTGTGCAAAATTGTGTGTATTACCTCACATACAACTGGTAAAATAAGGTCTTCATCAATAATATACAGCTTTCTGGACTTTGCATTCAATAAGAAGCATGCAGTCATCATCCTCTTGCTTAGATGTTGTCCCAATGAATTGTTGCAGTAACGCTTCTCGGCCTTTAGGCTAATATTAAAGTATATTATCTGCACTATAATGGATCTTAGCCATTTGGCTAACCTGGTCTAGAAGGCATACCATAGTCTGTGGGTAAAAGATCATTGGAGTTTGTGGAGAAATAGTATAGCCTAAGCTTGATGACGCAATGCGGTAGGCTCCGCCCACCGCAGTAGCTATGGCGTCATTCCGCCATCTTGTGTTGTAGTTTATTGTAAATTTTAGTGGTACAAATGACATATATTTAACCGACAGTTGGGAGCACATGCTTTGTTTTATATGCAGTCGAGCTCTGTGCATCATAGGATGCGGATGCATGTTCTAGTAGAGTCTAGCTTTAGGCATCGATGTAGATGGATGCATGTTTACAGTTTGCTATTGTACTCCTCCTGAGTTGACCTTTATGTCAGTTTATGTTTGTTACGTTATTATTTTCAAATATGTAACGTTATTATATCTTATACTTAAAAGGCGTAGGATCGCCAAATATGTTACGTACACACTTCTCTAATACATATATATCAACAGCAACACTGGTATTTAAACTCAAAAAATCCAACTTTAATTGCTTCTAAACATAGGTGAATATATATGTATATACAATATAAGTCCTTTGTCTAATGATGTCTACTTAAACAAATGTCACTACAAGTTTACAACTAACTCTTAGAATCTTAGAACTATCTACACTACTCTACGTCTACTCGAATGACAGTCAGCACCTTACTAACTCAGAGCACCTTACTCACTCAACTACTGCTATTCACGTATTTATAAGGTCGGGGCGAATACATTGGTGCAACGTTTGGGGGGGGGGGGAAGAACGTCAGTGAAACGATTGGGGGGAAGGCGACGTCGATGAAACGAATCTACACAAACATAGCGGCTGGAACCTTGACTCTGTGGTGAACTGGGGTTGGTGGGGGAGTAGGGCAATTCTACACGTCACAATGTTCAAGAATTAAATGATTGTTTGATGTTACTTCACTGGAGTTAACTTCGTGATTTGTGTTGTCTGAATTATTACACCTTCTACAAGTGTTATCATTACAAGGACCCGTAACATGGTTCTCTTGGACAGGAAAAAAACAACTTATAGCGATAGTGGTGGTACTGTGGTCAACGAGGACAATCCGAGACAATGGTATTCACACCCTTCCACTCTGTCCCACTCAAGCACACCGTCGCAGCCTGCCATTTCTGGGGGGGAGGGGGTAGTCAGGTACGTTACACCCTCCCCTCTGTCCGAGTGGCAGGAAAAAAAACCTTGCACTGCCATTCTGGCCGAACAGCAGTATACACACCGTGCTGGTCTGGTCAGTCTAGACATGTCTTAATAACCGTTTTCTATGCCGTGCCCTCAGATTGTGGGGAAACAACATAGTCAGAGTTTGATGACGCCATTTCCTCAGACTACAATGCCCAAAGCTAGACAGTAGCTATTGTACTCCTGAGTTCACCATTATATGTCAGTTCATGTTCATGCAGTTATACTACAGAATAAAATATTACCATTGTTACTTTCAACTGCCTTCGACTTACTCCTTAGTACATGTATAGTAGTGTTGTTCACTGGTATTGGGACAACTAATATTAGTTTATAAAAGAACCTCGTAACATTGATGGATCATAATTTGACTATTTTACATTAAGCCTTTCACGGACCCCCTGGAGTTGTCCAGGGACCCCCAAATGAATTTTAATATTTTCCACGGACCCCCTGAACGATACCGCGGACCCCTGGGGGTCCGTAGGGCCCACTTTGGGAACCACTGCTGTAGACCAGTTAGGAATGTTACCATTTCAAATCTCCAATAACATCCCAACTATGAGTGGAATATTTCAACATCTCCAACAAAGTCTTGACGTAATGTACGCAGTGAGTCACAGGAATAGAGTCAATAGATGAATAGTTGCTCACATTATGTAGATGCACACATTTCTAAATGGGTTATCAATATAAAGTCGCCACTATTGCGGGTGAAAGACGATTCCATTAGTTCTGGAACTCTAAGGCAATAGGCTTAGTTGTTATTTTTATATAGAAAGATAACATTGGGTTTTCCCGTTTATGATTTTTTATTTATTTTTCAACGCGCAGTAGTGAGCTCAGCCGGACAGGAAATTACACTGCAGTTAAAATAATAGAACATAATTAGCGAAACAAATTTTCATTCTATTCATATCACTGTTATCAAAGTAATTGGATAAATTATTGTTTTTTAAATGATTTACTTTCATTGCAATACGGTTTACAGAAATACGATAGAGACTCTAATCCTTTTTTAGAAAAAAAGTGAAGTTGTTCGTCTAATTATATAAACCGATCTTAGCAGACGTAAAGTAAGTACAAAAATGTCAATCTAGTAAACAAGAGTTCCCTGAACAATAACAACAGACACACACACACATAGACAAACACTTACAGTAAACAAAGAACGCAATGTCTGCTATGGGCGTGAGATGATGGAATCCAGGCTCAACGCGTTGGTTCTGACACTTCACTTTCTGGGCCACAGCGGAGGTTACATCATCGGGGACAAGCTGTTGGATGTGGCGTACAAGGACCTCGGGGACCTCAACGTAGGGGGGCTCTTCGCCATCTCCATGTTCAACAATGAGGGCGTCTGCGGAGGCAAGGTGTCGAGGGACATCTTCCCGCAGCTGCACGCCATGGAAATCCTGGCCTACACTGTCCGTAAGATAAACGCGGTGAGTCATTGTGGCCGACTGACCACTCGGACACCATGTGTTTCTGATTGTCCAAGTTATTCTACTTGTCTGTTGTTCTGTTGTCTGCCTGTATGTCTATCGGTCCGTATTATGTCTGGTTACCTTCTTTCAATCTTCTATTCACCTGCATTCAGTGGCGTCACTATGGAAGGGCGGAGGGAAAGGTCTGCCCCAGGAGGCACTCACTTTGCATTATTAAGGGGCGGCAATTTTTTGCCACGGGGATGGGGCAGCATTTTTTAAATTCTGCAAAGGGCTACCGATACCGTTAGTTACGGCCCTGTCTATCAGTCTGTCTGACCAACCCTCTGAATATCAGAATGTATATGTCTGTGTAATGTCTGTATCCGTGTAAATGTCTGTGTCTATTCGGTGTAAATGTCTATGTCTGTCTGTGTGCCCTAGGTGATCAACAGGTTTGCATATCCATAAGAAATTGCGTTCAGGTTATGAAGAACATGTGTGAAAATGTCTCTGTTTATATCATTAATACATTTAACATTGTTGGTCAGTATATAGGCTTCGCTTAGATTTAAAAAAAAATGAAACTTCAGCATTTTATTTATTGGACCGTGTAAATACTATGGTTAAGTATTCTGTAAGTAGTTAACTATCAGCACCATTGCTAGGTCGCACAACAATATTATGAGTCATGCATTTAATAATTGATGGTGAAAGTTACACTAATTCAATTCTCAGAACGAGTCTCTGTTGCCACGCATTAAACTAGGTTACGTCTTCCTTGACTTCTGCTCCAACGTCCAGGCTGCCATGATTCAGGCCAAACGGTTCCTGCCTCGTTCTAATCCGATGGACTACATTCCGACCAGTGAGTTCTATCTAGAGTGTGTGTGTATCAGACAGTGTGCTGTACCGTCTTATTCTACAGGGACAGTCGGCACTGTGAGGGGCTTATCTTATAGATACACTGTGCACAGGGCTTATCTTATAGACACACTGTGCACAGGGCTTATCTTATAGACACACTGTGAACAGGGCTTATCTTATAGACACACTGTGCACAGGGCTTATCTTATAGACACACTGTGCACAGGGCTTATCTTATAGACACACTGTGCACAGGGCTTATCTTATAGACACACTGTGCACAGGGCTTATCTTATAGACACACTGTGCACAGGGCTTATCTTATAGACACACTGTGCACAGGGCTTATCTTATAGACACACTGTGCACAGGGCTTATCTTATAGACACAGTCGGCACTGTGAGCAGCCCGCGATAGACTGAAAATGAGATTTCAAATAGAAATGTACTAAACGACTCCCTAGCGCTCCTCCCTTATGCCCTTTACGAAATTTTAGTGCCCTGTGCCTACGACGACTTTGACAGCCATGTCCTAATGTATGTCTGTTTGTGTGCAAGTGAGTGTTTTTCTGTGCGCCTGTTAGTGTAAATTATTGATATAAATATATATATAAACCTGTAGGATGCAGTGGCGTAGCGAGCTTAACTCGCGTCCGGGGCACAAAACTTTTCAATACCTGTTTTAGCCCCACCGGTGTGTATGCCGGTGTGCATTTTTTGCATGTTAATGTGCATGTCTGTGTGTGTGTGTGTGTGTATGAGTGTGTAGGCGTAGTGCTCGACTTCGTACCGGGAGGCGCCAAGCTCGAGCCCCGCCCCGCCCCTCCCTCCACCCCCACAACAATAAAGTATTAAAATTAAACTTGGCCAAAGCGGACGTGTCCCTAACACACCCTCTTTCCCGGGTATGGTATTAGAGCGGGGGGGGGGAGGTAAGGGAGGGAGGGGCGGGGGGGTGGCACGTGTCAAGACGTCACCGGTGAAGTTGTTTATTGTCTCTGCTGCAGACGAGACCAACTACCTGACGTCATACAAGGTGATCGGCCTGATCGGGGGCTCCGTCACCCACGTGACCGTCCCCATCTCTGTCCTGTTTGGCGGGGCCGGCATCCCAATCCTCAGCTACATGGACGGCCTTGATGAGTTCAGCGACAAGGTCAGAATAGATTCGATAGTTCTTTTTTTTTTCTTTCGTTTTATTAAACAAACTCCACAGTTTGTGTATTATCTATCTATCTATCTGTCTGTCTGTCTGTCTGTCTGTCTATCTAACTTTCTATCTATCTATCTATCTATCTATCTATCTATCTATCTATCTATCTATCTATCTATCTATCTATCTATCTATCTATCTATCTATCTATCTATCTATCTATCTATCTATCTATCTATCTATCTATCTATCTATTTTTATATCTGTTAATCTATCTATCTATCTATCTATCTATCTATCTATCTATCTATCTATCTATCTATCTATCTATCTATCTATCTATCTATCTATCTATCTATCTATCTATCTATCTATCTATCTATCTATCTATCTATCTATCTATTTTTATATCTGTTAATCTTATATCTGCCTATATCAATCAATTTATCAATCAGTCAGGCCAACTATTAATATCTAACAAACTACCTAACTATGTCTCTCTCTCTCTCTCTCTCTCTCTCTCTCTATATATATATATATATATATATATATATATATATATATATATATATATATATATGATGGCTCTTTTTTTTTTACTAACAAGCACTTTTTTGTTTTTTTATTTACACTTTAAAAAAACTAAACTAACAGAAGCTTCACCCGACCTTCCTGCGACTTTCCTCCCCTACCTGGCTAGTCTTCGAGGCCATGGTTCACTTTATGAAAGGCAAGGACTGGAAGTTCTTCTCCCTGGTGCTGGAAGAGAAGACCAGGGACTACCAGATGGAGCTCAGGTTCCGTCAGCTGGCCAGTGCCATCGGGATCTGCCTGCACGACATCTTCTACGTCACCGTGGCCGCGGACTTCGCCTACATGGTCAACGTCCTGGTCAAGGGCCAGTCGAGGGTTGTCGTGGCGTTCGTCTCCATGAGCTGCGCCCACCTCATACTCTCCACCCTGCAGGAGATGAACGCCGAGAAAAAGATGATACTGCTCCTGACGGACTCCTGGATCGAGAGGCGTCTCCCGCAGGGCGCCATAGTGTTCACCTCGTCCGACCTGGATCTGGAAGAGTTCAAAATCGACGAGAGGTCGCTCCAGGCGAACCCGTGGTTCCGGAAGCTGATGGCGCAGACCAAGTGTGACGATGCGTTCTGCCGGGGCACGATGGCGCAGGAGATCTTCACCTCCCACTCCCTGAACAAGGGGAACATCCACGACGCCATGATGACCTACGCCATCGGCCTGCACCAGCTCCTCTACGACAAGTGCCCCGCATCCATCGGCGCCCAGGCGGCGTCGTGCTTCGACTCAAACTCTGGGGAGTTCACCCAGTATCTGAAGAACTTGAACTTCAAGGGCTACTCGGAGAACGTGGCCTTCAAGTCCACGGGGGACAAGGTGAACCAGATAAACGTCTACCAGATGGTGGACTCCTCTCAGGGCAACAAGGTCACCTCTAGGCTGACCAAGGTGGCGATGTACAGCACCCTGTTCGGGACGCTGGCCGTGTACAGGAACGTCAGCCTGGGCTGGGTCGAGTTCCCGATGAACGAGACGCTGATAGAGACGAAGTGCCGGACCACGTGCTCGGCTAACGAGTACTTCAAGATGAGGCAATGCTGCTGGGTGTGCAAGCGGTGCCAGGTCAACGAGAGGGTCATCTCGGACAACGGCGGTGGCTGCTCCCAGTGCCCACCCCTGCAGTGGCCCGCCATGGGCGGGGACGACAAACTCTCCGTCTGCGAGATGATCGAGCCGTCTTTCTACAGCTGGCGTCAGTCCGTCGCCATGGCGATGCTGGTGGTGAACGGGTCCAGCATCCTCCTGTCGCTGATCGTCATGCTCTTCCTGTGGCTGAAGAACGACGCCAAGGAGAGGGACTCGCCCATGTGGCTGGTCGTCCTGCAGCTGCTGGCCACCGTCTGGGGCTTCATCTCGGTCCCCATCTTCCTGGAGCGCCCCAACGACTTCAACTGCAACGCCGCCCACACCCTTTTCATCCTGAGCTTCAGCATCCAGTACAAGGCCCTGTTTCTACGCTCCTTGCACGTCTACAGGAGTGGCACGATGATGAACGAGAGCGAGTTGATGGTCAGTACGCGGTGCATGACCATCGGTGTGATCCTCATGGCTATGCTGGAGGTAAATTATATTTGTCTGTCCGTTCATCCACCCATCTTCTATCTATATATCTACCCGAACACTTCTCAGGTGCCCTGAGGTCTAGGGGGGGGGGGCATCGCTTTGAACATTTAATATATTGATAATTGATTTATTTTCTGGTAGGAATGGGTCTACGACATACATATCTGTATTTATTCATATCTATCTATCTATCTATCTATCTATCTATCTATCTATCTATCTATCTATCTATCTATCTATCTATCTATCTATCTATCTATCTATCTATCTATCTATCTATCTATCTATCTATCTATCTATCTGTCTATCTATCTATCTGTCTATCTGTCTGTCTGTCTGTCTGTCTGTCTGTCTGTCTGTCTATCTATCTATCTATCTATCTATCTGTCTGTCTGCCTGTCTGTCTGTTTTCTGTCTGTCTGTCAAGCTATCATCTCTCTAATATATATCTATCTATTTTCTGTTTTTCTCTCTCTCTTGATATCTTTCTTACATATCAGTCTATCTAGCTAATCTACCAGTCTATTCATCTTTCTATAATTCATCTATCGATCTATGTTTACATCTACGTCCTATATTTTGTATCCCTCCAAGAGATCTAACCATTTTAATGTATGCTTGCCCAAAAAAAAATCATGACCCATGGAATATATACATATAAAAGTGTATGTGCGCGCGAGTGTGCGTGAGATTTCAAATTAGCTCGGCCTGTGGCGTCCAGTCTTACATTCAGAAAGTATTCAAATGTTTTGGATCACTATCCTCCATTCAAGTTGTTCAAATGATCTTTCTGTCGTGTTTTAGACTTGAGGGTGGGGGAGGGGGGGGGGAAATAGGGTGTGGTTGATCTGCAGCAGGTTGTTTCACCCGATCCGCTCATTCTCCTCCTCCCCCCCCCTCGTCTTTTTTTTTTAAATCACCTGTTACGGTCACAGGTGTGGTCGCCACCAGCGAGATCAAGGGGAGATGAAAACATGACATTTCTAGTTACTTCCCTTGGCGACCAGCGAGATCAAGGGGAGATGAAAACATGACATTTCTAGTTACTTCCCTTGACATTGTATTTTTGTCTGGTTCGTGATCGCTGTATTCAGAACCAGGTCATCCGTGTGGGAGAGGCAAACACATTGTCAGGGGCCCCAAGCCTTATGGACGTACGAAGGGCCCATCCCACGACATTCGGGGGCGAGCAGTCGATCGAGGCAGAAGTATAAGTTAGTGTGTGGGATTACAGTTTTGAGAGAGATAGTCTTGCAGTCATGAGTAAGTTTTAATAAAGTTCACTTAGTTTATACTTCACATTAAAAAGTGTTGACTTATCTGTTTATATGACTGTGTGTGTGTGTGAAAAGCCAGCAACATTTAAGGATTATATAGAAAGAACCCGTAACATCACCCATTTTGTGTGTGTGTGTGTGTGTGTGTGTTCGCCTTAACGAATTTCTCTTTTCAAAATCTATGCTCTGTCCAGGTCATGGTGTTCCTGGTCATCTACCTCATGTACCCGGTGACGGCCGCCAAGACCCACCCGAACCGGTCGGTGAACGTCGTGGAGCTGGTCTGCACTTTCCCGATCGCGCACCAGGCGGTGTTCTTCCTGTTCTCCATCCTGATGCTGCTGCTCAGCTCCATCTTCGCCCTGCGGTCCCAGGCCGACTTCGTGGGCTTCGAGCAGAGCCGCTTCGTGCCCACCTACGTCCTGATCGCGCTCACCGGCTGGATCGTCTTCATGCCCGCGTACTACATCGCCGAGCACCCCCGGGTGAGGATGCTCCTAAGGATACTCATCGTCCTCTTCAACCACAACGCCTCCCTCCTCCTGACCTACACGCCGAGGTTCATGATGCTGCTGCTCGTCAAGAAGCGGAAGGAGTCCATGGACCATGCGTCCGCGTCGCGCAAGATGGATGCGCTCAGAGAGAAAATGGCTGCCGAGGAGGTAGACCACGCCCACACGCCACAACCGGTCAGAAATATGATGGTCTTCAAGATGGACACCCCGAAGACGTCGCCGCCGATCATGGCGTTTCAAGAAGAGGATGGTTCCACGGCTGTCTAAAAACAATTTTACCCCCTCCCACCTCCGAGTTCGGCATTTGTTATTTTCTATGTGGATTGTATTTCACGAGTTATTTTTCTTGTTACGTTAATCATTAAAGCCAAATAAATAAAAGCCAAATAAAATAAAGCCAAATTTGAAGCTTCATTGGAAAGGCTGTGAACAATTTTTGTGTCCTTGGTTTTGTTTGATCTAGTTCTGTCACGTGGATGGTCTTGGGGGAAAAGGAGGAGGGGGGGGGTCCTTGAGAGAAAAGGAGGTAACTAACATTGATAAATGGCTCATTGGGAGCCGCACGGAGCCCGTCAAAGAGCCGCCTGAGGCTTAACACTGAACTGTCACTTAGCGAATGGGGTTTTCTCCAGGGTTTCCCCCCCCCCCTTTATACGACCCTGCCCATGCCAAAATAAATACAAGCAGGATATAAAAATTAACTGACCTTTGTCCACATGTGTATCGAGTCAATATACATAAAAATAGCCAGCTGTAATATAAATCTGGACAATACGAATGACCGGGAATGACTACTACCACAGTAAGGCTGGACAGTCATTAAAAATCTCAGATAACACGCATGGGTAACTTTCGAAATATTCCAGTCGTAAATTGAACTGAAATCGGGAATTTCCCGCTAAAGAAAAAGAAAACACTTCAAAATCTGTACTAGCACCGAAGCTGCTGTTCTATAAAGCTCAATTATTATAGGAAGTTGTATTACACATTCAGAGCTATTAACCCTTTATATCCATTCATTGTGTACATTCTTCGTATAATGCATGATGATTTAACAATTGAGAAGCTGAAAATATGTGTATATATTATATCCATTAGAAAATGTGAATAGTAGATAGTTGGTAAAGTATTTGACCATATTTAATTGGTTAGGCCGAAATATTTCTCTCTTTGCGATGTTATTCAAAAAATAAACCTGTGAAAAACTACGAATAGAATTCGTTCTGAGAGCTGTATTTTAAAAACATTTTTTGTTAGAAAAGAAATCTATATATTTAAAGAAAACAAAATCTATTTAAAAGTGTTATTGAATTTAAATCATCAATATGGTTAGACTCATTTACTGGAAGGCATTTTTAATGGCATGCGTTCTCATGGGCGGCGCCACATGCTACATCATGGGGGACCGGCAACTGGACGTGGTGTACAAGGACCTCGGGGATCTGAACGTCAGGGGCCTGTTCTCCGCCTCCACGTACGACGACAGCGCCGCCTGCGGGCAGAAGTTGTCGCGCAACATCATGTTCGTTGTCCGCCTGATGGAGATACTGGCGTACGCAGTGAGGAACGTCAACTCGGTAAGACTTGTCTCTGGTGGTTTACGTTTGAGGCCTAGAGAGGGACTAACGAAAGGGGGGTCGCCTATGCCGCAGGGGGTATCCGGACAAAACCCCCAGCGGACAACCCCCCCCCCCACGGACAAAACCCCCAGCGGACAGGCAGCTTATCTAACAAGGTCAATACTGACCGTATGTTTATTCTACCTCTTAATTCTCGCGCCAGACACACATTTTATGGCAGACGGTAAAACAAACAGCATAAGAACCACAGTGTTCGAAAGCCAACATAACTTAGGGGGGGGGGGCTCCAGCCAGAGGTTTTTTGTTTGTTTGCCAGCCACAAAAATGGGCGGATCTGGGCATTGGTCAATAGTCACCCGCTAAAAATGACGTAACATTTGATGGGTTAGGGGGGCCCCAGTTATTAAATATAAGAAGTTGGGGAGGGGGGGTCTAATATTTGACAGCGTTTTAGCCCAGGCCCCCCCCCGAGTGTATCTTAGTCTAGTGCTATCAGATTTACCTTCGTCTAGGTCCCTCAGATACATCTTTGACCCTTTGAACGTATCTCGGATACAATAGAGTGACAATAAATAGTTGACCATATTGCAGCCCAGACAATTCAGTTTGTCGGTATGATTGTCCCTGCAGCTCTCTCTGTGTGCGTCATTGTCATTGCGACAGCTGTTAGGTTCTTGTAGGGAAGCAATTATCAAAGTTATTTCCGGTTTATCATCTAACACTATGAGTAAATGTCTCGCTTTGGTGTATCTTTCATTTAAGCTTATTTATCTCATCACTAATTAAGTATCCGTCTGTCTGTATCCTCTATGATTCCACTATCTATCTATCTATCTATCTATCTATCTATCTATCTATCTATCTATCTATCTATCTATCTATCTATCTATCTATCTATCTATCTATCTATCTATCTATCTATCTATCTATCTATCTATCCATCCATCCATCCATCCATCCATCCATCCATCCATCCATCCATCCATCCATCCATCCAACCATCCATCCATCCATCCATCCATCCATCCATCCATCCATCCATCCATCCATCCATCTATCTATCTATCTATCAATCTATCTATCAATCTATCTATCTATCTATCTATCTATCTATCTATCTATCTATCTATCTATCTATCTATCTATCTATCTATCTATCTATCTATCTATCTATCTATCTATCTATCTATCTATCTATCTATCTATCTATCTATCTATCTATCTATCTATCAATCTATCTATCTATCAATCTATCTATCTATCTATCTATCTATCTATTTATCTATCTATCTATCTATCTATCAATCTATCTATCTATCTATCTATCTATCTGTCTAACTGTCTGTCTGTCTGTCTGTCTGTCATATCATATCCTATTCTATTCCATTCTATTATATTGTGATCTAATCCAATCAAATCTATCTATCTATATCTATATATTTATGTATTCCGTCATTTCCAGAACTCTACACTTCTACCTGGCATAAAACTCGGCTTTGTGTTCCTGGACTTCTGCTCCAACATTCATGCAGCCATGGTCCAAGCCTCCAGGCTACTGCCTCGCTCAGACCCATCGGATTACGTCCCTACCAGTAAGTTCTCCTGGCGATGGATACGTCGCATGCAGCATAAACCGCCATCCAGGGATATGTTTTCTTTGATGAGATACACTTGTGATAAATGTAGCGATGATACATTGACAATCAGATGCGTGACAAATAGATCAGGCAGAGTTAAACGAAGACATCTTCGTAGAAGATAAAAGGCTTGGGTTCAGTAAATGTATCTCAATGAATCTGATTGTATTTATTTACTTATAATTTTCAAGCCCTTAAGACTATCGGGGCAGACGAGATGTAGGATTTATCTGTTTTTGTGTCGCCACCGCTAATTGAGGGATTGTGTTCTAGCTTTATTCACTGCTAGCTGTGCCCTGCAAAAGCTTTGCATAGAGTTATATCTCCTCAGGCTTGATCGGTAGGCTAAGGTTATTTTTTTGGTTTCGGGCAGATCCGATATTTTCATGATTGTATTTTAAACTGGAATACTGTTGTATTAATTCTTTACTTTCGATTTAACGCAGAACCCACATCGCTATTATTTATATAGGCTAGGTGTCCCAGAGTTGTGTAGATGCTCGACTGTCGACCTGAGAATACTGGGTTCGATCTTTACACCCCTTTTGCCCCCGATGGCTCTTTAGGGCTCAGAGAACTATTACTGAACCACTATTAATCACTACTAGATTTACGTCACCATAGAATGTGTCAGCAGTATTCCAAAGCTAGCCTTACTTGTCAACTATTTGAAGCTAGCTAATTTTTTTTAACTATGTATTTCAAATTATTGTGAACAAGTTTTTCTATTAATTGTTTGTTTTTATATTTTGAACCAAATCTTGAAATAACAAGTAAGCTTCCTGTGTGGGGGCCCTGCTGTATCCCTAATCTATCCCTGCTACATCTGTGCTCTATCACTGCTCTATCCCTGCTCTATCCCCAATCTATCCCTGCTCTACCCCTGCTCTATCCCTGCTCTACCCCATGCTCGACATTGGGAGAAAAAGCGGAGTCTTGTGTTTTGTGCTTTAGATTTAAAATCATTCGTAAAATCATTGACCAGCTGTTTAGATAGTACAATAATACTTCCAATGGGCCGCACCACTGTCTATTGATAAAAAAAAATTTAGTAAACAACAAAAGTAATAAAACAAAAAAACTGCCTCAATAGTAGCCATTCAAAACTCACCAACGAGCAGCATACGCCCAACTCCTGACCTATATACAAACAAGCTTGCTGCAGTGTGAGTCTGTAGTTCTATAAATAGAACTGAAACTGTTTTATTTGTGTACAGTTCATAACTAGAGTATTAAATATTAAAAAAAAAACGAAAACAAACATTTGATGGGTTAGTGTCACGTGACTTCTCTCTGCTGCCAGGCCAGTCCAACTACCTGACGTCATTCAAAGTGGTGGGGGTGCTGGGGACGTCCCTCACGCACGTCACTCTCCCCATCTCGGTCCTTTTCAGCGGGGCCGGGATGCCGGTCCTGAGTTTCTCTGACCCGTCGGAGGACTTCACTCTGAAGGTAATCTGTCCGTCTGCGTGTGTGTGTTTGTGCGTGCGTGTGTGTGTTGTTGTTGTTGTTGTTGTCATTTTTATTTAGGTCACGTGAACTTGACCACGTGCTTTTGGTTACAAAACAAATGTCTAGGCTGGGGGAGGGAGGGGTGAAATCACCCCGGCCCCGTTCCCAGCCAGAATACGGTGAACATTGATGAGTCTACACATTGATTGACCTGAAACCATTGTATGGTCTAAAGTCAATGGTGATTCTGAGCATTCAGTCCAAGATTTTCGGCCAACTACAACATTATTCTTAAGGTACCTTGACGTGTACCTTACAAAGACTGTTTTTTTTTTTTTAGTAAATCTCACTTTTCTTAAACTTTCACCCTTAAACTTTCACCCGTCTTACGACTTACCATACGGCTTTGAATTTCGAAATTAATAAAAAGATTTTTTTATTAGAATTTCTGTTCTTAAAGAGATAAATTACCTTCTTCTAATTTCATATACAATTTAATTAGTAATTTACATTCCCATTTACACTTAGAATTTACTATAAATGCCATCCAGCGTGTTACAGAGTAAATTCTGCGGTTTTGTTACATTAAAAGAATTAATTTAAAGAGAAAATCAATCCTCTTCTCCGCAGTATTTCTTATTCTGTTTCTTGAACAAGTTATTACCATAAGTGCCTGTTTTATTGTATCATGTATCAATTATTTGTTTAGTAATAGACTTTTACTTGATATCATGACATTCTGATTCTCTGACATTTATTTGATCCTATAACATACATTCTACGAGATTCGTTTAATTCTATAAATTCATATTATCCTCTGTTATACACATCATTATATATTACTAGCTGTACCCTGCAAACCTTTGCACCTTAGGCTTGATCGACAGGCGAGGTTATTTGTTGGTTTCGGGCAGATCCGATTTTTTTTTTCATGATTGTATTTTAAACCGGACTACTGTTGTATTAATTCTTTACTTTCGATTTAACGCAGCGCCCAAATCGCTAATATTATATTATATTCTTCAGATAATATAACATCCACTTCATGTTCTGATCTCCACCCCCCCTTTTCCACCTCCACAGAACGTCCATTCAACGTCCATGTACCTGTCCTCACAAAAGTATCACGTGGTGGACGCCATGGTCAGCTACCTGGTCTACAACGACTGGAGGTACGTGTCCGTCGTGCTCGACAACCACGAGCCCATGCTGGACTACATCCGACAGCGCATGAAGGACGCGAACGTGTGCATAGCCATGACCAGGACGGTCGCGCTGTCCTCGGACTACAACGAGGTCATCCACTCCCTCCTGGCAGTGAAGGCGAAGGTCGTGCTCGTCTTTATCACAGTGGAGACAGCCAATAACTTCGTCATGTCCATGGAGACGGAGCGCATCGACGGCCAGCTGACCTGGCTGCTGACCGACTCCTGGATGCACCTGATGCAGATCGACCGACTGGTCAACGGGGCGCTCATCTTCTCGTCCACCCCGCTCGGGCTGCTGGGGTTCAGCTTGAACCTGACGACCTTGAGGATGAACCCCTGGTTCAAGAAGAACCTGGAGCAGGAGCGCTGCGAGGGGGAGTCCTGCATCTCGTACAAGATATTGAAGATGTCTTCCCTTCTCACGCTGACCGAGGGGCACATCTACGACGCCATGATGGCCTACGCCCACGGCTTGCACAACATGATCAGGGACAAGTGCCCTGGGGCGGAGGGCGCCGAGGCGACCTCCTGCTTCGACGAGCACAAGCCGCTCTTCGTCGACTACGTGAAGAACGTGACGTTTCAGGGCGTCTCGGGGCGCGTGGTGCACAGCGCCCACGGGAACAAGCTCCAGCAGGACGAGATCACCATCTACCAGAACAAACTGTCTGAAGGGGAGGGCGGGGAGACGACGCCCCTGATCACGAAGCAGGCGACGTTCAAGCTGGCGACGTACTACGTCAAGTCGCGCGCGCTAGACGTCATAAGAAACGTCAGCATGGCCTGGGCCGACTTCCCAATGAACATGACCCACATCGGTACCGTGTGCCGCCCCAAGTGCTCCCCGTCACAATACCGGAAGCAGAGGACCCTGTGCTGCTGGGCGTGCTTCCCGTGCCAGGACGACGAGAGGGTCAGCCTGAACGAGACGGCCTGCGAGAAGTGCCCGAGGCTGGAGTGGCCCGCGATGCAGGGCGGGAAGCTGTCCGTGTGCCGAAAGATCAAGATGACCGTCTTCACCTTCTACGAGCTCGGCACCGTGGCCGTGGTGGTGGCCGGCACTATGGGTCTGGTGGTGTCTCTGACGGTCATAGTGATGCTCTGCCTCGACGGGAGCACGAGGAGCAAGGAGACGCCCATGGCTCTGCTGCTGCTGGAGCTCGTGGCCCTCATCGGCGGGTTCGCGTCCGTTCCTTTCTTCCTCATGGTGCCGGACCTGTACAGCTGCAACCTGGCGCACGTGCTGTTCATCCTGAGCTTCAGCGTCCAGTACACGGCCCTGCTGCTCTACTCGCTGAACGTGTACCGGAAGTGTGTCCAGATCGTTGACGAGAGCGATCTGAGGATGACCAGCACCATAAACCAAATCACCTTCACAGTCTGCATGTTCTGCCTGGAGGTAAGAAGCGTGAACATCAGATTCTAAGCCTAGCCCCCCCCTCCTACCCCCCTCCCCCACCAACTGTATAGACTTAAACGTGTCAAATGACAGTATTATGGTGGGTGAGCGTAATTAGATGGGGAAAGGGGGGATTGTCTTGTGGCAGCATTGTGGGAGCGGAAGAAAGGGGAACTTTACTATTGGAATCGGTAAATATTCTGACATGGTCCCAAAACAAATATGAATTTCACCTTTGGAAAAAAAAAAAGAAAAAGATTTAGGATTATCGTCTGCAACACTTCTGGCAAGATCTGTGCTGTTTTTTCATTAATATTTTTTTAGACACAATTTTTTTTTTTAACTTTCATAAAAAACAAACCATTTAACATGATAACTCTTTTTAACAGACCGCTGTTTACACAACGTTCAAATGAACAGCCGAATAAACAAAAACATTATTTGGCATTTTACGACCTCGTCAATCGTGCCGTGTGGTCAGTTAGTCTTTATTTAACGGGGACGCAAACTGAACCATTCATAGTGGCGAAAGGGGAGATAATTGAGTAGTCAGTTTATGAATTTAGAATTCAGAGTAATCCCCCTTTGTGGAATACGTGAGATGTTTGGTGCTATGCACGGATTGACAGATACATACCAGAGGTGTGCGGATCTTGAAATTTAGCGTTCGCGTCCGTCTGCGGATTTCTATCAATGATCCGCGTCCGCAGAATCTTACAACATTGGTCTGCGGACCAGTCCGCGCGTCCGCATAGCTGAAATTTCGCTGTTTAAATGACTTGAAATTTTTTATGGTAACGCTAAAGAGGATCAGCGTCAGTCCGCGAGTCCGCAACTTAACCATACAAAGCGTCCGCTGCCAGTCCGCGGATTCGGAATTGTCTGCGGATCTGCGTCCGCAAGCGGACGCGTCCGCTGTCCGCTCATCTCTGATACATACCCCCCTCCCTCTCTCTCTCTCTCTCTCTCTCTCTCTCACCAAACTTGTTCCAACGTGCTCTAATTAACCTCTCATTTGTGCGCACTCAGAGTCAGACAGAGCCTCGGCATCAACCAATCGCAGCCGACGTTACAATAAAGGATGACGCGGGCATTATAATTTTATACGTTTTTAGAAAAGCGTGTTTTTTTTTTTATAAAACAAAAAATTGTAAACATTTGTTTAGCTATTTCATTTCCATTTCTATTTAATTCACATATCACACTCCCCCACCCCCCGCCCCCATCCCCCTTCGTGAATTTCACAGGTGGGCGTTTTCTCCTTCTTTTTCATCGCCTACCCTGTCCGCACCCTGAAGAACCAGCCGTACGTCGGGGTGAACTTCGTGGAGTTCGTCTGCGACATCTCCGACACGCACATCGTCATCTTCCTGCTCTTCTCCATCCTGCTCCTGATGCTCTGCTCCATCTTCTCCTTCAAGTCCCAGAACGACGAGGTCAGGGCCCGCGAGACCCGCCACGTCTCCACCTTCGTCATCGTCGCCCTGATCATGTGGGTGTCCTTCATGCCGGCCTACTTCACCGCCGACCTCCTGCGGATGAGGACCTACCTCCGGATCATCGCCGTCCTGGTGAACCACAGCGCCGCGCTCCTGCTCAACTT
Source organism: Bulinus truncatus (assembly GCA_021962125.1). NCBI lineage: Eukaryota > Metazoa > Mollusca > Gastropoda > Planorbidae > Bulinus > Bulinus truncatus. The sequence continues at coordinate 4,814,365 of JAGDYQ010000047.1, read as the reverse complement.
CACCCCTAGGGCCGTCAGCAGCCTCTTCATCCGCCAGCGCGCGGACACTGTGACATTGTTCGACTTTAGGCGGGCCAGCAAGGCCATCAGGAAAATGACCAGCAGTTTCGTGGATGAAAAGCCCGTGGTCGAGGTGAAGCAGCCCGAGCCCGCCAAAGTCGCCGCCACCACGCCGCAGCCGGGAAGTCCGAAAAACAGCTCCGGCATGGCCCAGCTGGAACCGGAAGTTGACGGTTTGGCAAGAGAGCCTGACATTCGTTTGCAATAGTTTTTTTTTTTTTGAAATGACGACATTGTTTCCGTTAGAGTCTATTAGGAATTTGTGTACCGACCGCAAATCTTTGTTTTTTTTTGTTTTCATTCTCTGTCTGTCTCTGTCTCTGTCTCTCTGTCTCTGTATGTCTCTGTCTGTCTCTGTCTGTCTCTGTCTGTCTCTGTCTGTCTCTGTCTGTCTCTGTCTCTCTTTCTCTGTCTCTCTTTCTCTGTCTCTGTCTGTCTCTGTCTCTTTTTCTCTGTCTCTGTCTCTCTTTCTCTGTCTCTCTTTCTCTGTCTCTCTTTCTCTGTTTGTGTCTGTCTGTCTCTGTCTGTCTCTGTCTCTCTCTCTCTGTCTCACTCTGCCTGTCTCTGTCTCTCTTTTGTCTATCCCTCTCTCTCTCTCTCCCTACGTCTCTCAATCTTGATACAGAGTGCCCTAAAGGCATAGTTGCCAGTTATGTGACTTGGGCTCACAGGGACGGGGGTGGGGGTCGGGGTAGGAGATCTGAAAATGTTTGACACAGAGGGAGGGAGGGGTGGGGGGAGTGTAAAGGAATGGTGACGTCAACAATGTCATTCTAATACAAACTTGTACGATTTTGTTATTCATTAGTTCCATTAGGCATATTTAGATTATAAAGTTGGTTATTTATATTTATATGTTGGTAAATTCTTATTTTATAAGTTTGTATTTGGGGGTAAAAAAAATGACATAATTTTACTTGGGGGAGGGGGGAGTCATCTAAATTAGGCTCTTCTTGACATGGGAGCAGGGCCGAACTTAGGAAATGCGGGGCGCCCTCACCTTGCCTGTGACAAGAGCCATGGCTGATAGTGACATGCTAAATGTAATTTGTCGGGGCCCCTGTCAGGCGCGGGACCCAATGTGGAGCAATCGGTCAAATCGCCCTAAGGTCGGCCCTGCATGGGGGGAAGGGGAGGCCTAAAATGTGCTAAAACTTGTTGACGTAATTAACGGGTTAATCCTCCGTATAAAATAAACCGTAAATTGTAGCAGGTCTTAATATGGCTATATTCAGCTATCATTACAGTAAATAACCTACATGAATTCCCCTGATATTATTTATCATTCACTATCTTTAGCTCAACATTCTATATACACACGACATCACATTTAGTTTGGGAATTTCCGATAACCTAAGCACTACACCTTTGCTCGTCCATAACAATGTAGTGAACGCAAGAAATGTGTAATCCGCAATATATGTACATTCAAACAAATATGTGGAAAAAAAAATCAATATTTAGTCTATATATAAATTATGAATTTACGTGGCTTACAAGTTGGGATATTTCACAGCTGACAATTAGAAACAGTTCAGTTCTTTAAATTTTTAGGGAAAAACAACTCATTCGTATGCCATATTGGAAACTGCACTTTTAAAATATAGTGTGAGAGAATTGTCGCTTGTCAGTTCTCGCTATGCTTCGTTTCCATTGGTGGATATTTTTAGCTGCGATTTCCGTTTTCGGGAGTTCCCTCAGTTATATCATCGGTGACCGCAGTCTGGACGTCGTGTACAAGGACCTGGGGGATTTAAACGTTGGAGGTTTGTTCTCAGTCTCTGCCTATGACCCCGAGGTCTTATGTGGCCGGAGAACGTCCAAGAGCTACCTGAACGTCCTACAGATCATGGAGATCTTGGTCTACACTGTGAGGAAAGTGAACATGGTAATGACGTCATGCTGGGTCTTCTTCAGTTATTGTTTTTGTTGTTTTTTTAAAGACTTCTCGATTTATCGGTTCGCCTGTATCTGGCCTTAGGCAATCTGTAAGAACGGCCATTCTAGTATTTGTCAAATCTTGTGATGTCTATCTATCTATCTATCTATCTATCTATCTATCTATCTATCTATCTATCTATCTATCTATCTATCTATCTATCTATCTATCTATCTATCTATCTATCTATCTATCTATCTATCTGTCTGTCTGTCTGTCTGTCTGTCTGTCTGTCTGTCTGTCTGTCTGTCTGTCTGTCTGTCTGTCTGTCTGTCTGTCTGTCTGTCTGTCTGTCTGTCTGTCTGTCTGTCTGTCTGTCTGTCTGTCTGTCTGTCCGTCCGTCCGTCCGTCCGTCCGTCCGTCAATCTAATCTAATCTAATCTAATCTAATCTAATCTAATCTAATCTAATCTAATCTAATCTAATCTAATCTAATCTAATCTAATCTAATCTAATCTAATCTAATCTAATCTAATCTAATCTAATCTAATCTAATCTATCTATCTATCTATCTATCTATCTATCTATCTATCTATCTATCTATCTATCTATCTAATCTATCTAATCTATCTAATCTATCTATCTATCTATCTATCTATCTATCTATCTATCTATCTGTGTATCTATTTTTCTATCTATGTATCTGTCTATCTATCTATCTATCTATCTATCTATCTATCTATCTATCTATCTATCTATCTATCTATCTATCTATCTATCTATATATATATGTATATATCTGACATGAAATATCTATCTATCTTTCTAACCCATATATCTGTCTATCTATCTATCTTATTTATTTGTGTAACTATCTGCGTGTCTGTCTTACCGTCTGTCTATCTATCTAATTATCTATCAGTTTCCTTGTCCAACACGTTATATGCACTGTTAAAATTGGTGTTCACACTTGATTAGACCCAGCAGGATATCATTTCAAGAGATTGGTTTCACTGAGGTTGCGTTGAGAAATATTGGGTGATTATTTGGTCTGTTACAAAAAAACAAAACAATATTGTTGTTGTTGTCTGTCTGTTTGTCTGTTTTCTCCCCTGTAGGACGCCAAACTGCTGCCAGGGATCAAGCTGGGCTTCGTGTTCCTCGACTTCTGCTCGAACGTGCAAGTGGCCATGGTTCAGGCGAAACGTTTCCTGCCTCGTTCGAATCCACGGGACTACACGCCCACCAGTAAGTCGTGTTACTGATCATTCATCCAACCCCCACCCCCCCTCCACCCCCTCCTCGCCATGTTATTAGACAGGTTCACTAACCCAAACTTATGCCGTAGCACAACGGTAATAAACTTTCGGAGTGAAGTTCTAAAATAGTTTGATGTTGTCTAACTATTCAAAACTATTTCACTTTGCCAGCGGCGTAGCGTGGGTATCGGCCGCCCAGGGCGGAAGACGATTTTGCCGCCCTCTCATTTAGGTATTTCAATTTAACCTATACACTTTTGCCGCCCCCCTAAAAAGTAATAAAAAGTGCCGCCCGGTGCGGACCGCACCCACCGCCCCCCGGGTACGCCACTGCACTTTGCACAATACGTTCTAGTTCTGGTGTCTGTATTAGATATAGAGGTAAGATCAACATGCTTCTAAGTAGTTTCATCTTGTCCATTTGATTGACTTCCATCAACTAACTATGTTACATCAACATTTGCCTAGTGCTAAGTAATTTTATAGCGGGAATAATGTAACAGACTGGGCCCCTATGACGCAGATGTTAGGGCTACACCCCCCATTGCAGCGCCCCTACCCCCCTCCGTTCAAATGTAATGTTTTACATTGTAAAACTTCTAAAAGTAGATCAGAATCTTATATTTGATCACTGGAAACAAAAGATGATGTTTCCAGCCAATCTTGTCTCAATAACATGTTTACATGTCAATGTTTTCCAGTGCTTTTTAAAAAAAATTAGTAAAAGATTTTTTTTGTTCAAAATGTGACCGCCATCAACAAAGAAAAAAAAAGGTACCAACTAACTGGAGAGGTAAGTTAGGCATCACTTTCAGTCACTTTCAGTCACTTTCAGTCAACTTTCAGTCACTTTCAGACCCATAACTGGGAAACCCCCGAGTAATGGTTAAAGCGGTCAACAAAAAAAAAAGTCTAAAAATAGAACAGGGAAATCCCAGTGACGTTACATCAACAATTATACATGTGTTTCTGCCTGAAATCTTTGCTCTGCTTGTGTCATTCTGACTAGAAATCATGGTCTGTATCTGTCGGTATATCTGCACAGATAACTCCAAGTATCTGACGTCGTACAAGGTGGTCGGGGTGCTGGGCGCCTCCGTCGATTACGTCACGGTCCCCATCTCGGTCCTGTACGGCGGGGCCGGGATCCCCATCCTGGGCTACTCGGACTCCAGTGACGAGCTGAGTTTGAAGGTAAGTGCTTGAATGACGTCATTAACACCTCCCCCCCTCGCGGCCTCCCCGTCCCCTAGACACATCCGTTTAGTTATAACCTTACCTGTAATGTCGTATCTTTCGAAATGTATTTTTATTTCACTATTTCGCTCAAAATAAGAGGGGAAAATGTGTAGTTTATCTGGGGGCTTATTGTGCTTTAGGCAGGGCCGTTCTCAAAGATAGGCCTTGTCAGACGGGCCCCGTTCCAATAATCGATAATCATATATAATAATACTCATTTCCAGTGTGCGTTAAATCGAAAGTAAAGAATTAATACAACAGTATTCCAGTTTAAAATACAACCATGAAAAAAATCGGATCTGCCCGAAACCAAAAATAACCTAGCCTACCGATCAAGCCTAAGGGGATATAACTCTATGCAAAGGTTTTGCAGGGTACAGCGAGTATAATCATAATTTGATAACTTACTTTAATGTGGGCTTCTAAATCAGGGATTATGGCCAAATAGGATTTTATCAAAGTGCCAAACTCTATGCAAATAGAAAGGTATTTTTATTCTCTGCGTACACTTTATAAGATAATTTATTTTTTTGTTGAAAATTAAAGTTGTATGTTTACCAAAAGATTTTATTGTTTGCAAAGTTTGCGGGCTGTGCAATTCCCAACCAGCCCCGTAGCGTGAAAATTCTACAGCAGGGGCCAGGCATGCTACAGCAGGGGCCGGGCAATAGCAGAGGGGGGGAAGATAATATATTTTATAAGTAGAACAAATAAACAGACGGGGCCAGACAAAACGCAGGGGGGTCCCAGCCCTCTGCCCCCCTCCCCGCACGCTACGGGCCTGTTTCCAGCTCGTCTGAACTTAACTGATTTTTTTTTTATTTTTGTCTCCGTGCATCCAGAGACAACACCCGACGTTTCTGAGAATCTCTTCCTCCAGGTACGTCATCATTGACGCCATGCTCAACTTCCTGCTGGTCAACAGGTGGACCTATTTCATGGCCGTGGTCCAGAACAACAAGGAGGTCGAGATGCTGCTCTCCTACCTTCGCCTCGAGGCCGAGCGCTACGACATGTGCATGTCCACGGCCGAGAAGGTCACGGAAACCTCCGACTTTGACCACATCCTGGACAACCTCCTGAACGACACGGCCAAAGTGGTGCTGGCCTTCACCAGCGCGGACACGGCCGACAGCCTCCTGAGTCACCTGGACTCGATGCGTGCCCAGGGGCAGATGATTTGGCTGCTCACGGACACCTGGCTGCCTCTGATGCAGTCGCGTCGGCTCACGTTCGGCGCCTTCGTATTCTCTTCGTCCTCCTTGGACCTTCCCGGGTTCCGATTCTCTGTCGAGTCGCTCAAGCTCAGTCCGTGGTTCACCTTATACAGGAAGTTCAAAAACTGCCAGGACGAAGGCTGCGTGTTCAGGCTGCTGAGCAGCGACGGTAAGGTCCTGAACAAGGGCGACATCCACGACGCCCTTATGATCTACGCCCACGGCCTTCGCGACCTCATCCGCGACAAGTGCCCGGCCGCGAGAGGCTCCAAGGCGGCCTCCTGCTTCGAATCCCACTCGAGGGAGTTCATGAGGTATCTTTTGAACGTTTCCTACGGTGGGATATCCGGGAGAGTCTTCTTCGACAGCAAGAACGACAAGCTTCTGAACATCAACGTGTACCAGGAGAGGAAAGTCGACAACTTCAGCGAAGTGGTTAGAATCGCCAAATTCAACGCCACGGAAAGAACTTACTACGATATGATTGCCCCGGACCTGACTGGAACCGAGTTCCCCATCGCAGAGGCGTTCAAGGAGACCAGGTGCCAGATCCCTTGCACCCCGGACGCCTACAAGACCTGGTCCGGATGTTGCTGGGTCTGCAAGAGATGCCGGAAGAACGAGAGGGTCGTGCAAGACGGCACGGCCTGCCAGAAATGCCCGGCGCTTCACTGGCCGGCGCTGCAGGAGGGCCAGCTGTCCATCTGCGACGAGATGAAGCCGCTGGAGTTGGGCCTTTTCTACCCGCCTTACGTGGTCATCATCCTGGTGGACGTGGCCGGCGTGGTGTTCAACCTGTACATCCTCGCCATGACCATCGCGGGCTGGAGCGAGAGCGCGAACGAGGCCGCGCTCCCCCTGACGTTCCCGCAGCTCTTGGCCGTGTTCTTCGGGCTGATGTCCGTGCCCTGCTTCCTCCTCAGGCCGTCCAGCGTGAACTGCAACGCCGCCCACTTCCTGATGGTGGTCAGCTTCAGCGTGGAGTACGTGGTCCTGCTGCTGCGCTGCCTGCAGGTGTACAGGAACTGTGAGGTCATCGACGACGAGGGCCTGCGACTGACCAGTGCCCATAACCAGACCATCTTCGTCCTTCTGGTGTCCGCATTGGAGGTAACCTAAATGCTTCATGTCACATTGTTAATGTTTTATTTTCCCCCTCCAGTAATATTTGAATAAGACCTTTATAAGATTTCATCTATGTCTAAGTGACGTATATCAAGGGCAGGAATGACGTCATTGACTGTCGCAACCATTTTTAAAATTATTACATGACCCGGGTCAAAGTCCGTTGATTAAACGTTAGTGAATGAAAGTGTGAAATAAATGTCTATGCGACATATTAAGTTACACTCCTTACATGCGCCCTATACTTTCATCTGTGTCAGCGGTAAAGACATAAATATAGCCCAATTACATAACTACAGCCCGATTACATAACTACAGCCCGATTACATAAATACAGCCCGATTACATAAATACAGCCCGATTACATAAATATTGCCCAATTAAATGAGTATTGTCCATTTGCTGAATACCAGAACTTGAAAAACACTTTTAGCATAATGGGTTAAAGCTCTAGAACAGTGCTTCTCAAACTTTTTGAAGTCACGCCCCCCTTAGAACGCCAATCAATATATCGCGCCCCCCCCCCTTTTTTTTTTTGGTTTAGATTGCTTAAATTTATAATTTTTCGAAATTCCACGGCCCCCCTCCGGACAGTCCACGGCCTTCTAGGGGGCCGCGGCCCACCACTTTGAGAAGCACTGTTGTAGAACACAAATTAAAAAAAAAATATATATATATATAGGCCTACAGTAAATACGTTCATTAAAATGAACTAAAAAGTAAGAATAAAATTTCCTCAGGCTCAGATCGTACAAATTCTTATAGAAATTATATACCTTCAGTACGGACTAATTATTTCATATGTTTCACACGTTTTCAAGTCGATTGGGCTTCTATGAGAGTGTGAAAATCGATTTCAAATTATCCAAACCTTAGAGCCTCCAGATACTGCAAGTGTAAAAAAAAATGTTTATACAAATGTAATCCATCTACCACCAAACAAGAGAATGCTCTAATGTTCAAATGTTTACTATCTGTCGACTGTCGTTTTAAGTTCATTTCGGGTCATCGTCCTTTTTTCAAACAAACATGCACACACTAAAGTTGTCTGACCTCAAATCATCCGGAGAAACCCCCGACAGGTCAGCTAAAAATAGAACTTCGCGTCGTCTTTCCTCTTACAATAACAATGTAACGTTACATTGGAGCAGGGCAGGGCTGGTAAGGTTGATGTCAAAGGTTAACCAATCGAATGAATGGGAACAATGGTAGTGTACTAGTCGCCGGTCAATCGAGACGAAGGAAGCAGAATGTAAACAAAACAACAAATCTAGGGGAGGCAGTTGACCAATGAGGATAATAAAAGTCAATTTGTACATGTTCTAGTAATCTAGTTTGACGAAGTTTGACGCGTCCCGCTGAATAATATCTTATGAGTCGGGTCTTTGCCGCCATCACTTCTTGTAGGAAGTTATTTCCTGCGAACGTGTCCGGTTATGTCTTTACAGTTTTGCATTATGTTTTATATTACTTGGTTTCATTACTTAAAATGAATACTTCCCATTACTCGCTTACATTTCCTTACCTGATCTTATTACATTGCCTGATTTAAAAGGGTAGAATTTTATCATATGATTGCAATGTCAACAAAATATTGTCATTATATAACGTTTAATGATTACCTTATGTAATGAAACTATTTTAGATTATTACATTATAGTAAATAAACACACTTTATTAATTGCATCATTCTACATACATGCATTAAATGACATATCATGGTATGGTTACATAATATTACATACGACTACATTAGATTACATAATATTAATACGACTACATTCAATTACATAATGACACTTTTTCCCGTGATGACTCATGATCACATCATATTACATTGTTACATTTTATTTCACTATTACATTACATACAACCTTACCATGTGATTCCCCCCAGATAGGAGCCTTCTCCTTTCTCTACATCCGTTACCCGATACGGCCGGGCAGACAGCGGGCGGCGGATGTCGAGAACCAGGTGGAGCTGTACTGCGACGTGCCCGTCCCCCACGTGATGTGCTTCCTCCTGTTCTCCATGCTCTTCCTCCTCCTCTGCTCGGTCCTCTCCCTCAAGTCGCAGAACGACCTGGTCGCGATGGACGACGGCCGGAGCCACTTCGTCTCCACGTTCGTGGTCATCTCCATGGTCATGTGGATCGCCTTCATGCCGGCCTACTTCACGGCCGCCCGCCGCCGGATGCAGATGTACCTGTGGGTTATCTCCAGCCTGGTGAACCACCTCGGGTCGCTCCTCCTGAACTTCATCCCGAGTATACTCATCTGCACCCGGAACCGTGACGCGTCGATCATCAGCGAGCTCAACCAGGCCAGGAAGAGTTGGCGCTGGAGCAACTCTGCCCGCTCGCAGAGCCTGCCGGCGAAGACAGCGTCTGAGGCATCAGCGCCCAAAGGTAGCCTTCCGAGGAATATCTTGCCGTGGGTTAGCCAGCCGCGGGATAGCTTGCCGCGGGGTAGTAGTAAAGTTTAGAGAGCTGCGGAGAACGAAGGGAAAGTAGCTAGAAAGGAGAATTATTCACGCATGACAAAATGTGACGCAGACATAAGAATCAATCAGCCGCCAAAGAAACACAATTTGCAACTTTTATTATCCATATCTAACAAATTCTGTACGTATGTATCTATCTGTCTATTTATCTATCTATGTATTTAATTAGATAGCTTTTAACCAATATATAACTATCTATCAGATTATCTATATGATCATGTATCCTTCTTTCAAAACTATCACTTTTAAGTCCATCCATCCATCCATCCATCCATCCATCCATCCATCCATCCATCCATCTATCTATCTATCTATCTATCTATCTATCTATCTATCTATCTATCTATCTATCTATCTATCTATCTATCTATCTATCTATCTATCTATCTATCTATCTATCTATCTATCTATCTATCTATCTATCTATCTATCTATCTATCTATCTATCTATCTATCTATCTATCTATCTATCTATCTATCTATCTATCTATCTATCTATCTATCTATCTATCTATCTATCTATCTATCTATCTATCTATCTATCTATCTATCTATCGATCGATCGATCACTTAGTTTAACTAACCACCAGTCAATATATTTAGCTACCATTGAAATAAATCATCACTATATTCAATAGTCATTTGTAACTTTATTTAGTTTACCACAAATCAATCAACATATTTATATTAAACTATCATATATATATATATATATATATATATATATATATATATATATATATATCATGACCATGTTTATCCGTACAACCAGGTCATTTATACAGTCATTTCCAACTGTTTCATCGCCATAGGTTTATCAGTTTATTAACCTCTCTACCTAATTTTACCAAGTATCTATGTATCTGTGTATCCTTAATTTACCCACCATCTTTCTTAATGATCCTTTTTTGTCTTAATTACTGCTCTAATATAAATTCAGTAGAACGCATTCAAATATTTTCATAAAAAGAATAATTAATTAATTACAGATAAAGAGTTACCACGGGTACATTCTAACAGACATGTTCTTTTCCTCTCACACTCCGCCCTCACACTCCGCCCTCACACTCAGCCCTCACATTCAGCCCTCACACTTCACCCTCACACTTCACCCTCACACTTCACCCTCACACTCCGCCCTCACACTCAGCCCTCACACTCCGCCCTCACACTCCGCCCTCACACTCCGCCCTCACACTCCGCCCTCACACTCAGCCCTCACACTTCACCCTCACACTTCACCCTCACACTCAGCCCTCACACTCAGCCCTCACACTCCGCCCTCACACTCCGCCCTCACACTCAGCCCACACAATTCACCCTCACACTTCACCCTCACACTCAGCCCTCACACCCAGCCCTCACACTTCACCCTCACACTTCACCCTCACACTCAGCCCTCACACTCAGCCCTCACACTCAGCCCTCACACTCAGCCCTCACACTCAGCCCTCACACTCCGCCCTTACAATCAGCCCTCACATTACGCCCTCACAATCCGCCCTCACACTCAGCCCTCACACTTCACCCTCACACTCAGCCCTCACACTCCGCCCTCACACTCAGCCCTCACACTCAGCCCTCACACTCCGCCCTCACACTCCGCCCTCACATTCCGCCCTCACACTCAGCACTCACACTCAGCACTCACACTCTGCACTCACACTCCGCCCTCACACTCCGCCCTCACACTCCGCCCTCACACTCCGCCCTAACATTCAGCACTCAAACTCCGCCCTAACATTCAGCACTCACACTCCGCCCTAACATTCAGCACTCACACTCCGCCCTCACACTCCGCCCTCACACTCCGCCCTCACACTCCGCCCTCACACTCAGCACTCACACTCCGCCCTAACATTCAGCACTCACACTCCGCCCTCACACTCCGCCCTCACACTCCGCCCTCACACTCCGCCCTCACACTCCGCCCTCACACTCAGCACTCACACTCCGCCCTAACATTCAGCACTCACACTCCGCCCTAACATTCAGCACTCACACTCCGCCCTAACATTCAGCACTCACACTCCGCCTTCACACTCAGCCCTCGCACTCCGCCCTCACACTTCACCCTCACACTCCGCCCTCACACTTAGCCCTCACACTCAGCCCTCACACTCAGCACTCACACTCAGCACTCACACTCAGCACTCACACCCCGCCCTCACACTCCGCCCTCACACTCCGCCCTCACACTCCGCCCTTACACTCCGCCCTAACATTCAGCACTCACACTCCGCCCTCACAGTCCGCCCTAAAATTCAGCCCTCACACTCCGCCCTCACACTCCGCCCTCACACTCCGCCCTCACACTCCGCCCTCACACTCCGCCCTCACACTCCGCCCTCACACTCCGCCCTCACACTCAGCACTCACACTCCGCCCTAACATTCAGCACTCACACTCCGCCCTAACATTCAGCACTCACACTCCGCCCTCACACTCAGCCCTCACACTCAGCACTCACGCTCCGCCCTAACATTCAGCACTCACACTCCGCCCTCACACTCCGCCCTCACACTCCGCCCTCACACTCCGCCCTCACACTCAGCACTCACACTCCGCCCTAACATTCAGCACTCACACTCCGCCCTCACACTCCGCCCTCACACTCAGCACTCACACTCCGCCCTAACATTCAGCACTCACACTCCGCCCTCACACTCAGCCCTCACACTCAGCACTCACGCTCCGCCCTAACATTCAGCACTCACACTCCGCCCTCACACTCCGCCCTCACACTCCGCCCTCACACTCCGCCCTCACACTCCGCCCTCACACTCCGCCCTCACACTCAGCACTCACACTCCGCCCTAACATTCATCACTCACACTCCGCTCTAACATTCAGCACTCACACTCCGCCCTCACACTCCGCCCTCACACTCAGCACTCACACTCCGCCCTAACATTCAGCACTCACACTCCGCCCTCACACTCAGCCCTCACACTCAGCACTCACACTCCGCCCTAACATTCAGCACTCACACTCCGCCCTCACACTCAGCCGTCACACTCAGCACTCACACTCAGCACTCACAGTCCAGTCCGCCCTAACATTCAGCACTCGCACTCCGCCCTCATACTCCGCCCTCGCACTCCGCCCTCACACTTCACCCTCACACTCCGCCCTCACACTCAGCCCTCACAGTCAGCCCTCACATTCAGCCCACACACTCAGCCCTCACACTCAGCACTCACACTCCGCCCTAACATTCAGCACTCACACTCCGCCCTCACACTCCGCCCTCGCACTCCGCCCTCACACTTCACCCTCACACTCAGACCTCACATTCAGCACTCACATTCAGCCCTCACACTCAGCCCTCACACTCAGCCCTCACACTCAGCACTCACACTCCGCCCTAACATTCAGCACTCACACTCCGCCCTCACACTCCGCCCTCGCACTCCGCCCTCACACTTCACCCTCACACTCAGACCTCACATTCAGCACTCACACTCCGCCCTCGCACTCCGCCCTCACACTTCATCCTCACACTCCGTCCTGTTATTCAGCACTCACACTCAGCCCTTACACTCCGCCCTCACACTTCACCCTCACACTTCACCCTCACACTTCACCCTCACTTTTCACCCTCACACTCCGCCCTCACACTCCGCCCTAACACTCAGCACTCACACTCCGCCCTCACACTTCACTCTCGCACTCCGCCCTCACACTTCACCCTCACACTCCGCCCTCACACTCCGCCCTCACACTTCGCCCTCACACTCCGCCCTCACACTCCGCCCTCACAATCCGCCCTCACACTCCGCCCTCACACTCTGCCCTAACATTCAGCACTCACACTCCGCTCTCACACTCCGCCCTCACACTCAGCCCTCACACTCAGCACTCACACTCCACCCTCACACTCAGCCCACACACTCTGCACTCACACTCCGCCCTAACATTCAACACTCACACTCCGCCCTCACACTCCGCCCTCGCACTCCGCCCTCACACTTCACCCACACACTCAGACCTCACATTCAGCACTCACATTCAGCACTCACATTCCGCCCTCGCACTCCGCCCTCGCACTCCGCCCTCACACTTCACCCTCACACTCCGCCCTCACATTCAGCATTCACACCCAGCCCTTACACTCCGCCCTCACATTTCACCCTCACACTTCACCCTCACACTCCGCCCTCACTCTCCGCCCTCACACTTTACCCTCACACTCCGCCCTCACACTTCACCCTCACACTTCGCCCTCACACTCCGCCCTCACACTTCACCTTCACACTCCGCCCTCACACTCCACCCTCACACTCCACCCTCACACTCCGCCCTCACACTCCACCCTCACACTCCACCCTCACACTCCGCCCTCACACTCAGCCCTTCCAACCAGCTCTCACACTCCGCCTTCACACTCCGCCCTCAAACTCAGCCCTTCCACTCAGCTCTCACATTCCGCCCTCACACTTCATCCTCACACTCCACCCTTACACTCCGCCCTCACACTTCACCCTTACACTCAGACCTCACACTCCGCCCTCACTCTTCACCCTCACACTCTGCCCTCACACTCCGCTCTCACACTCCGCCCTCACACTCCGCCCTCACACTCCGCCCTCACACTCCACCCTCACACTCCGCTCTCACACTCCGCCCTCACATTCAGCCTTATTTAAAGACAATTTGTGTGTGTGTGTGTGTATTACTGTTTAGTTAATTTTGTTCTGTAATTTTTGGAAAATGAAATAAAAAAGTTGCATGTTTTTGACCACTGTACAGTGTGTACTCCGATTGTATCCAATGGAACGATTATCATAGATATTAGATTTGTATCAAGGATTTTTATACATTTTTTTTATCGTTGGTATACTCAGTTAGAGCGAAACACAGAGAAGTCAGTGATTGGACAGCTGTTATTCTGACAGTATTAGTGTTTATCTGATGTATAAAGTTCCCTTAGCCCTAATGGGGCCATCGGAGAAGATACGAGTATAGAATTCTTCTGTTTTCTTTAAATAACGGCATAGAAAAACGGTTATGTGGTTAGCACAACGCCTGGTCGATTTTACTTCCCCAACTAAAGACAAGTCATGTCGTGTCATGTCATTTCATGTCATGTCATTTCATGTCATGTCAAGTCATGTCAAGTCATGTCAAGTCATGTCAAGTCATGTCAAGTCATGTCATTTCATGTCAAGTCAAGTCATGTCATGTCATGTCATGTCATTTCTTGTCATTTCATGTCATTTCATGTCATTTCATGTCATGTGCCCAGTTATCGGCTGCGTGCACTTATGGGACTAGTAAGCAGCTTTCAATAGGACTTGGCTAAATTTCCCTTGGTTCTCACTGATGATCGAACCCGTTACCCATCCGGTCGACAGTCAAGCACTCTACACCGCACTACCACCCGTCCCCTTTCTCCCAAAAACTTAGATGACCAGATGACCACAACAATGACTACTGCTGATGACCTCATGACCACAACAATGACTACTGCTGAATCACCAGTCATAAGAAAAAAAGACTCGAATTCAGATGTCATGAGAGAGTTGAAAGAGTCTCTTACTAGCTGACTAGGGATGACAGTCTGAGACTAACTACTGCATTGAACTGACTAGACCCCACTCACTGCTTCTTGCACACACCTCCAACATTCATATACCACGTGATATCTCTCATCCAATCAAATTACGCATAATCTACTCAGAGCCACCGCAAAGGGGTCACCCACATACGCCCACATGGGCCCCGAGAACTAGGGGGGGGAGCTGCCGATGCTGAAATTTATTTTAATTTATTTATAACGTTGCATTGTAGATGGGCTCTTTTTTTTTGGAAACATAAACAGGTGGGGTCCAGTTTAATGAGTTTGGTAGGGGCCCCCTTAATATTTTGTCAGCGGGCCTGATGCATTAGTTAGTACCTTTTTATACGACACATCAGAAATGACCATGCTCCCATCTACCTTAACACACAACAAACAATACACAACACGCAACACACGTGGAAATGATAAACAGTTTTGTCATTAACCTCAGAACTTTTTATAGGTATCAGTGCAAAAACCACAGATCTGCGGTGCAAGCAAGACGATGAATAGCCAGTAATTCAATGTATCCAATCATAAGTATTTTGGTTATTTTCAAACTAAGTGTGCATTTGATGTTACTTTATACCAAGCTGCACCGTTTAACACTTTTCAAAACACACAACCGGGAGAGGAATAAATAAAGAACTTATTTCAAATTTGTTTTAAAAAAATAATATTTTGAAAATTGTGTGTTTGGTTTCTGCTTAAAGGGAACTTAGATATGTAGGAAAGATGTAGTAGAGATATAGTAGAATATATTTACCTTACTGGTAGGTTATAGTCGTTTACTGTAGTAGGTTTACTTACTAAATTAGAAATGTTAATATATTTGATTTGTGTGAAGCTAATCCTATACACTAATATAAACTTTTAAACATTTGTCTTTGTGTAAGTGTGAAATAGAGGCTAACCAACTAATAAAGAAGTCAAACAGATAGGTCAAGTCAAACAGAGAGACAAAATATCAGACAAATAGACCACTAGACCAGGGGTGGGCAAAATTTTTCTACGGAGGGCCACATTGAAAACTTGACTGTTATTGGCGGCCGCATATAGATTTTGTCTATTTCAATTACAATTTAAAATGTATGAAAATATGAATGAAACATAATAGCCTTTTATTTGTCATTTAATTTCACATTCAAGCTGTATCGCATATGCACATCACATTTTTAAAATACGAACATAAACATTCATATGGGCCGCTCAATATACTCTGACAGGCCGCATGCGGCCCGCGGTCCGTAGGTTGCCCACCTCTGCACTAGACCATTAATAGGACTGACGATCAGAAAGACGGATCAACAGTGAGACAGTCTGCCATGCTGTCAGATAGACAGATAGACAGACTGATCCTCTTAATGTGTGACCTAAACAGGGACAGACCAACAGATGGACTGACCGCCTCAGAGACAGACCAACAGATCAGCCTCCAGACATATAGACAGACATACGAACATGTACTTACATACCGATATGAACCATTCTTTTTGTCTAACATTAACGGAACATCAAAAAATGAAAATCATTTCCTAAAAAAAAAAAAGCGATGCGGGTCCCTCTGTTGACATCTGGAGCCATATTCGCCCTGCTGGGCGTGACCAGCGCCTACATCCTGGGGGACAGACTTCTGGACAAGGCCTACTACGTCCCCGGGGACTTGAACATCGGCGGCATCTTCCCCGTGACCACGTACAACGGGAGCATCATCTGCGGCGTCAGCCTGTTTCGCCACGCCCTGGCCAGCATGGAGATCATAGAGGTGTTGGCCTTTGCCGTGAATAGGATCAACGAGGTGAAAGGTCATGGAGGGTCATGGGGTAAATTCTTAGAACAGGTGTTTCCCAGACTTTCAGCCTGTAAAACTCGTCCAAAAAAAAAATAAAGAGCGTACACTTTAATAACAATACAAATATTATGGAGCGACCGAAAATCGGATCGGTATCTGTATCGGTAAAAATGCTGGGGAAAAATATCGGTATCGGACTATCGATAAAAAGGCATATCGGTCGCTCCCTAACAAATATATCAATTTTAATTTCAATATCTAAATTAAATAACACTGAACGAAAAATAAAATTCACAATTGAACTGAAATAAAATACACAACATTTGTAGATAACATTTGTAAATAACATTCGTCGAGATCTCTAAGAAGGGAGATGTTGCTTTCAGTTGAGATCAGAGCCGTTTTAAGGTCATCGTAGGCCCTAGGCACTTTCAAAGTCGAAGGCCCTCCCCGATTTCATTTTTTAAATATTTTTCAAGAATGCACCGGCACTTATTTGCCATTCTGGCTTTCGTAGGCCCTTGAAAAGTCCGTAGGCCCTAGGCAAAGTGCCTACTGTACCTACTGTGCCTACTGTGCCTACAGTGCCTACAGTGCCTACAGTGCCTAATGTGCCTATATGATAAAGCGGCCCTGGTTGAGATGACAGATCGTTATAATTTGTTTTCCTGGTTAATTATTTATTTTTTAATCAGAGTTGCGATTCCACTTCCCAAAAACCTGGTTCTTTTCTGACTATATGTCTACAGAAGCTCAAAAAAAGTAACTTTACATAGATATGAAGTTAGTAAAGGCAAGATGTATTTCAAGACTTTCTCTGGAGGTCAATAATTATTGTAGTCAATTTTCTCTTTACAAGTGAATGCATTATTAAAAAAAAAAGAATTATTAGGAATTATTTTTTAATGTTTCGTCACCAGAACCCAAACTTACTTCCTGGGGTCAAACTGGGATTTGTATTCTTAGACAGCTGTACCAATCCGCAAGCCGGTGTACTACAGGCAATCAGATTTCTTCCGCAGTCCAGCGAAAGAGAATACATACCAACAAGTAGGTCATACGTCGCAGTAGCGTGAAGTAAAATTTATTGTACATCTAATCGTGAAGTCCATGCCACGCAGTGGCCCGTACTTAAAGTTCAATACAATTTGTATTTACCCAACCGTGACTCAATGATGGAAGTATTTAGGGCCTGTAACTCCCAATAGCAGCTGGCCTAGCCTACATATCAATGTGTTAATAACAACTTGCAGCAATTACAATTTTAAATAATGTATATGTAACTTCACATGTTAGAAATATCACAATTTATCTTATGCTTCAAATCACCTAATAAGGTGCATGCTTAGTAAAAATGTGTGTAATAACTATTGTGTGTACAGGCGAAATTTGTAAACAGAACACTGTACTGTGGTCACAGTTGAGGGGAAGTACCTAGCTTAGTAAACATGGGTGTAGTGTCTGTTGTGTCCACTGGCGATACATGTAAACAAAACACTGGACTGTGGTCACAGTTGAGGGGGAAGTACCTAGTCTAGTAAACATGGGTGTAATGTCTGTTGTGTCAACTGGCGATACATGTAAACAAAACAATGGCTAGAGGTATCAGTTGGGAAAGGAAGGGAGGAAATTACCTAGTTTAGTAAACATGGACTGTTACGTCAACTGGTGAAATATGTAAACAAAGCATTGGCTTGTGGTCTCACTGAGGGGAAGCCCTTTGCATAGTTAATGTGAGTTGTGTGATCTTTGTATCAACTGTAAAAATGTGTACACAGTGAAAGGGCGTTGTTTTAGTGTAAGGAAGGAGGGGGCAAACATCCGGGCATCATGAAAAGAGAGACTAGATAATATTTGGGGTCCCTGGCAAATATTGGCGTTGTCTCTCCATGAGGGAGGGGGGGGTCCCACAACCACACAGATTTAGTAGCAGAATCTTTTCCCTTGATTGAGCGATTGATTTTTAAATAGGTCACAAACGAAAAATCTTTTTATAAAAGTCACCAGGATTACATTGATTGATATTTTGTATTTCAGTTTCCTTACGAAACGCACAAAAATGAAAACAAAATCGATATCTAGGGCCCCCTCCCAATATATGATAACATCGCTGTCTAGAGCCCTATACACTGACACAGCTGCACGGGTTCCCTAAAATATGACAACACAGATGCCAATCAATGCCGGCCATTAGTCGATTTGACCCATTTCTGCCGGGGCCCCCTCAGTTAACATTAAGCATTAGCAGAAGTAGTTGTTATTGTAAAACAAAAATTAGAAGAGGGGCCTCGCAAACATCCGTCAAATTGCCCCCCCCCCCCGCAATTCGTAAGTCAGGCCCTGCTGCCAATGAAATGAACCCTCAAAAATATGACAACTTCGTTGTCTTGGCCCCTAAAACCTGGCGTCGCTGCTTATAAATATAAGCCTAGAGATTCAAATTTATTACACGGCTGAAAAATATTTTCCCGCCAGTTTTTTTTCCAAACAAGCGGAAGCAACTCTTTACGATTGTAAAACACATTTCCACCTAATTGCAAAAAAACGGGGGGAAAAATCTTTTTTTCTGTGTTTTTGTTTGTGTCTACAGCCATCTCGAACTATTTGCACTCTTACAAAGTGGTTGGCGTCATCGGCACCGCCATCAGCCACATCACAACCCCGGTGTCCATACTGCTGGGAGGCGCAGGGATACCGCTCATCAGTTTTTGGGATGGCAGTGACGACCTTAGCAACAAGGTAACGGAAGGGGGAAGGGGGGGGTGGGGTGCAGGGCGGGCTCGACGCGGGAAATTACAAAAAAAAATGTGCTCCGCAAGCAGACAACAAGACACCGGGCAGAGACAGGGCAGACACAGGGCAGAGGCAGGGCAGATACAGGGCAGATACATGGCAGATACAGGACAGAGACAGGGCAGAGACAGGGCAGACACAAGACAGATACAGGGCAGAGCCAGGGCAGATACAGGGCAGAGACAGGGCAGATACATGGCAGATATAGGACAGAGACAGGGCAGAGACAGGGCAGACACAAGACAGATACAGGGCAGATACAGGACAGAGACAGGGCAGAGACAGGGCAGAGACAGGACAGAGACAGGACAGAGACAGGGCAGACACAAGACAGATACAGGGCAGATACAGAACAGAGACAGGGCAGACACAAGACAGACACAAAACAGATACAGGGCAGAGACAGGACAGAGACAGGACAGAGACAAGGCAGAGAAGGGCAGATACAGGACAGAGACAGGGCAGATACAGGGCAGATACAGGACAGAGACAGGACAGAGACAGGGCAGATACAGGACAGAGACAGGGCAGATACATGACAGATACAGGGCAGATACAGGACAGAGACAGGGCAGAGACAGGGCAGATACAGGACAGAGACAGGACAGAGACAAGGCAGAGACAGGGCAGATACAGGGCAAATACAGGACAGAGACAGGGCAGAGACAGGGCAGACACAAGACAGATACAAGACAGATACAGGGCAGAGACAGGGCAGAGACAGGGCAGATACATGGCAGATTAAGGACAGAGACAGGGCAGAGACAGGGCAGACACAAGACAGGTACAGGGCAGATACAGGGCAGATACAGGACAGAGACAGGACACAGACAGGACACAGACAGGACAGATACAGGGCAGATACAGGACAGAGACAGGGCAGATACAGGGCAGATACAGGACAGAGACAGGACAGAGACAAGGCAGAGACAGGGCAGATACAGGACAGAGAAGGGCAGAGACAGGGCAGAGACAGGGCAGACACAAGACAGATACAAGAGAGATACAGGGCAGAGACAGGGCAGAGACAGGGCAGATACATGGCAGATACAGGACAGAGACAGGGCAGAGACAGGGCAGACACAAGACAGATACAGGGCAGATACAGGGCAGATACAGGGCAGATACAGGACAGAGACAGGACACAGACACAAGGCAGATACAGGGCAGACACAAGACAGATACAGGGCAGAGACATGACATAGACAGGGCAGAGACAGGGCAGATACATGGCAGATACAGGACAGAGACAGGGCAGAGACAGGGCAGACACAAGACAGATACAGGGCAGAGACAGGGCAGAGACAGGGCAGAGACAGGACAGATACAGGACAGAGACAGGGCAGAGACAGGACAGATACAGGGCAGATACAGGACAGAGACAGGGCAGATACAGGGCAGACACAAGACAGATACAAGACAGATACAGGGCAGAGACAGGGCAGATACATGGCAGATACACGACAGATACAGGGCAGATACAGGACAGAGACAGGGCAGAGACAGGGCAGACACAAGACAGATACAGGGCAGAGACATGGCAGAGACAGGGCAGAGACAGGGCAGATACATGGCAGATACAGGACAGAGACAGGGCAGACACAAGACAGATACAGGGCAGATACAGGGCAGAGACAGGGCAGAGACAGGGCAGAGACAGGGCAGAGACATGGCAGAGACATGGCAGAGACAGGACAGAGACAAGGCAGAGACAGGGCAGATACAGGGCAGATACAGGACAGAGACAGGGCAGAGACAGGGCAGACACAAGACAGATACAAGACAGATACAGGGCAGAGACAGGGCAGAGACAGTTCAGATACATGGCAGATACAGGACAGAGACAGGGCAGAGACAGGGCAGACACAAGACAGATACAGGGCAGATACAGGGCAGATACAGGACAGAGACAGGACACAGACAGGACACAGACAGGACAGATACAGGGCAGATACAGGACAGAGACAGGGCAGAGACAGGGCAGATACAGGACAGAGACAGGACAGAGACAAGGCAGAGACAGGGCAGATACAGGACAGAGAAGGGCAGAGACAGGGCAGACACAAGACAGATACAAGAGAGATACAGGGCAGAGACAGGGCAGAGACAGGGCAGATACATGGCAGATACAAGACAGAGACAGGGCAGAGACAGGGCAGACACAAGACAGATACAGGGCAGATACAGGGCAGATACAGGACAGAGACAGGACACAGACACAAGGCAGATACAGGGCAGACACAAGACAGATACAGGGCAGAGACATGACATAGACAGGGCAGAGACAGGGCAGATACATGGCAGATACAGGACAGAGACAGGGCAGAGACAGGGCAGACACAAGACAGATACAGGGCAGAGACAGGGCAGAGACAGGACAGATACAGGACAGAGACAGGGCAGAGACAGGGCAGATACAGGGCAGATACAGGACAGAGACAGGGCAGATACAGGGCAGACACAAGACAGATACAAGACAGATACAGGGCAGAGACAGGGCAGAGACAGGGCAGATACATGGCAGATACAAGACAGATACAGGGCAGATACAGGACAGAGACATGGCAGAGACAGGGCAGAGACAGGGCAGATACATGGCAGATACAGGGCAGAGACAGGACAGAGACAGGGCAGACACAAGACAGATACAGGGCAGATACAGGGCAGAGACAGGGCAGAGACAGGGCAGAGACAGGGCAGAGACATGGCAGAGACAGGGCAGATACAGGACAGAGACAGGGCAGAGACAGGGCAGAGACAGGACAGAGACAGGGCAGAGACAGGGCAGAGACAGGGCAGAGACCACACGACAGATACAGGACAGAGACAGGGCAGAGACAGGGCAGAGACAGGGCAGAGACAGGACAGAGACAGGGCAGAGACAGGGCAGAGACAGGGAAGAGACATGGCAGACACAAGACAGATACAGGGCAGATACAGGACAGAGACAGGGCAGAGACAGGGCAGAGACAGGACACAGACAGGACAGAGACAGGGCAGACACAAGACAGATACAGGGCAGAGACATGGCAGAGACAGGGCAGATACATGGCAGATACAGGACAGAGACAGGGCAGGACAGGGCAGACACAAGACAGATACAGGGCAGATACATGGCAGAGACAGGGCAGAGACATGGCAGAGACAGGGCAGATACAGGACAGAGACAGGACAGAGACAGGGCAGAGACAGGACAGAGACAGGGCAGAGACAGGGCACAGACAGGGCAGAGCTCGCGGAACAGAACAGCCCTTAGGCCTTTTTTTTCGGGGGGGGGGGGCAAACATAGACATTTAAAGATGATCGTGGGTCTGGGGAAAAACTAAGTTACACGTCTGCTAGAAACGGGCCTAAAGGTTTGTCGAGGTCGCGGAGGAAAATATTGGCCGAGGGGGTGGCGGGTGGTCCTTTAAATAAAGGGTTGGGGGAGGGGGCGTCAACATGCGTATGAAGTTTGTCGTTACATTTATAAGTTGGGCATTGTGAGCCCCTTTTACATTTAGGCACCGCCCCCCGGCCGAGCTCGAGGCCTGTGTGTGCCCGACCTTAAATTCCAGCTCCTGGCTCCTTCCCCTATATCATCTGATCAGATGGGCTTTTGTGCAAGAAGGGGGGGGGCGGGGCTCACTCAGTTTCATAATTTACCTACCTATTAGAACGCTTCTGCTCAGAGCTGGTGTTAATGTCAATATTAAGCTGCCTATATTTGGTTAAGTGTGACTACACCTATGTTACGATGGGTTGTAGATGGTTCAATGACGTTGTGACACACAGCATTACAGTGACTCTCAAAGTGTGACTTGCCTCGGTCAACAAAATGTTTAAATAACTAGTGATCACACGTCTTCTATCGACTGGAATTGATATTACTGTCAAATCAGATATGACTCATTTGATTTTTTTTTTTTTTAACGCCGCCATTGCCAGCATGGTAGGGTGTAGTGTGCCTACCACACCAACATTGTTGGCGGCGTTGATGCACGTCTGCCATGCCTACAGAGCGGCGGGGTGAGTGTGCCCGCTATCATCTGCAGGGATGGCAGAAAGATGGGTTTTAATCCTTGCCAAACCGGCCAGACCAGCAGGGTGTGTGTACTGCCGGTCGGCCAGAATGGCAAGGAAAGGGGTTTTTCCTGCCACTCGGACAGAGGGGAGGGTGTAGTGTGCCTGTACCCTCAGCCGGAAATGGCAAGCTGCGCAGGTGTGCTTGAGTGGGACGGAGTGGAAGGGTGTTGTGTGCCGACCACATCCGTCACCACCGCCAGCTGTGAATACTGCGGTCTCGGATAGTCCTCATTGACCACAGTACCACCACCCTCGCAAGTAATGGTTTTTTTTTCCTGACTAGAGAACCCCTATGACCCATTCCCCGTGGATCATGGTATGTCTCTCAGACCAGGAAGGAGAGATCACAAAATACCAAAATATTCTGTGATACTCTCCGAAACAAATGACTCATTTGAGATAAATCTGGCGTGAGTTGCCGCAATGTCTTTCAGACGTCAATCAAGTGGTATTCTTGGATCATTGAAATATATTGATGGTGTCTTAAATATTAATAATACGAAATACATATTCATTTGATATATATATATACATTGTATTTTTATATATAAAATGACTCCTTTGGAACTATCTTTAGAAATTACAATTTATTTTAAAAAGCATACGAAAGTATATTTTGAAAATAGCCTACCCATGTGTGCCGGTCTGAGTACTCTGTCAGATATTATTGACGGCAGTGCGATCTCATTCAGCAGTCTAAAATCTAAATCTAATTCTTTTTGATAACCTTAGACAACGCATTTGTTAAAATTAGTTTTATTAATGTCCTTTTGTAGCGGTGGTTTTTTTTTACATATATATTTTTATTTGTCATCACTAAAACTATAATCTGCAAGTAGAGGTTGCTTACTTTACCGGATAGTGTAATGGCCGATAATCGTGCACCGAATAGTCAAGAGTCTATTTTACAAGTATAACATGTACACATTCGTGTGTAGAACTTAGCATAAGAACGCGGTCCTCTTCTTTGCTCCAAGGTTCAGAAATTGTCTCCGCAGTCCTGCCCTGAACACGTCAGTAGGTTAAAATTGTAAATCATGTCATTGAATTTATCGCTGTGGCGATGTAATTTGGGGTCCCCACCTTTGAACTCTTGATCAATGCACGGCCTGTCCAGAAACTGGGACTCTGGATATCAATTAATATCTTTTAAACGTTATTTGAACTCGTGTTTATAAAATAAAACTCGCTGCATTGTAATGTATAACACGAGGTAGATACCAGTCTCTGCATCAAACATGATTGTTATGTATAACACGAGGTAGATACCAGTCTCTGCATCAAACATGATTGTTATGTATAGCACGAGGTAGATACCAGTCTCTGCATCACACATGATTGTTATGTATAACACGAGGTAGATACCAGTCTCTGCATCACACATGATTGTTATGTATAACACGAGGTAGATACCAGTCTCTGCATCAAACATGATTGTTATGTATAACACGAGGTAGATACCAGTCTCTGCATCAAACATGATTGTTATGTATAACACGAGGTAGATACCAGTCTCTGCATCAAACATGATTGTTATGTATAACACGAGGTAGATACCAGTCTCTGCATCAAACATGATTATTATGTATAACACGAGGTAGATACCAGTCTCTGCATCAAACATGATTGTTATGTATAACACGAGGTAGATACCAGTCTCTGCATCAAACATGATTGTTATGTATAACACGAGGTAGACGTGACTCCCTATGTACAGACCGTACCAGAGTCCTTGTCACAGAGTGACTCTCATCCATGCGCGAGGGTGTGTGTGTGTGTGCGCGCGTGTGTGTGTGTGCGTGTGTGTGTGTGCGCGCGCGCGTACGTACGGGTACGGGTGTATTGGAATGTTGTGCATTCTTGACTGAATTATAGTACGAACGGTCATGGGAGAGAATCAGTCGTTGACTGGTCATAGAAAGGTCAACGAACACGTGCGAGGGGTGCGTGGGGTAGTGGACGGGTGACCATGTGTACCGGTCAGTGGAGAACCAGTGAGGTAGGATGTGTGTTAAGGTTGAGAAAGAGTTAAGGAGGGATATTATTGGTCATGGCTGACGGCGAGATTTTCTAGCATTTCACTTTGTCAAGTTATTCATATCAGAGATAAAATGATTAGTGCTTTAGTTACAACCTGTGTTGGTGATTTCTTTGAGTGTTGTACGTGCGAGCCTGTGATATTTCCTACAGATTTGGTCTAAGTCATACTCAGTTATAAGGCACGTGACAGTCATTTGATTTAAATTTTTCTACATAAAAGTAATAAATTGTAAAAAACAAAAAAATACTGGCCAAACAAAACTCATTGAAGAGCCACATACTGTTGTAAAATATCGGACGGTGGAAGTTGGACAAAACTCATTGAAGAGCCACATACTGTTGTAAAATATCGGACGGTGGGAGTTGGACAAAACTCATTGAAGAGCCACTTACTGTTGTAAAATATCGGACGGTGGGAGTTGGACAAAACTCATTGAAGAGCCACTTACTGTTGTAAAATATCGGACGGTCGAAGTTGGACAAAACTCATTGAAGAGCCACACAATATTGTAAAATATCGGACGGTGGGAGTTGGACAAAACTCATTGAAGAGCCACACAATATTGTAAAATATCGGACGGTGGGAGATGGACAAAACTCATTGAAGAGCCACACACTGT
Source organism: Bulinus truncatus (assembly GCA_021962125.1). Taxonomy (NCBI): domain Eukaryota; kingdom Metazoa; phylum Mollusca; class Gastropoda; family Planorbidae; genus Bulinus; species Bulinus truncatus. Next base: position 4,788,211 of record JAGDYQ010000047.1, on the reverse strand, counting down.
TGTAAAATATCGGACGGTGGGAGTTGGACAAAATTCATTGAAGAGCCACACACTGTTGTAAAATATCGGATGGTGGGAGTTGGACAAAACTCATTGAAGAGCCACACACTGTTGTAAAATATCGGACGGTGGGAGTTGGGTTCCAGTTTCTGTAAGGGAACAGCCAGGGAAGAAGATCCGATGATTTTGTTATATTAGTCAAATTAGTTTTCAATGATTACAATTTGGAGATGTGGGGGGGGGGTATTGTTTATACTTATTTTTATCTTTATAAGTTTGTATTTTTTGGTTGGCGGGGGGGGGGGTAGTCGTAATTTTACAAGAGGGTTGTAACCAAAACGTTGACACTTTGACACTTATTGACAACTGGACGGAGGATCTCAATTGTGTTGACCTAATTATTGGATGACACCCCCCACCCACACCAGAGATGTGTAAATAGTTACATACACCAACTGTTACCCTTGCCTTTGTCTTTACATGGGGGGGGGGGTAGATGGGGCAGTTTTCTAGATGGGTCGGAAATCACAGACGTTTGACAACCACTGTATTATAAGTCACGTTGGTTTAACATTGCGTAATAAATATGACATGTCACGTTTAGGAACCCCTGAGTTTTTCTGGTGTTATATTTTTCTCTCCGTCCTTCTCACCAGCAAGTCCATCCAACGTTCCTACGGGTCATCCCGCCGGACAGCTACCACGTGATGGCCATCCTCAACTTCATGAAGTACAACAAGTGGCAGTACTTCTCCGTGGTGGCCCAGGACGACGAGTTCGGCCGGGCCACGCTGAAGATCCTGCGGAGGAAGGCGGACGACTACCACATGTGCCTGCCCGTGGTCATCCGGGTGTCCGACGCCAGCGACTTCTCCATGGTCCTGGATAGCCTGCTGGCCGCCGCGGCCAAAGTGGTCGTGTCGCTCATCTCGGAGACGGCCGTGGCCAAGCTAATCAAGGCGATAGAGGCGATGGGGTCCGCGGGGAAGCTCATCTGGGTCAGCTCCGACCGGTGGCTGGAGTTCATGTACGCCAGCAATGTGATGGAGGGCACGTTCGTCGTGTCGTCGTCGCCGCTCGAGCTGAAGGGGTTCCCGGAGTACTTCAGCAGGCTGAACTTCAACCGCAACACCAACCCATGGTTCGCCCGGGCACTCCGCGAGCAGCTGGGCTGCTCGACCAACGAATGCGCCACGAACAAGCTGAAGAAGAGCGCCGGGAAGCTGACCCTGTCCAGCGCGGACATCTACGACACCATGATGACCTTCGCCCACGGGCTGCACGACATGTTCAGCAGCTTCTGCCCGGGGGCCGCATCCACGGTCGCGGTGGAGTGCTTCAACAAAAACTCCGACAAATTCTTCCAGCACCTAAAGAGCGTCAATTTCAGCGGCGAGTCCGGGCAGGTCTTCTTCAACGAGAAGGGGAACCGGTTGACGATCCTAAACGTTTTTCAGACCGTCAGGAAACGCGACGCGTTAAACATGTCAGCGGTGGGCAAAGGCGATAGCGAGGTGGACCTGGAGTTGACCAGCGTGGAGCGAGTGGCCTACTACGACATCAAGAGCGAGGTGCTGCACTCCTTCGACAACCTGACGCTGAACTGGGTGAAGTTCGACCTGAACGAGACCTTCATCCACACCAAGTGCAAAGTTCCGTGCCAGCCGAACGAGTACAAGAGCTACGTCAAGGGATGCTGCTGGCTGTGCCGGAAGTGCCAGGACAACGAGAGGATCATCGACAACGATACGGCCTGCCAGAAGTGCCCTCCCTTGTACTGGCCGGCCATGGTCAACAACAAGTTCTCCGTGTGCCAGGTGATCGAGGTCACCGTGTTCGACTGGTTCCACCCGGCCACTTTGGCTCTTCTCATCTCAAACGGCATCGGGGTCCTGCTCGTCTTCTTCGTCCTGGCCACCCTCTGGATGAACCAGGGCACAAGCGAGGAGGACAGCCCGACGGCCCTGGTTATCATACAGCTGGTGGCCATCGTGTGGGGCTTCATGGCCGTGCCCATCTTCCTGATGCGGCCGACCCCGTTCAACTGCAACACGGCCCACATATTGTACCAGCTGAGCTTCAGCGTGCTCTATATCGCCATGCTGCTCAGGACCGTGGAAGTGTACAGGAAGTGCCTCAAGGTGATCGAGGACTACGAGCTCAAGCTGACCAGCAGGGGACACCTGGTCACCTTCACTGTCCTGCTGTCGATAGTCAAGGTAGATCACCGTATGGCACTGTCACATTGTGGCGTTTATCTCTCTCTCTCTCTCTCTCTTTCTCTCTCGTACATACACACACACTTTAACTCACACACACTATCCCTCTCTCTCACACTCTATCACCCTCTTTCTTTAACACTCTCTCACTCACCCTCTCACTCTCTCTCACTCTCTCACTCTCTTTCTCTCTCTCTCTCTCTCTCTCTCTCTCACACACTCTCTTTTTCTCTATCTCACTCTCTTTCACTTTCACTCTCTCTCAAACTCTCTTTTTCTCTCAATCTCTCTCACCTTTTCGCTCTGTCTTTCCCTCTATCCCTCTCCACCCTCTCTCTATCTTTCTTTGTCTATCACTGTGAGTACAGTGATATTGTTTTACTCATAACAGTTCGCTCTCTATTTCACTCTCACTGTTTTTTGTTTATATTTAACGGTCTTTTGTGACACTCTCATCATATGTGCCATTTTATTTTCATTTCTCAATGTCACTACTAGTCTGCTAGATGTTTACTCGTGTGGCTTTATTCTCTCACTCTGTCACTGCATGCCTACTTGAGTTCTATCAATCTGCCACTAGTGAACTTTCACCCCCCCCTCCGCTTTCCCCCTCGCTACGGTATTTTAATGGTGTGACAAAACCACTTGTGACATTTGTTTTTCATGTGACGTTTCGTTACCTATTACCTTTAACTTTTTTTTGTTTACCGCTGATAGTTTTCTATTTACCAAGACACTATTGCCGGTAGATTTTTTGCAACTTTTTGAAACGCATTTTTTTTTTCCTTTTTACATGCGTTCAAGATTATTCTGAAATTTTAAAATTTCGTGTCCAAAAACAGTGTCCGCTTTTTACCGCCCACATGAAATCAGATATAAATGATAAAAGAAAGAACATAAAACCCAATATTTATTTGCTGTACTGTCAAAGCAGGATGGTGGCTGTGTACTCTGAGTTGGTTGCGAGTCTGTGATCAATTATGCATGCATTACGCGCCAAACGATAAACACAGAAATACAATGACGCAACTGTTAGACAACAAATGAGTTGTAATTATGCACACACATATTTTCGATTTTGGGATTATTATTATTATTATTATTTAATATATGGCGACCCACATAAAATCAAACTGAAACACGTCTTTGAGATCCACTGGTCTACTGTATTTCTCAAAAGCTCAATAGTTCATCATATCATTCATTCCACAAACCACATTTTCCGATCATACTTTTATAATTATTTGCACCTTTGTTTTCCTTCTATTTATAGATCATCACCTTCTCTACGCTGGGCGTTTTATTTCCGGTGCGCGCGGTCAACCTCCAGCCAATCATCAGCGAGAAGCTCGTGGAGCTCGTCTGCGACATCCCGGTCCCGCACACCATCGCCTTCCTCCTCTTCTCGATGGTCCTCCTCCTCCTCTGCTCCATCTTCTCCCTCAAGTCTCAGAACGACCCGTACGGCTTCGAGCGGAACCGCTTCGTCTCCATGTTCGTGGTCATCTCCCTCATCATGTGGATCGCCTTCATGCCGGCCTACTTCACGGCCATCCACCACCGCATGCGGACCTACTTCCGGATCCTGGCCATCCTGGTCAATCACACCAGCGCCCTGATCCTCAACTTCACCCCGGCCTTCCTGGAGGTCTGCCTGCGGAGGAGGAAAGATTCCGGCCCTGGCGGGTTCGGCTACTTCCGCAGCAGCCGGCAGTCCGTGACCGCGCCGGCGATGATGGCGGTGGTCCCCGCCCGGAGCAGGGACAAGGCGGACAAGGGCAAGCCCGGGCCCGGGGAAATGGCCGAGTCCCAGAGGGAGGGGCATAAAATCACGTTCAACCTGCACAGCGTAAGTACTGATAAATGCGAGCCAACGAGACAACCTTCTGAGGGGTCTGTCTGATTGACCGTTAGTTTGTCTGTATGTCTGTCTGATAGACCATCAGTTTATCTATATGTCTGTCTGACAGACCATCAGTTTGTCTGTATGTCTGTCTGACAACCCTTCATTTTGTCTATATGTCTGTCTGACAGATCATCATTTTGTCTATATGTCTGTCTGACAGACCATCATTTTGTCTATATGCCTGTCTGACAGACCGTTAGTTTGTCTATATGTCTGTCTGACAGACCGTCAGTTTGTCTGCATGTCTGTCTGATAGACCGTCAGTTTGTCTGTATGTCTGTCTGATAGACCGTCAGTTTGTCTATATGTCTGTCTGACAGACCGTTAGTTTGTCTATATGTCTGTCTAACAGACCGTCATTTTGTCTGTATGTCTGTCTGACAGACCATTAGTTTGTCTATATGTCTGTCTGACAGACCGTCAGTTTGTCTGTATGTCTGTCTGACAGACCGTCAGTTTGTCTATATGTCTGTCTGACAGACCGTTAGTTTGTCTGAATGCCTGTCTGACAGACCGTTAGTTTGTCTGTATGTCTGTCTGACAGACCATTAGTTTGTCTGTATGTCTGTCTGACAGACCATTAGTTTGTCTGTATGTCTGTCTGACAGACCATTAATTTGTCTATATGTTTGTCTGACAGACTGTCGGTTTGTCTATATGTCTGTCTGACTGACTTTATGTTTGTCTGTCTATTTGCCTATTTATATATCTGTCTATGTTTGTTCATATGTCTGTCTATATTTCAGTGTATGTCTCTATTAGTCTGTCTGTTTGTATGCTATGTAATATCTGCTCCAATGTCTTACAAATTATCGGCTTAAATGTTTGTTTACAAATACTGTTGTCTAGACTCTAGACCACCCTACATCTCCCTGTCTACCTCTCCATTTCTATGTAATTATGTCTCAGTGACTGTCTTTTTCCCTGTCACTCTGTCTATATAGACCTATTTCCATCTAACATTATTTTTGTCTATCTTTGAAGTTTTTCTTTTCTTTATTCTAAATTAAATAAGAAAAACACAGACTATGCATTTTTTAAATTATTTTTTTTCTATTTTTGTTTTTGCAGAAGTTACGTAGTTCCAATAGCCATTTATCGTCACGTGACAACCCCTGGAACGTGGACCCCAGATAGAAAGTTGAGACGTGGGCCAAAGATATATATAGAACGGGGGCCCCAGATTGAAAGTTGTGAAGCGTGCCCCAGATAGATAGTAAAAACGTGGGCCCCAGATAGATAGTAAAAAACGTGGGCCCCAGATAGAAAGCTGGACTATGTTGTTGTTTTATTGGGATGTGTTGTTTGTTGTACTGGGATGTGTTGTTTGTTGTACTGGGATGTGATGTTTGTTATACTGGGATGTGTAGTTTGTTGTACTGGGATGTGATGTTTTTTGTACTATTGACCAACTTTGTTTAAAAATAAATATACTACATTTGGTTTTTAGTTCAGTAGTTTGAAGATTTAGAAAATATCTTTTAGTTTCTTCGAAATCACATTTGTTACTCACGTGGTCTCTCTGCTTGATGTAGAATTTTGTAGATGTTGTATTATCACATAATTTGTTGACTTAATCCATTTCGTCACCCCGTCTCTGCAATCATAAAATAAAAAAAAAGATACTTAAGGAGATGAAGTTTGTGAAACCCCTGTAAGAATGTAATGAATTATCTTAGATCATCTACAGCACAGCATACTGGATATCAGAGTTTGTACAGAGTTGCGAACTGTCGTCTGCCAGAGCCGCTTACGTCATTAGGTACACGCCATGTTGCCCCGTTATACAGACACATACAAAAACAATGAACAGAGAAATACATCAATAGCAATAATCGCAACGAAGTTATCACAAGGATACACATTAATAGTAATAATCGCTACAAAGTTATTACAGGGATACACATTAATAGTAATAATCGCTACAAAATTATTACAGGGATATATTTCCAGCAATAATTGCAAGAAAGTTATGTTGAATATGGGAATGTTTACTGCAATATTTGCTACAAGATGCTCAGATCTTAAGAAAAGTCAAACTGGGTCAAATGATTAGGGCCCCACAACTGCCGAAGGGGCCCTCAACCATCGATATATTTTCTCTACACACACACACACACGCACTCATACGTTTGAACCAATCGTAATGTAGGAGTGATGGCCTTTGACATTTGTTCGTTTCCCGTCACGCCTGACCGCCCAAAAATACTATCATAGTAGTCTGTAACTTATAGTAGCACTGGCAACAGGTATTGTCTGGGTCAAACTAAAGAAGACTCCCCCCCCCCCACCCCGCATCCCCTATCAAGAGAAAAAAAGTAAAAGAAAAAAGCACAGGGGTTGGGGGATTTTTTTTTTGAGTGATAAAGAAAGAGAAGGGGGAGGGGTATTCCTGCAGATGAATCTGTTACAGACCAGGATTCTGAATATAGATATATAGGTCAAACAGTAGGCATTACGAACTTTCTAAATAAATAAAAGGGATTTATCAAACAGTCCCTGCTGGCAACAAAACTTTCTGCATGAGTCCATTATAAAAGGAAGCCCTGAATGTACTGTTCTTCAATAATGCATCACTTGTTTACTGTTAAATATTGTACACACACACACACGGAGAATATATGTATACACAGTTACGCACCAGTATTGAACTGCCACTGCCCTATAAAACTACGCACCAGTATTGAACCATCCTGCGCGTCCATTGAATGGAAATGGCAGGAAACTAAAAACTTAAATCTATTTCCTGCCACAAAATGATGGAATCTTTTTTCATTTTTTTTTTCATTTATCGCAATCTAGAAAATTCATTATTTTGTGAGTGACACGCGGTACAGGGGTCATTTAGGACACGTACTGACATTTCAAACGCTTGAACTCATGACGCGCTTAATGCAGAATAAACTATTTTAAGAAGTGCATGAAACATCTTACCAAGTAAGTATTTAAAAGCATACTTCAAACGTACGGTATAAGAATAGATGCTTGGGGGGAGGGGGGGGGGAGAGAGAGAGAGAGAGAGAGAGAGAGAGAGAGAGAGAGAGAGAGAGAGAGAGCGTCATGTGAGCCATGTTATGTAGAAGATAATAAGATGAGATGATCAATTTGTATCTCTTAAAAATCGGAAATGCACAAAATTTATTTCTGATTGAGAATAACTTTGTAGTGAAAGATTTTACAAAAAAACAAAAATACATATGTAAACAATTTGAAGTTTGTCATCAGTCAGCAGACAGAATCAATGTCAGATTTCATCATCACATAAAAATAGCTATACCATACTTTTAAATATTTAGCTTATGGTATTCCGCAGCACTTACCTCTATTGCAAATGAGTTCTGCCAGTAATGTACTTTGAACTATTAGCATGGCGTGGGGGCCGAGGCCGAGTATCAAATGCAGGGCCTAGAACCGTAAACTATCGTCTATGTATCGTTTACTAAATATTTACTATCACAGGGCCCTGAATAGGCACGGGGGCGTAGGCTGGTTGCCCTTGACGCCACTCCCGTTGGCTCCCATCTGTTTGAAACCAGGGCCCTCGAATATCATTAGAATTTCATATCAAATCTGACGAAATGAGGGGGGGCCCTAAAGGCTCCTAAGAACCTGCGGCCCTGATATTCAAAGCCAATTTTAAATAACTGTTTCTTCAGTCTGATCCACTAGACAATGTTTGACCTCTTTTGTTAACTTACCGACCAACTAACCCTAGGGATCCCCACACACACACATGCTGGCATCTCCGACGCTGCTGCCCCAGCTCGCTTTGTTGCTTCCCCTCCTGGCTCGTGAAGTAGGCAGCAGGTTTGTGGTGCCGCCCATGAACGACCAGCTGTACATCGAGGAGGGTGACCTGGTCATCGGCGGAATTTTCTCCATCACCGAGAGGGACCCCATGTCGCCGTGCAGTGACCGAGTGGTCGATTTCTTCCGGATCGATTTGGTGGAGTCCATGGTGTTCTCAATCAGAGAAATCAATCAGGTGACTGTATACAGTGGCATAAATCATGAGTGGCCGGGGGGGGGGGGTGATAGACATTATAATAACAACGTTTTTTTTAAAACCATTGTGGACCCTCCAAGTAAAATAGTTTAATGTGTGCCCCTGAGTAAAACAGTGCGTAGTGGGCCCTTGAGTAAAATATTGTGTAGTGGGCCCCTGAATAAAACAGTGTTTAATGGGCCCCTGAGTAAAACAGTGTGTAGTGGGCCCCTGAGTAAAACAGTGTGTAATGGGCCCCTGAGTAAAACAGTGTGTAGTAGGCCCTTGAGTAAAATAATGTGTAGTGGGCCCCTGAGTAAAACAATGTGTAGTGGGCCTTGAGTAAAACAGTATGTAGTGGGCCCCTTAGTAAAACAGTGTGTAGTCGGCCCCTGAATAAACTGTGTGTAGTGGGCCCCTGAGTAAAGCATTGTGTAGTGGGCCCCTGAGTAAAATAGTGTAGTGGGCCCTTGAGTAAAACAGTGTGTAGTGGGCCCCTGAGTAAAACAGTATGTAACGGGCCCCTGAGTAAAACAGTGTGTAGTAGGCCCTTGAGTAAAACAGTGTGTAGTGGGCCCCTGAGTAAAACAGTGTGTAGTGGGCCCCTGAACAAACTGTATGTAGTGGGCCCCTGAGTAAAACAGTGTGTAGTAGGCCCTTATGACAAAGCCGTTTATATGTATAGGCAAACTATGCAACCACCTGGGGTCAATGCTGCAATATGGGGCCCCTTATGTACTAACTCCTTTTTAAAAATGATGCTAAGAGGGCCCAGATATTTTTTACTTTTTCCAAAACATTTCGGGAAGTTTTTGGCCAACGCCTCCCCCCACCCCCCAATCACACAGGAACGGCTCTGTTTTTGCAATAATATTCAATCCAAGCTGTGTCATGTCATGTATTCATTCAAAGGTGTGTCATGTCATGTATCCAATCAAAGGTGTGTCATGTATTCAATCCAAGCTGTGTCATGTCATGTATTCAGATACTGCTCCCCAACCTGAGGATCGGGTTCGTCGTGGCTGACGCCTGCAACAAGGAGACTACAGCGGCCCTCCAGGCGCTCCGGTTTCTGCCGAAGCCTCACGAAGATGACGACATCCCGGTTCAGCCGACCAATAAAAATAACACGTCAGGTGGGCTAAAAAAAACAGACGTGTGCCAGAGAGAGAAAGGGGGTTAGGGGGGGTGTCTGTGGGGGGAGGGAGGGAGATTGCGGTTCAAAGATCGACCAATGGGTCAAACGTGTAAAAAACATTGTACAGTGGTCTCGTGTACGAAGAAATGAGCCCATTGGTCAAAAAAAAAAAAATTAATTTATGCGCCTTAGAAGAAGAGAAGTAACTGGTAAGGGGGAAAGTCTTTACCTTTTTTTTTTTTTAAAATAGATTGGTCGGGTGAATTTTAGTTGTTTGTTGTTTGTTGTTGTTGTTGTTGTTGTTGTTTGTTTGTTGTTGTTGTTGTTGTTTAATTGAATCCAACCAGTACCGGCTAAATGTCTAGTGTGGTCCTCGGGAGGAGATTACACGAACCGGGAACCTGTTCAAAATACCGGGGCACTTAAGTTTTCACGCGTCATATTTGGTTTTGCGGCGGCCCTTCTCCTCCCCCCCCCCAGGCGTTGAGGGGGGAGGGGGGGCATGACGCTCGCCCATTGTGGCCTCCGCTGTATCAGCCTCACAGTGTTGTCTTCCTATAGGAAACAATACATTTGTATTGTTAAAAGACTTTTTGTTTTCCGTGGTGACATTTACAAGCATATATTACCTCGGTTCTTAACCGGTGGTATGTGTACCCCGAGGGGTACGTGGAAAGGCAATGCAGGGGTACGGGAAAGGCAATGCAGGGGTGAGACATATTAATTTCGTTTGAAACAACCAAAGAGTTTGAAGAAGGGTCGGTAGTTTGCTGCTTGACTGACCACCAGACCACGTGCCCAAATATCGCATTAAAAAAATAAGCACATTCCATTATGAAAATGAGTACTTTCCATTATGTAAATAAGTACTTTCCATTATGTAAATAAGTACTTTCCATTATGTAAATAAGTACTTTCCATTATGTAAATAAGTACTTTCCATTATGTAAATAATTACTTTCCATTATGTAAATAAGTACTTTCCATTATGAAAATAAGTACTTTCCATTATGTAAATAAGTACTTTCCATTATGTAAAAAAGTACTTTCCATTATGTAAAGAAGTACTTTCCATTATGTAAATAAGTACTTTCCATTATGTAAATAAGTACTTTCCATTATGAAAATAAGTACTTTCCATTATGTAAATAAGTACTTTCCATTATGTAAATAAGTACTTCCCATTATGTAAATAAGTACTTTCCATTATGAAAATAAGTACTTTCCGTATAAAAATAAGTACTTTCCATTATGTAAATAAGTACTTTCCATTAAGAAAATAAGTACTTTCCATTATGTAAATAAGTACTTTCCGTATGAAAATAAGTACTTTCCATTATGAAAATAAGTACTTTCCGTATGAAAATAAGTACTTTCCATTATGAAAATAAATACTTTTAATTATGAAAATAAGTACTTTCCTTAATGAAAATAAGTACTTTCCATTATGAAAATAAGTACTTTTATTCGCAAACTTACGTGTCAGGGGTACCTGCGGGCATACTCTGTACCCTTCGGGGTACAGTCACGAAAATGATTGAGAATCGCTGACTAATTAAGTAAATCTTAAACAAATAATAAAAAAGGAGAGGAGCAGCAAACCAGGATTGAAAAACTGAATAAACGTAACTAAAGCGGTAGTTAATTTGTTTAGCATCTATTGTCTTAAATTTAACTTTTGTGTTATTTACATTTTTCGTTTATTATGTAAATCCATTAGTATTATTATTTATTTTTGCCCATCTTTCCACTCAAAGGTGAAAGTATATCCAGCGTTGACGTCATCGGAATTATTGGGACTGACGCCAGTTTCACCACGGTGCCCGTCGCCATTGTGCTGAGCACGGCCCACATCCCCATCATTAGCTTTAGGGCCACCTCTGACCTGCTCAGCAACCAGGTGAGGAATCCCTTTCTGGTCACTGACCATTCTCTGGTCACTGACCATTCTCTGGTCACTGACCATTCTCTGGTCACTGATCGCTCTCTGGTCACTGACCATTCTCTGGTCACTGATCGCTCTCTGGTCACTGATCGCTCTCTGGTCACTGATCGCTCTCTGGTCACTGACCATTCTCTGGTCACTGATCGCTCTCTGGTCACTGATCGCTCTCTGGTCACTGATCGCTCTCTGGTCACTGACCATTCTCTGGTCACTGATCGCTCTCTGGTCACTGATCGCCTTCGTCACCGGGATCGCTCTCCCGAAGGTCACTGATCGCCTTCGGTCACTGATCGCTCTAGGGGCGCTGACCGATCATTCTCTGGTCAAGTATCGCTCTCTGGTCACTGATCTCTCTCTGGTCACGGAGCATTCTCTGGTCACTGATCGCTCTCTGGTCACTGATCGCTCTCTGGTCACTGATCGCTCTCCAAGGTCACTGATCGCTCTCTGGTCACTGATCGCTCTCTGGTCACTGACCATTCTCTGGTCACTGATCGCTCTCTGGTCACTGACCATTCTCTGGTCAAGGATTGCTCTCTTATCACGGTCATTTTACCTTCAGGCTATTGTGTTGCCATTGTTGTTAAAACTAGATTAACAAAAACTGATCAACACTTGGTCAGCAGAAGATCTCTGACCCAGAATCTACCGGGATTGTAGGAAGTGCAGGAGAGGTGGTTAGTCGACGTCACGTGTTTGTTAATTGGGCAGTGGATTTAATGGACAATTGTGGTAACAGGGCCAAACTGACCGCTGACTATAAAACAACCACATATTAATATTCCACCTACTTAGTGTTTCTTTTACTTAGCTATGTTCCATTGGTGGCTAAATGGGGCTCTAAGAGCCACACGCAGTGTTTGTGTGCTTAGAACTGCTCTTAGAGCCACATGCAGTGGTTGTGTGCTTAGAACTGCTCTTAGAGTCACACGCAGTGTTTGTATGCTTAGAACTGCTCTAAGAGCCACACGCAGTGTTTGTGTGCTTAGAACTGTTCTAAGAGCCACATACAGTGATTGCGTGCTTAGAACTGCTCTAAGAGCCACATGCAGTGTTTGTATACTTAGAACTGCTCTAAGACCCACATACAGTGATTGTGTGTTTAGAACTGCTCTAAGAGCCACATACAGTGTTTGTATGCTTAGAACTGCTCTAAGAGCCACATACAGTGTTTGTATGCTTAGAACTGCTCTAAGAGCCACATACAGTGTTTGTGTGCTTAGAACTGCTCTAAGAGCCACATACAGTGTTTGTATGCTTAGAACTGCACTAAGAGCCACATACAGTGATTGTGTGTTTAGAATGTGCTTAGAACTGCTCTAAGAGTCACACGCAGTGTTTGTATGCTTAGAACTGCTCTAAGAGCCACACGCAGTGTTTGTGTGCTTAGAACTGTTCTAAGAGCCACATACAGTGAATGCATGCTTAGAACTGCTCTAAGAGCCACATGCAGTGTTTGTGTGCTTAGAACTGCTCTAAGAGCCACATACAGTGGTTGTATGCTTAGAACTGCTCTTAGAGCCACATGCAGTGGTTGTATGCTTAGAACTGCTCTTAGAGCCACATGCAGTGGTTGTATGCTTAGAACTGCTCTAATAGCCACATGCAGTGGTTGTATGCTTAGAACTGCTCTTAGAGCCACATGCAGTGGTTGTATGCTTAGAACTGCTATTAGAGCCACATGCAGTGTTTGTATGCTTAGAACTACTCTTAGAGCCACACGCAGTGTTTGTATGCATAGAACTGCTCTAAGAGCCACATGCAGCGTTTGTGTGCTTAGAACTGCTCTAAGAGCCACATGCAGTGCTTGTGTACTTAGAACTGCTCTAAGAGCCACACATTATGTGTGTGCTTTTGTGTGTGTGTGTGTGCTAACTGCGGCTTCATCTAGGCTTTACTTCAGGTCTAGTGCAGCTGCCACTTAAAAAAGAAAATCATTTTTTTTTTAAATATTTGGGAATGTTTCTGTCACTGAGTCTAAGTTCAATCAACTGTAGTGCTGCTCAGTGATGTATATAAAATATTGGTTTGCAGCTCTCATCGATCATGTTACTCATGACTCATCGTTTGCTAGTTTGATATCGCTCGTTTGGTTCTATAGGTACCACATTCACAAACACACACACATACACACACACACACACACACAATGAAGCAATTTGAATAGCTCCAATTATTTATTAATTCTTTTTTTTTTAAAGTATTTTTAAGAAAGGTTGATTTGATTTATTCTGATACAACATTAATCTGATCATCTGTTAGTCTTATGTTTAAACAAAGTTTTCTTTACTGATTGTATTAATGAACAGCTTTATGAATTATGTTTACTGATTGTATTAATGAACAGCTTTATGAATTATGTTTACTGATTGTATTAATTAACAGCTTTATGAATTATGTTTACTGATTGTATTAATTAACAGCTTTATCAATTATGTCTTTTAAAAAGTATTCTTTGATCAAGATTCGAGAACCTCGCAAGACTGATATATAGTAATAGATAAAATGGTAAAGGTATAAATACGTGTATTTATCTATATGTATTTATCTATATGAGTTTATCTATATGTATTTATATTTATGTATTTATTTACATTTATTTATCCACATGTATTTATCGACATGTATTAATCTAAATGTATTTATCTACATGTATATATTTACATGTATTTATCTATGAATTTTTAAGGATATGAATCTCATGATTTTCAGGTCATGTTCCCCAATTTTTACCGAGTAGTCTTGCCAGATAAGCCATTACTGAGAGCCATGGCCGAATTCATCCGCGAGAAGGGCTGGCACTACTTCTCTATCATCTACGACAACGACGACCAGTTCCAGTCCCTGCGGGAGCAGCTGGCGTCCGTGATGCCCGAGACTAGCGTTTGCCTGGACGAGAACCTGAAGGTGTACGAGGGCACCGACTTCGCCGAGGTCCTGACGCAGCTGACGTCGGGCAGGTGCTGGTCCCGGATCGTCGTCGTGCTGGCCAGCGACTACATCTGCAAGATCATCAACAGGGAGGTGAGCCGCATGAACCTGAACCGAAAGCTGTTCTGGTTCGGCGCCGACACGTGGATGCAGCTCATCTTCGACGAGCGCGCCCCTAGCGGCTCCATCGGGGTGAGCTACACGGGCACGTCGCGACCCGTCGAGAACTACATCGAGCATCTGATGGGGCTTTACGGGAGGACTAGGAACCCTTGGTTCCCTTCGGCCATGCGGCACCTCAACTGCACCGACGAGGAGACTTACAGGAAGATGGTGAGGTCGCACTACCACGAAAACCCCGCGCTGACGTCACTGACCTACAGCGCCGTCTACGCCCTCCTGCAAGTCCTCAAGCAGTTCCTCAAGGTGCACGGCTGTTCCGAGAAAAACCCACAAGTATCCGCCGACTGCTTCCACGCGCACGAGGGCAAGTTCTCAAAGTTTTTCAAAGACCTCTCCGCGCACGGGAACCCGGCAGGCAGCCACATCTACCACGACGATCACCGCGGGAACGGGCGCTTCTCGTTCTACCAGCTGGTGCTGGAGAAGAGCAAGAAGCTGCTGGAGCTGAGCCACTACGAGCTGGCGGAGCAGGCCATGTTCCACAGCCACGAGATCGACGGCAGGCCTTTTGACTACACCCTGGACTACTTCCACCCGCTGAGCTTCTGCATGCCGGAGTGCGGCTTTGACGAGCACCGCGCCTACATCACGCAGTGCTGCTGGCGGTGCCGGAAGTGCCAGGACAGCGAGATCGTCTCCGAGTCGGGGACCTATTGCGAGGGCTGCCCACGCCTGTACTGGCCGGCGCTCGCGGAGAACAACAAAAGCGTCTGCATGGAGATAGACCCTGACTTCTACACCCTGTCCCACCCCCTGTGCGGGTTCTTGTTCTTTTTGACGGTCGTCGGTGCGCTGTTCGCCCTGGCGGTGCTAGTCTGGTACGTCCTGAACCGGGACAACAATCTGGTCAAGGCGTCCAGCGTGGAGCTCAACTACGTCCACCTTGTCACGTTCCTGGCCAGCTACATGTCCGTGCCTCTGTTCCTGATGGAGCCCACGCACACCAATTGCACCGTGGGGGTCCTGCTGTTCACCGTCAGCTTCAACATCTCCTACATGATCATGCTGATGAAAGCGGTTCGGGTCTACAGGATTTTCTCCAGGTCTGGGAAAGCGATGAAGGTTCCATACATCAGCCCATCTTTCCACCTGGTCGTCTGCTTCGGGTTTTTGGCGGCAGAGGTAAAGAACAATGTTCTCGAAATAGAATGGCATATTTGTATAAGTTATTCAAATGTTAGCATAATGAATATTTGTATAAGTTATTCAAATGTTAGCATAATGAGAAAAAAAATGGCAGCACTGGGAAACCTCGATTCACGAACTTTACCGGTTACAAAAACCAGTTCGTGAGTCGAACTGTACGCGAACCGAATCACAAAAAATAAATAATTACTTTCGGTTGCTAGGCGACGTGTTAAATGTTTAGTTTACTTACGTTCGTAATCTGAGACACAAATTATTTTTAAATGTTGTTCGTGAACCGAGTTAGTTGTGATCTGATTAAACGCGGCGTTAGGTGCGATATATTCGCGAACTGAGGTGTCCGCGTAAGTCTGTCATTTCCACCAGCAACACAATTTAAGCTCAACCACCCCCCTCCCCCCAATTCTCTTACCACCCCCACCCCAACCCCGCCTCCTTTACGAGTAGACATCTTTGATTGTTGGGATGGACGCAGACAGAGAAACAAAGTTGTGAATAAGTTTAGCAGTGTCTTGATTGAAGACAGTCTCGTAGCAACTTTCTATTTAAAAAAAAAATATAAAAAGACAGACAGATAGACAGAATGAAACAAACATTAACCACAGACATGTCGTTCTATCACAAGGTCTATTCACAAACTTGTGTACACCTGGAGATTTTCTTTTAATCTGAAATGTGCTCTTTTACATTCACGCTCCTCTCTCTCTCTCTCTCTCTCTCTCTCTCTCTCTCTCTCTCTCTTTCTCTCTCTCTCTCTCTCAATCTCTCTCTCTCTCTCTCACACACACACACACTAACACTCCGACGTATAAACTATGTCTTATAACTTAGAACACATACTTACAAAAGGTTTAGCTAAATACAGTTAATAGATCAACTTGACAACTAAATAGAAGATAAACAAAAACAGAAGCTTCGCATGGAATGGTGAGGCTAGTAATGAGTCGCTAATAATAAATGATGTAAATTATTTCCACAACTGTTGTGTAAAAATTGTTTATTTGTTTTAAACACGTGGTGAATATATTTTTTTTTAATTATTTATTTTAACCAGATGATGCATTAGTCATTCTTCGGAGAAACATTCAGGGATTAATAGGTCAAATGTTTTTTTTTTGTGATCTGTATGAGAGCCACACACTATGACAGACATGTAAACAAACAAATAAATACATGGACAATCAAATAATTAGACAGACTAGCAGTAATACGGATAGACAGATAGATTGATAGTAAGACAAATTTTTATACAAAAATGTCTTTCATTCAGTTAAAACTCAAACCATCACACGCCTGTACACATAGATTGACCCAACTACAGTCAATAGCCTGTAAACACAGCTTGACCCAACTATAGTCAATAACCTGTAAACATAGATTGACCCAAATACAGTCAATAGCCTCGAAGCATAGCAGGCCCGTAGCGTGCGGGGGGCCCAGGGGGCCGGGCCCCCTGCGTTTTGTCTGGCCCCCCTCTGCTTGTTTGCTCTACTTAGTAACATTTATTTCCTGCCCACCCTGCTATGGCCTAGCCCCTGCTAAAGAATGCCTGGCCCCTGCTGTAGCACAGATTGACCTAAATACAGTCAATAGCCTATAAGCATAGATTCGCCTAAACACAATGAGTTGTCTATAAAAATATACATTCGTCAAGAAATCAGTCACTTGCCTGTATACAATTCTCTCCACAGATCATTCGCTTTCTGGTCGTGGACCACTTCTTCCCCATCGAGAGCGCCCTCTACCAGCCGGCGTACAACGTCAAGTACGTGGAGAAGGCCTGCTCCATCCCGGCCTTCCACATGCTACTCTTCGTCGTGCTGGACTTCGCCCTGCTCCTCCTGTGCTCCCTGTTCGCCTTCAAGACCCAGACGCTACCCAGCCGGTTCAAGGAGAGCCGGTTCGTGTCCACCTGCGTGCTGACCACCCTGGTCATCTGGTCGGCCTTCCTGCCGGCCTACTTCACCACGGTGTACCACAAGACCAGGTCCTTGTACGTCGTCTTCACCATCCTCATCAACAACAACATGGCGCTGTTCCTCATCTTCGTCTCCCGCCTCGTCCTGGTGGAGTACATCAGGGGTGACGGCGCCCTCTACAGCGTGGTCAGCTACCTGTGTTTCTGTGAGAAGAGCTAGATCGATGCCCCCGGCCCCGCCCTTCCATCCCCGCCCTCACACGTCGAGGTTCCATTCTTGAATCTTGTGGGTTTGTTTACCGCTGGTCGTCAGTGCCGTACTTAGGTTTTTTTGTGGGCACCAGGACAGATACTTCAGCGATATTTGTGGGCCCAAGGCAGATACTTCAGCGATATTTGTGGGCCCAAGGCAGATACTTCAGCGATATTTGTGGGCCCTAGGACAGATACTTCAGCGATATTTGTGGGCCCAAGGCAGATACTTCAGCGATATGTGTGGGCACCAGGGCAGATACTTCAGCGATATTTGGGGGCCCAAGGCAGATACTTCAGCGATATTTGGGGGCCCAAGGCAGATACTTCAGCGATATTTGTGGGCCCAAGGCAGATACTTCAGCGATATTGTGGGCCCAAGGCAGATACTTCAGCGATATTTGTGGGCCCAAGGCAGATACTGCAGCGATATTTGTGGGCCAAAGGCAGATACTTCAGCGATATTTGTGGGCCAAGGCAGATACTTCAGCGATATCTGACGGCCCTAGGCAGATACTTCAGCGATATCTGACGGCCCTAGGCAGATACTTCAGCGATATCTGACGGCCCTAGGCAGATACTTCAGCGTTATTTGAAGGCCTTAGACGATGTTACCAGACGCGGGGCTTGATACTTAACAGAAAGCAATTCCGGAAGGGGTCCCTTTGGTTGTGGGGGCAATAGGCGGTTGTCTAATTTTTCTATCCATAAGAAGCCCCTCTCCTTATTAGGTAGCTTATTCTGCAGCCGCCGCCCCCGGGCCTACGACAGCCTGTGGGAGAGTTCGTCGATACTCAAGTGTTTTGGCTGGTCACATGCCCTGATCACGTGTTGTATGACACCGGGTTGATGAGGAACGCATTTATTCGAAAGATTCAAAGCCGTTGTACCCAGTAACTAAACTTCATCATTAAAAGAGTGTAGCAGCCAATAATAAGGAGACCGAAAACAAATGGGCCAATATTTTTTTTCAATTAATTAAAAAGATAATAATACCGTAATGAGATGGTGCATTCATTAAAAAGGCTCCAGAAGGAAGCGACAATTTATTAGCAAAGGATACTTAAAACAAGACAAATCATTCAAAAAGTAAACCGACAAAACTTAGCGGACCAAGCTAAATGTTCTAATGTTGTTACGCGATGCATAAATTATGTTAATGGGTCGTTTCCCCCATATATAAAGCAAAACATTCTGTGTATTACACAGGGATCCTGCCGTAAACAAAAAAAATGGCTTGTAATAAATTAGCTGATGTGTGCACACATAGGTCAGACGTGTTGTTCAAAGAGAAATTATAGCAGTGGCATTTATGTTTTACATGGGAGGTCACTGACCTATCAATCATTGAACCTGCCTCTGTCTAATCCCTCCCCCCCACCACCCCACTCGCAAGTTTGTAATTAGGGGAGAGATAACTGAAACGTTATTGTCGTCATTGTTCAATAAATGTATTCGTTTTGCTTTGACTGTAAAATGCAACAGTCTTCTGGCTTGTTATTTAGTTGTGTTTATGTTGTTAGTATTACCGTTGAAATTACTGTTGTTGTTTTTTGAAGCGTGTAAATGAACCAGTTTTTTTTTTTAATTTATATTTACGTTTAATGCTCAGAAAACATTTTTTTTCCTCCGAAATATTTTTTAAAGAAATAAACTCTTATGAATGATGCAGTGGCGTAGTGAGGGGGGGGCGCAAGGGGTCATTATGCCCCGGGCGCTACTTACAAAGGGGCGCCAAATTTTATATTTTGCATATAATATTATAAATAGGTATTGTGCCCCGGGCGCGAGTTAAGCTCGTTACGCCACTGGAATGATGTTCCGATTATTTAATTTTTTTAGAAGATGCTCCAATCTGGGACATGATTTCAAAAATTGTCATCAAATGATTTTTTTCTTTCTTGTACTTTTAGACCTTTTTCATAAATAAGTCACGGAGGAGGGGAGGGAGGGAGGGGTGAATGCAGCCATTAGCAGAACTGTTGAATGAAATGAAACCTAGGTCGCAGCATCAAAAGCAATGCCAAGAACCGAAACTATTGTCTATATATCGTATAGAACAATTTTGTTGCGGGTGGGGGGGGGTGATTGTGCACGGGTGATCTCCTTCAAATGCCGCCACTGAATGACGTAATGAACGGAACTAATACAGACGCCATATTGTTTTGTAACTTTGTGTTTAAGCCAAAGCTATTTTGATGTTATTTCCTTTAATTTTGCATTGACGTGCTCAAAAACGGTTCCAGCTTTAATCTAAATAACAAATATAAAGTTAAATTGAATTTTTTTTTTTCAAAGTTTTTGGTTTAGTTTGTACATTACAAGATGGCGTTGTAAGAAAGTGTAAGTCAATACTAAGCGAGAACTTTGATCTGAATGTCCCAAGCAGCGAACAGCCTTTGGATCTTATTGCCGGTATAGAACCAGGGCTATAGGACAAGCTGTCTGCACCAAACGGCGTCAATCGATGTAAGTGAAAAGAATATTGCTCAGCACCCTTCCACCCTAATTTGAAAACAAAAAATCTCATCCCCATCTATGTATTTATGTGGGGGAGGGGGTGGGGGTTACATTTTACATGGAGGGACACACGGCGGTGCTGTGGATGTGAACCTGTACAGTTCAAGCCCCCCCAGCGAATCCACTCACCGTTCGCCATCTGATTCGCCAACACAGCCTTCGCATTAGTATCGGCCAATGAAAACTACAACTGTCCAAACAATTGGGTCAACAGATTGGCGTCTCATTGTTCTGTTCTATTCTTAGAACTGTTAGAAAGTTTAGTTCGAATTATATGCATCCTCTATGAAACAGGCTAAATCGTTTCGTCACGCAACTAAATTGCGTCACAACACCGAGCCCTGAGTTTCTCACACACCTAAAGAGTTTTGGTGCACCAGTTATCCTTAAATTTGTGACACAACTAAAGTTTGTCACAACATTTTAGCCTTGATTTTCTCACACACCTAAACAATGGTGTCGCACCAGTTATCCCTAAATCTGTGACACTACTAAAGTTTGTCACAACACTTATCCTTGAACACTCACACACCTGAACACTGTTCTTACACAAGTTATCCCTAAATTTGTCACACAACTCTCTCTCTCTCTCTCTCTCTCTCTCTCTCTCTCTCTCTCCTCCAGATGTTCTCTCTCTCCTCCAGATGTTCCACATCTAAATGAATGTGTCTGCCACGTCTGCTGCTGTCTCCCTGCATCGTCCTGCTCGTCCAACGTTTCCCGCCTGACGTCTGTGGCTATTTCGCCATTAAGAGCCTGAACAGGAACACGTACGTCAGACAGGGTGATCTGAACATTGGGGCCATCATGTCCGTCACCTACAGGGACATGTCGGGGTCGCTGTGTGGGAAAAACGTGCCGGACTTCTTCAGAATCGACATGGTGGAGTCGATGGTTCACTTCATCGGCCAGGCCAACCAGGTTGAGACCTTAATACATAGACTGATTAAAAATAGATGGGTGGGTAGATAGATTAGATAGATAGATAGATTAGATAGATAGGTGATAGACAGACTGACAGATAGAGAGACAGACATATAGATAGATAGATAATGGATAGATGGGTAGATAGATAAATGGATAGATGGATAGATGGATGGATGGATAGATAGATAGATAGATGGATAGACAGATAGAAAGACAGAAAGACAGACAGATAGATAGATAGATAGAAAGATAGATAGATTAGACATAGAAACCCTCACATAAAAAAACCTTACCAACAGATCACACGTACAAACTTTGTAACATGTTTGGTGGGGGGGGGGATCACCCCAAACAGGTCACATGACTGCAAACGTTAAAAGTACGCCCACAACTGCTTACTTACACATACACACACGCACACACACACACACGCACGCACATACAGACCTATTCCATCGATTGGCGACCTTTGAGGCTGACTAATATTGCTTAAAGGTAGTGCCGTGAATACATTTATAGATAATATGATGCAGAACGAATCGTACGACATTATAGAGGCAATAGAATGAATCTGTGACATTACTGAATCAAGCCATAGAATGAATCTGTGACATTACTGAATCAAGCCATAGAATGCATCTGTGACATTACTGAATCAAGCCATAGAATGAATCTGTGACATTACTGAATCAAGCCATAGAATGAATCTGTGACATTACTGAATCAAGCCATAGAATGAATCTGTGACATTTCAGCAATAGAGCAAATAGTGACAACAAAGTCCCGCAACTTTTCCTTTTGTCTCTGTCTCGTGCAGCGGTATCTACCAAACCTCAGACTGGGGTTCGTTATAGCCGACGCCTGCAACAAGGAGTCAACGGCGGCTGCACAGGCCCTCAGGTTCCTGCCCACCTCTGACGTCACCGACGGCGTAGTTGAGGACGACGAGACCTGTAAGTGTTAAGTAACACAACGGTCTAATATTTCTCCGAAAAATCTTGAATACGAGCTGTTTATTAACGCACAGTAAATTACCGGTACAAGTATCGCGCCAAATTACATCTGAGAAAGTACTGTGAGTCTATGGTCGCTGCAGTCAGGGTTAGGATTGGGGAAAGAGTGGAGGAGAGAGAGAGTTTGGCCAATTTGAGCGTTTGTTATATTGTGAATGCTGGGTACTTGGCCCGTGCTTCAGTTAATACTCATTAGTCATTTCTCACAGTCAAACTTTATCTCAGTGTAGTTAGAGTCGTACTTATGGATTGACCAGTCATGGCTCTCGCCTCCACTGCCCGTATTCCAGTACGATGTCTTATTAATATGTGTATAAAAGGGCCCCCGAAAGCCCTTTTAACATGGGCCCCGAATATCTCATTAAGTCTCTGCCTGTAGCAAACAAAGACCTAAGAGCACCATCAATGACTCGCTAGATATGTATGTAAATCACAGTATAAGAATTTTACAGAGATTATTCGCTTACAGAGACAGCCATATGGACAACCCTATAGACAGCCCTATAGACAGCCCTATAGACAGCCCTATGGACAGCCCTATAGACAGCCCTATAGACAGCTCTATGGACAGCCCTATAGACAGCTCTATGGACAACCGTGTAGACAGCCCTATAGACAGCCCTATGGACAGCCCTATGGACAGCCGTGTAGACAGCCCTATAGACAGCCCTATAGACAGCCCTATGTACAGCCGTGTAGACAGCCCTATAGACAGCCCTATGGACAGCCGTGTAGACAGCCCTATAGACAGCTCTATGGACAGCCCTATAGACAGCTCTATGGACAGCCGTGTAGACAGCCCTATGGACAGCCGTGTAGACAGCCCTATAGACAGCCCTATAGACAGCACTATGGACAGCCCTATAGACAGCCCTATGGACAGCCCTATAGACAACCTTATAGACAGCCGTGTAGAAAGCCGTGTAGACAGCCCTATGGACAGCACTATAGACAGCCCTATACACAGCCCCATGGACAGTCCTATATCATGAATGCTGCGTATGTCCCAGCAGCCGTTCATCTAAAATGAAACACATTAGCTCAAGTCTCTGCGTGGGGGGGTGGTTCCCGCTACGACACCCCAGACGCCCCAGACACCCAAGACACCCCAGACGCCCCCGGGCGCAGAAGAAATAATTGATCCTTTTTTTTAAAAAAAGAAAAGCCCCACCTCCCCCCTTTTACAGTATATTAATCTGGGCTTAGCGGGATGTCGGGGCCCTTAATCTGGGCTTAGCGGGATGTCGGGGCCCTTTCAAAATCGGTGAATTCAACCGCCAACACAATCACCAATCGATCAGTTTCATTTCCCCATCCATTCATCTCCACCAGTCAGAAACAGAGCCATCAAGCCGTACCGTGTTGTCGGTGTGATTGGAACGGACGCAGACTTTACGGCCAAGCCTGCGGCCCTCGTGCTGAGCACGTCTGACGTCCCCCTGATCAGTTTCAGGGCCACCGCTGACTCACTGAGCGATCAGGTAAGTAGTTGAGTTGGCCCCCCAGGTATAAGGGAGGTGACCAGGTGAACGGTCCAGGTTATAGGCACATCGTACAAAATGTTGTTGTTTTGTGTGTAATTGTAAACAAACAAATTGCAGATATCAAGTGCATGCGGTATTTTCTAATGAACTATTTTAATTTTTTTTTTTCATTTTGTTTCGTCCAACCGAAAGGGCCAATCTTAGAATGTTTACATTAGTATAGATAGATAGACGAACAGACGGGCTAATGGATGCGATGGATGGATAGATAGATAGATAGATAGATTAGATTAGATTAGATTAGATTAGATTAGATTAGATTAGATTAG
The DNA here is from genome assembly GCA_021962125.1 of Bulinus truncatus. Classification (NCBI taxonomy): domain Eukaryota; kingdom Metazoa; phylum Mollusca; class Gastropoda; family Planorbidae; genus Bulinus; species Bulinus truncatus. The sequence goes on along the minus strand of JAGDYQ010000047.1, from coordinate 4,764,315 downwards.
ATAAGATAAGATAAGATTAAGATTAAGATTAAGATTAAGATTAAGATTAAGATTAAGATTAAGATTAAGATTAAGATTAAGATTAAGATTAAGATTAAGATAAGATAAGATAAGATAAGATAAGATAAGATAAGATAAGATAAGATAAGATAAGATAAGATAAGATAAGATAAGATAAGATAAGATAAGATAAGATAAGATAAGATAAGATAAGATAAGATAAGATAAGATAAGATAAGATAAGATAAGATAAGATAAGATAAGATAAGATAAGATAAGATAAGATAAGATAAGATAGATAGATAGATAGATAGATAGATAGATAGATAGATAGATAGATAGATAGATAGATAGATAGATAGATAGATAGATAGATAGATAGATAGATAGCCTATGTTTTGTCTTTCCCTTTAAATTTGTCACACCTGGCAGGTGCTCTACCCAAACTTCTTCCGGACAGTGCCCCCTGACGTCACTCACCTGCAGGTCATGGCCCACTACCTGAAGGAGAAGAGGTGGATCTACTTCTCCGTCATCTACCAGAGCGAGGACACGCTACAGTCTCTGCTCGGGCAGATCAGGCTCGTCATGTCCGAGGCGGAGATCTGCATCGACCGCTTCATCCGCGTGTCGTCAGTGTCGAACTTCCCCTACGTTCTCGGACAGTTGCTGCAGTCAAGACCCAACCCGTCCAAGATCGTGCTGGTCCTGACGAGCCATTACATCAGCCTGGTCATCAGCAGGAACATCCACAAGTTGAACCTCAACAGGAGCCTGTTCTGGTTCGGGCTTGACACCTGGCTGAACCTGATGCTGGAAGGAAAGGCGCCGATCGGGTCCCTGGGGATCGGGTACACTGCGATCGATAACGATACAAGGGCGATAACCCCCATCCTAGCTGGGATGACGATGGACTCGCCCAACCCGTGGTTCCAGTCAGCGATGAAATTTATGAACTGCTCCAACATGGAGTGTTACAGGGTCTTTCTGGCCTCGAGGTACACAGAGAACCACTCTCTCAGGTCATTGATCAACAATGCTGTAGACGTCCTCGTTTGGTCTCTGTCCGCGTTCCTGGCTGACCACTGTCCGCAGCCGGACATCGAAGAGATCGTATCCTGCTTCCACAAACACTCCGGCTATTTCTCCAGATTCATCAGGAGTGCCTATCACACGTCAAATTGGGTCAAGGAGAACCTTTTCACAGATGACGGCAGCCACGGGCGTCTGTCCATCTTCCAGCTGGTCATGCAGGACGACCAGCGGCTGCTGCACCTAGCCGACTTCGACGTGAAGAAGCGGATGTTTTCCCATGAGAGCGAGTTGGACGACCGGCCTTTTATATTCGACCCAGTCGAGTTGAGGCCGCAAAAAAGCTGCAGGCCGATTTGCAAGTTCGGGGAATTCCGGTTCTTCATTTCGGCCTGCTGCTGGAGCTGCAAGAAGTGCCAGGAGGGTGAGCTCGTCTCGGAGGATGGTCTCTTCTGCGACCACTGCCCTCCGCTGTTCTGGCCGGAGCAGACTGCGAACAACGAGAGCATGTGCCTTGAAATAGCCCCCGACTTCTACACCTACGCCGAGCCCCTCTCAGCCTTTTTGCTGGTCTCAGCGGCCGTGGGCGCCGTACTTGTCGTAGCCGTCTTCTTCTGGTACTTGTTGAACAGGACGAACAACTTGGTGAAGGCGTCCAGCGCCGAGCTCAACTACGTCCACCTGTTGACGTTCCTCGGGGGCTACCTGTCCGTCCCTATCTTCCTATCAGAGCCCACGCACACGAACTGTAACCTGGGGCTGTTCCTGTTCACCTCCAGTTTCAACATCTCCTACATGATCATGGTCACCAAGGCCATTAGAGTTTACCGGATATTCACCATGTCGGTGAAGAAAATGAGAGTGTCCTACATCAGTTGCAGGTTCCACATCGCGGTCTGTCTGGGTTTCCTTCTGGAAGAGGTAAGACCGAGGACGCCTGTTAGTTAGCACGTGTGTTTCAAAATAACGGTATAAACAGAGACAGTCTTTTGTAGAAACATTTACATGTGTTTGATTGGTGGGGGGGGGGAGGGGCTGATAGCATCAGATTTAATAAAGTTAGTACCTGGAATGTCAGGTTTTGACAAGACACATAGTCGGTCGCCTAATTGTCTCATCCATCAAAACAGATCATGGTATGAAGGTTTGATTGTTCAAACTTTAGAGTTCATTCAACTTCTACTTTGCCTTGTTGCAGAAGTTATCAAGAAGTAAACGTATAGTTACCAAAGCAAAATAAAAAAGGCTCAACTTGAATAGACGCTTCTTGTAGTTGGCAACTAATGGATTGTTTCCAAACAAACCATCCTGAACTTCAAAAAACAAGAATTACGATTAAACAGACATACGCTTTAATTTTGGATAGACACACTAGGCAAACACATAGAGCCAAAGGGCCCCCTTTTAAAGTAAAATTGCAAGTAAAATCCGATGCTAGCAGGACCTAGATTGATAACTTTTGCTTATAGCTCCACGTCGTGGTACCATTACAACTCCCAAAATAATAACACGATTAAGTCATTATATGGACTTTACGCATGAACTTTAATACATGATACGTACAGTGATATACATGTTGTCCTCAAACTGTCATGTAATAGGTTCTATCCCAATACAATATCAGTGAAACACCCTTTTACACGCAAAAAACGTCTTCACTCATTCTCTGTGAGACTCCTGTCATGATCACCCCGTGAGAGCACGATGTGAGACCACTACGTTAAACTACCATTATGACTCTCCCGGACTGACCGTCCACGTCCCCTCCCCACTGTGTCCTGTGATCCGTGACCAATGAGTCAATGACTTACACGCTCTACCGGTCATCCCCGTGACCAAAGCAAGCTTGACCTTACCAAAACAACAGATCACACCCACCGGCACAGCTAACATACAACCAAAGGGGAATAACACAAATAACCCATCAAGGATTGATAACTAGGGATAGACAACTCTATATCTCTGAATTTCTCTCCCTTGGGCTCCGAAATAAATAAACTGTATGTTATACCGCGAGTTTAGGTATAAGTATCTTACATGGAAAGGTTAATCTTGTATACACGATGTATGAACTGTCTTCAAGTAGCAGTAGTCTAGCTAGTATTAATATAAAGATATAAAATTAGTGGAAGAAAAATATCAGCTACCACGTTTATCTCTCTGCCAATGTGGCAGATCATCTTTATCGGGATACTTTTCATGAAGATGTATATATCTCATTTTCAACGAATGCCACGAAGTTATAAGACTTTATCAAACTGATACATGTTACCTTGTGTCCTGAATTTTAAAATGGTTTCTCTATATCTTTCACACATTTACAGTTATCCGTTATAGTTTTATTTACACACACACACACACACACACACACACACACACATATATATATATATATAGATATATATATATATATATAACTTTGTATCTTTATATCTCATGATGCTAATATTTTATAAGGAATAGCTTTTAATGAATGATATTTGCTAATTTCTTTGTTGTCTATACTTATCTGTTCTATGCTGTCTCCCAATTTTAAAAAAAAAAAACTAAACTTGAGATTTTGTCTCATGTTTACTTTGTTTTTATACAGGTCGGTCGTTTCTGGATCACCGACCACTTCCTCCCCATCCAGAGCGCCCTCATTCAACCCCAGTTCAACGTGAAGTACGTTGAGAAGACCTGCCTGGTCCCACCCTTCCGCCTGGTCACCTTCGGGGCCACAGGCTTCCTCCTGCTGCTCCTGTGCCTGCTGTTCGCCTTCAAGACCCAGACGCTGCCCAGCAGGTTCAGGGAGAGCCTGTACGTCACCAACTGCGTGATGACCTCGCTGATCGTCTGGTCGTGCTTCCTGCCGGCCTACTTCACCAGCTTCTACCACAATACCAGGGTCCTGTACGTCATCTTCGCGGTGATCATACAGAACAATATGACGCTGGCTCTCATCTTCATCTCCAGGCTGCTGATGGTCGAGTACATTAGAGGCGACGGGATTCTATTCAAAATCATAAACCTGTTTTGTTTCTGAGGAGACGGCGTTCAAGAGAATTGAAAGAAAGTAAATGTATGAGCTTAAAAATCACAAGTATTTGGCCAACGGGGAAAGTAAAAAAAAAAAACGGAATGGGTCAATGATGGGAGTAGCTTGATGAAAATATTACTGATTACTTTCACTTTCAACGACGTGTTCGCTGTATACAGAATTCAAATATCATGTCTGTAGGTCAGTGCCCTTGTCAGAGAATGATTTTTCACTTGTGGGCCCCTGGCAGAGAATTATTTTTCACTTGGGGACCCTTGGCAGAGAATTATTTTTAACTTGGGGGCCCTGGATAATTATTTCTCACTTGGGGGCCCCTGGCAGAAAATTATTTTTAACTTGGGGGCCCCTGGCAGAGAATTATTTTAACCTGGGAGCCCCTGGCAGAGAATTCACTTTAATTTGGGGGCCCTAGGCCAAAGTGCTTGACGGGGCCCTTTTTAAACCAGCTTTTGTAGAGATTAGTACTTGAAGGAGTCTCTTTAGCAGTTGGGGCCCCCAAGGTGGTCTCCTAGTTAGCCTGTCTCTAAGAACGGCTCTGACGACCTTGACATCTGACAACTCATCAATCTCTGTCTAGGTGTGGACCTTCAAACAAACCTGTAAATATTAACATGTAGGTAAATGGAAGAGTTCAATCGAGTAAGTTGTATCGATTTATCGAGAGCCGTAAAATAACTAAAAATCAACTTAGTGGAATATGGAAGGAGTTCTATTTGGTATGATGCTATGCACTCAGCTTTCGCTCGAAACTAAAGTACAATTAGGCCTACAATTACAACCAAAAACTGTTACCATGAAAGTTTGAAATGACCGATTTCTTCCTAGGAAATGTTCCGTAACTGTTTAGACGCCTCGTGTATCGAGCTGTAACATGCAGGCCAGCTATTTGCACGAAAACAGCGAAGAAATTTTAACATTTTTATTTTATTATTCAATACAAAATGGCTTGCTTGATCTATTTTTATTGATTTTTTTTTTAATTTCTTGGAAAGGCCATGCTTGCATTACGGTGTTAATATAAGTAAATATTGTAAGAATTGTGAATAAATGTATTTTTTTCATTGTCTTTTCTTGTCAACTTTATTAAACAACCAGTCTTTTGTATTTATGTTTTTTTTTTAAATAGTAAATTTAATGTAGAATTCCGTATAGAATGTATTTAAAAGAAAACAATCTTGGACAGATTGATAGATTATCGAATCATCCAGTGACATCATGAAAACGTTAGTGTGTTTACAATTGCCAAAGGGAAAGGGAGGTAAGTCAGTGTATCTTTTCTTTATTAAATTCGAAAGCCAGTTGCCGTTCTTTACAAGTCATGAGACTCAAGCCTTTAGTGTGGATGTCTGTAATGAATGATATGGAAACTTTCGCTACTAAAGTAAAGCAGTGACGTAACAAGGAAGGAGAGGTGAGGATTCCTCCTCTCCCCCCCCCCCCAGCACACACAAACGACACTCGCACAGGAACATCCGGGACAGTTCTGGCGCGTAGTGTTAATGTGTCACCTTCGTGATACACTCGAAGGGAACGACTAAATCTCGAAGGGACTCAGTTGGCTAAAAAAAAAGATCAGTCAAACACACACACACACACACACACACATCCACACACGGGCACTACTGCAGAAGTGCATTGATGTTCACAGTTGAACAATAGATAATAAACAAAATGTTGGAATGTCTTTCTGTGCGGTGCTGGAATGGTAGCAATTAGTGTGGTGGACGTAAGACCTACCCTGTGTATGTGTTGGACGTAAGACCTACCCTGTGTATGTGGTGGACGTAAGACCTACCCTGTGTATGTGTCGGACGTAAGACCTACCCTGTGTATGTGTTGGACGTAAGACTTACCCTGTGAATGTGTCGGACGTAAGACTTACCCTGTGAATGTGTCGGACGTAAGACTTACCCTGTGTATGTGTCGGACGTAAGACCTACCCTGTGTATGTGTTGGATGTAAGACTTACCCTGTGAATGTGTTGGACCTAATACTTACCCTGTGAATGTGTCGGACGTAAGACTTACCCTGTGAATGTGTCGGATGTAAGACTTACCCTGTGAATGTGTTGGACGTAAGACTTACCCTGTGAATGTGTTGGACCTAAGACTTACCCTGTGAATGTGTTGGACCTAAGACTTACCCTGTGAATGTGTCGGACGTAAGACTTACCCTGTGAATGTGTCGGACGTAAGACTTACCCTGTGAATGTGTCGGACGTAAGACTTACCCTGTGAATGTGTCGGACGTAAGACTTACCCTGTGAATGTGTCGGACGTAAGACTTACCCTGTGTATGTGTTGGACCTAAGACTTACCCTGTGAATGTGTCGGACGTAAGACTTACCCTGTGAATGTGTCAGACGTAAGACTTACCCTGTGAATGTGTCGGACCTAAGACTTACCCTGTGAATGTGTTGGATGTAAGACTTACCCTGTGTATGTGTTGGACCTAAGACTTACCCTGTGAATGTGTTGGATGTAAGACTTACCCTGTGTATGTGTTGGACCTAAGACTTACCCTGTGAATGTGTTGGATGTAAGACTTACCCTGTGTATGTGTTGGACCTAAGACTTACCCTGTGAATGTGTCGGACCTAAGACTTACCCTGTGAATGTGTTGGACGTAAGACTTACCCTGTGAATGTGTCGGACGTAAGACTTACCCTGCGAATGTGTTGGACCTAAGACTTACCCTGTGTATGTGTTGGACCTAAGACTTACCCTGTGAATGTGTCGGACGTAAGACTTACCCTGTGAATGTGTTGGACCTAAGACCTAAGACCTACCCTGTGTATGTGGTGGACGTATGTCAGGGTGTATGTACGTATGCGATAGCCAAAGCAAGTGTGTGTGTGTTGCGTATGTGTGTGTGTGTGTGTGTTTTCACATTTCCAAACCGAAGAACACCGAAACTAAACGGAAGTTTGCATAGAAGAATACAATTCTTTCTTATCTTGAGTGAAATGTTCAATGTTCATATTCTCTCGTACAGTAAAGCACAGCTACTGCTGCATTCACCGTCCAATAAATATCTGTACTATCATTTTGACGTTACTTTATTTTAAAGTAAGCTACTAAACTCAATAGTATTTTCGCCTTTTAGGTCCCCTGCTTCCGTCACGAGGAATACCTGTGTGTGTAGAGAAAGGATAGTAGATGCCAATACTACAACCGTGTTGTTGTTTTTTTTTTCAGTGGTCACTAAAAACCGTTGAAGCCCCCGGACAAAAACATTAGCTAGCCCTTTGATTTAAGACACCATTGAGTTACAATTTGTTTTACGCTACTCATAGGCTCACACGCAAAAATGTAAACTTTTTAAAACGAAAAAAAAAAAAACCTGTTGTTTCGTATGTTGATTGACTTAGTTACGCTTTTTAATGTTGATCGTGTCAGAAACCTTTATTGATTTTGATGAACATTATTGACATCACGAGGAATTTAGATGTGTGGACTGGCCACAAATTATCAGAATGATACTTTTATGACCATTGCAAACCGTGTTTTTTATGTGATGCATATCACATGATCAAAACTGGCCAATAGTTTGTATTAACTGCTGAAGACGTTAAAAAATTGTTTGTTTTAACAATTTTAATTTTTTTATATATTAATTTACATGTAATACCATTGTTGGTATATTATAATAAATTTACGTTCAAATTTCCCTTCACAGAACTTGTCTCGAGAATGGCTTACAAAATTACGTCCGTGTCAAGATCCCTTTGATGCAGATAATTAAATTCTCAGAACATCTGACTTGAAGGGTCAAGCAAATTTCACCAAATAACTACGACAGAATAAAAAGAATAGTAGCATCATTAAATGTATCTGTAGACATTTTTTTTTCACTTTTTAGATTTACAAATGTTTATTTTTAACATATATTGAGAAATAGAGTCGAAACTACTCATTCTTTTATTTAGTACAAATTAAAAATTTGTCACGACCCACCTGAAAATTTGACGGTGACCCACATTTTGTGAGCCACTGGTTCAATCACCAGAGACCAAAACCAAGCGATCGATTACCAAAAGATGACCGAAAAACCGACTTATGACATCGTACAGTTTGTTCACAGCTTGACTCTCTGTCTCTCATTTAGATGTTGTAAAACCCAGACCAATGCGGCTGTCACATTTGCTGCTGCTGTTACCAAGGGTCATCTTACTGGGGTTACTTTTCATGCCTGACACCGGTGGATTTTTCAAGATCAAATCGCTGAATGACAAGATCTACATGCAAGAGGGTGACCTGAACATCGGGGGCCTCATCTCCATCACGGACAGGGAACCTCGCCAGCGTTGTGGGGAGAAGGTCTCAGACTTCTTCCGTATTGATATGGTGGAGTCACTTGTTTACTTTATCCGGGAAGCAAACAAGGTTCAAACACTTTATAAGTTATATAAATATGTAGAGAGAGAAGTAAAACTTGATAGAGAGAAATAAAACTTGGTAGAGAGAAGTAAACTTGATAGAGAGAAGTAAAATTTAATAGAGAGAAGTAAAACTTGATAGAGAGAAGTAAAACTTGATAGAGAGAAGTAAAACTTGATAGAGAGAAGTAAAATTTGATAGAGAGAAGTAAAACTTGATAGAGAGAAGTAAAACTTGATAGAGAGAAGTAAAACTTGATAGAGAGAAGTAAAACTTGATAGAGAGAAGTAAAACTTGATAGAGAGAAGTAAAATTTGATAGAGAGAAGTAAAACTTGATAGAGAGAAGTGAAATTTGATAGAGAGAAGTAAAACTTGCTAGAGAGAAGTAAAATTTGATAGAGAGAAGTAAAACTTGATAGAGAGAAGTAAAACTTGATAGAGAGAAGTAAAACTTGATAGAGAGAAGTAAAACTTGATAGAGAGAAGTAAAATTTGATAGAGAGAAGTAAAACTTGATAGAGAGAAGTGAAATTTGATAGAGAGAAGTAAAACTTGATAGAGAGAAGTAAATTTTGATATAGAGAAGTAAAACTTGATATAGAGAAGTAAAACTTGATAGAGAGAAGTAAAACTTGATAGAGAGAAGTAAAATTTGATAGAGAGAAGTAAAACTTGATAGAGAGAAGTAAAACTTGATATAGAGAAGTAAAACTTGATATAGAGAAGTAAAACTTGATAGAGAGAAGTAAAACTTGATAGAGAGAAGTAAAACTTGATAAAGAGAAATAAAACTTGATAGAGAGAAGTAAAACTTGATATAGAGAAGTAAAATTTGATAGAGAGAAGTAAAACTTGATAGAGAGAAGTAAACTTGATAGAGAGAAGTAAAATTTGATAGAGAGAAGTAAAACTTGATAGAGAGAAGTAAAATTTGATAGAGAGAAGTAAAACTTGATAGAGAGAAGTAAAACTTGATAGAGAGAAGTAAAACTTGATAGAGAGAAGTAAAATTTGATAGAGAGAAGTAAAACTTGATAGAGAGAAGTAAAACTTGATATAGAGAAGTAAAATTTGATAGAGAGAAGTAAAACTTGATAGAGAGAAGTAAAACTTGATAGAGAGAAGTAAAACTTGATAGAGAGAAGTAAAACTTGATAGAGATTTATTTGATGGATTCAGACCAAATGTGCCAATTTAACAGAGTGGCTAAAAATTTCAAATATTAACACAAATCATTCACCTTGACTTAGATTCAGAGAATAATAAAAAGAGTGTCAGATAAACAGGGTCATGATAAACTATGATTTCCAAGGGCTGCAAATCTATTGGGTCACAGCTGTTCAGCTGTTTGGCAGATAATCTAAGCTGGTATTTGGATATATTGATAAATATTGATAGAAAAATATTGATAGATAAATATCGATAGAAAAATATTGATAGATAAATATTGATAGTTAAATAATGATAGTTAAATATTGATAGATAAATATTGATAGTTAAATAATGATAGTTAAATATTGATAGATAAATATCGATAGAAAAATATTGATAGATAAATATTGATAGATAAATATTGAAAGTTAAATACTGATAGTTAAATATTGATAGATAAATATTGATAGTTAAATATTGATAGCTAAATATTGATAGTTAAATATTGATAGATAAATATTGATAGTTAAATATTGATAGATAAATATTGATAGTTAAATATTGATAGATAGATGTTGATAGTTAATTATTGATAGATAAATATTGATAGATAAATATTGATAAATATTGATAGTTAAATATTGATAGATAAACTTACATTGATATATAGATACATAACTACGTGTATAAACACACAAACCAATCATAACCAACTGCCTTTCAATATTTATTTTAATGTCCTTCTTAGCGGTATCTACCGAAACTCAAACTGGGTTTCATCATAGCAGACGCCTGCAACAGGGAGTCAATAGCAGCCGTACAGGCCCTCAGGTTCCTGCCACTGTCTGAACTGAATGAAGGCGTTGTCTACATTAACGAGTCTCGTAAGTTTAAGTAGATGCTAGACGTTGTACACTGTATAACTGATGCTAGACGTTGTACAATGTATAACTGATGCTAGACGTTGTACAATGTATAACTGATGCTAGACGTTGTACACTGTATAACTGATGCTAGACGTTGTACACTGTATAACTGATGCTGGACGTTGTACAATGTATAACTGATGCTAGACGATCTACTGCAGCTAGGCCCACCGACAGAAATGTCGGGCCCCCCTGAGTAGGGATGTCACGGGCCACCCGTGTTGATAATAATAATTTTTCAAAAGTTGATTGTACAGCTCATTCCGGGCCCCTAAAATTCGCCGGGCTCCTGGGCATTTGCCCCCCCCCGTCGTTCCCCCCCCCCCCCATCTAGGCGGCACTGACTGCAACAAATGTATGCTTGCTTATTCAAAAACAAAAGACAAGGATGGTAGAGGGCCTTTGACAGTGGCCTACTTCATTTAAACATATTTTGACATTATTTAAATATAGAACTGTTTGGGAAATGTGTATCCACAACATTCTAGTGACTTTAAAAAAAACCCCGTGCCCCACAGTGGTCTACGTGCATTTAGCTTTCTGATATTAACAAGTACATCTATTACAGTAAATGGAATATTCTAATACATTATTCAGTAGGTGATGTGATTTGGTAGCATTAAAGTTCAAAGACCAATCTATAGGCTGGTTGGTTATGGGCGTGAATCCCAAGGAGTCCAATCACCTTTCTATGTCTTCCCGTTGTGCCTCCGTAGCCATTGTACACTTGGCTATGTTGGGGGGGGGGTAAGAAGGGCTCGACGAAAAACTCCCCAATCTTGGTTTATAGGATCTAGGGATGAACGACTCATCCTCACAGGGACTTGAATAATAAATTCTTTAATAACTGTGGAATGGGCCAAATATATATATATAAGTAAGTGTGCAATCAATGGAGTTAGCGTAAATGATAAATGTAGGTAGTATTTAGCGATGACTTTTATTTTACAATATACTACCATAAACAGACATAAACTATGATATATGAGTTAAAAAAGATTAGGGTGTCTCTGTGGACGGGTGGGGTGGGGGGCCTAATCCTTTTTTGTTCTATGCATGTCCTTTCATATGCATACATTTTAACATTACTCACAATAACAATACGACTGGCTAATACTAATGTATCAGATTATAAATTGCTGTTCGCTGAGATTTGAACCTGTGACACCCGCTGCGTAAGTTCAGTACACTGCCTCAGCACCAGGTCATTAGCTTTTATTTCGAGTCCATTCTTTTTTTGTTTTGGCTGTATTGCAGTGAAAGGGGGAGTCTTCAGATCGTTCAGTGTTGTCGGGGTCATTGGTACAGACGCCTCCTTCACTACGAAACCTGCTGCCATTGTTCTGAGCACCTCCGATGTTCCCCTGATTAGTTTCAGGGCCACCGCTGACTCATTGAGCGACCCGGTGAGAGACGATCGAGTGCGACGATTTAAACAAAAAAAAAATTTGAAACTTAAACTCAGGTTCTGATTGGGCGATCTCTTAATGTGAGTGAGAGACGAGAGTGTGACCTGATATATGACTGAATCCATAACTGTTTTAACCCTGCCCTGTGTATCTGTGAGGTCAGAAGGTGTGTGTGTGGGTGCGAGGGAGATGGATACCCTGATCTGTGTATCTGTAAGGTCAGGACAGGAGGTGTGTGTGTGTGTGTGTGTGTGTGTGTGTGTTGGGGAGTGAGGTGGATAAAAGATAGTCTCTCTGTAAATTTAGTCATGGCTCATTAACCATTGTTTGATATCGTAGACAGGGGTAAATTCTATGGACAGCAGCACGAGAAGTGGGCCCATTGTTATTGTACTTATTATTTCAACAGTCCTGCATAAAAGCAGAGACAGACATAAAGATTGTGAAAGATCTACCTAAATTGTTTTATCACTTCGATCGCATTTTTTTGTGTATTAACTTACAGGTACTGTTCCCTAATTTCTTCCGGACTGTGACCCCGGATTTGATCCACCTGCAGGGCATGGCCCACTACCTGAAGGAGAAGAGGTGGATCTACTTCTCCGTGGTGTACACCAGCGAGAACCTGCTCCAGTCGCTGTACGAGCAGATCAGGCTCGTCATGTCCGAGGCGGAATTCTGCGTCGATCGTCTCATTTACGTGACGTCGCAGTCCAATTTCTCGAAGGTCCTCGACCAGCTCACAGGCGACCGACCTCACCCAACCAAAATCATCCTGGTGCTGACCGGTCACTACATCAGCAAGGTCCTAATCAAGGCCATCCACCAGATGAACCTCAACCGGAGCCTGCTGTGGTTCGGACTGGACTCGTGGCTGAACCTGATGTTCGAAGAGAGGGCTCCCAACGGTTCATTGGCGATCGGCTACACTGCCGCTGGCGACGACGCGACATCTGCTATTTCGAATCTGGCCGAGCTGACGCTAGACACGCCCAACCCTTGGTTTAAGGCGGCGCTAAAACACGTGAACTGCTCCACTGTAGATTGCTACAAGGACCTGCTGGCTACACGCTACCACGAGAACCCTTCCCTCACCTCCATGATCTACAAAACTGTCGACGTGCTGGTGTGGTCTCTCTCTGCATTTCTGGAGGACCACTGCCCCATGAAGGTCAGCGGAGACATCTTGGTCTGCTTCCACAAACACTCGGATCTCTTCTCTCGCTTCATCAGGTCGGCGGCCGTGAAGTACCCTTGGGTGATGGAGACCCTGCACACTGACGACGGCAGCCACGGGCGGCTGTCCATATACCAGCTGGTCATGCAGGAGGATCAACGCCTGCTGCAACTGGCCAGCTTTGACGTAAGGGAGCAGACGTTTACCCACGATAACGATGTGGACGATCGGCCTTTCCTTTTCAGTCCAGTAGAGCTAAGGCCGTACAACATCTGCAGGCCGACGTGTGAGTTCGGGGAGTTCCAATCTCTGGTCTCGCCCTGCTGCTGGAGCTGCAAGAAGTGCCAGGAGGGTCAGTTCACCTCAGAGAATGGCTTCTTCTGTGACCACTGTCAACCGCTGTTCTGGCCGGAGCAGACCAACAGGAATGAAAGTGTATGCTCGGAGATAATGCCTGACTTCTACACTAAATCACAACCTCTTTCTGTGTGTCTGCTAGTGGCTACTCTCTTGGGCGTCCTCCTAGTCGTAGCCGTCTTCTTCTGGTACGTGATGAACCGATCGAACAACTTGGTGAAGGCGTCCAGCGCCGAGCTCAACTACATCCACCTGTTGACATTCCTCGGGGGCTACCTGTCCGTCCCTATCTTCCTGTCAGAGCCCACGCACACGAACTGTAACCTGGGGCTGTTCCTGTTCACCTCCAGCTTCAACATCTCCTACATGATCATGGTCACCAAGGCCGTTAGAGTTTACCGGATATTCACCATGTCGGTGAAGAGGATGAGAGTGTCCTACATCAGTTACAGGTTCCACATCGCGGTCTGTCTGGGTTTCCTTCTGGAAGAGGTAAGAAATGGTTACCTGGTTGGTGAGCAAAATTATGAAATGGTTTAGCAATTCAATTTATTGCAGTGCTTGTTACTATTATTACATTAGAAGAGTTTATTTTAGTAAATGCTATCGGATATAGGAGGAGATAATTCTAAAGGTACGTTTGATGTCACAAGAGTGTTTGTACTTATCCTTTACTAGTCCAACTAATCTGGATGTCACAGACAGACCTGACACAACGGCCAAGAGTAAATAAAGTATCTCAGTAGATATCATGAAGTTAAATGTAACATCATATACAAGTTAATGAAGTCAAATATAACATCATACAAGTTAATGAAGTTTAATGTAACATCATTCAAGTATATGAAGTTAAAAGTGTAAAACATGTAGTTATCGTGCAGGTCATCTCAATAGTGACCATGCAGCCTTGATTGTACTTTATCGTAATATTTCTACATCGTCTTCACAGAATGTATTCTTTTCAGTTTTCATGAATCTAATATTATAAAAGCGATTTGGGTTCTGCGTTAAATCGAAAGTATAGAGTTAATACAACAGTATCCCAGTTTAAAATACAATCATGAAAAAATCGGATCTGCCCGAAACCAAAAAATAACCTACCTTACCATCAAGCCTAAGGGGATATAACTCCATGCAAAAGTTTTGCAGGGTAACGCTTGTATAGTATTCCCATCTATCATACAATAATAACTCTGTAAGATGACGTAATCGTTATCTCTAGCTATCAAAAATCATTCTGTTCTTTGTTATTTTTTTTCCTTAAGGTCTATGTGCTTGTTGTGGCCAAAAGTAGACTCGATTGAATTAATTTGTCTTATGTTTACTTTGTTTTTATATAGGTCAGTCGTTTCTGGATCACCGCCCACTTCTTCCCCATCGAGAGTGCCCTCATCCAGCCCCAGTTCAACGTGGAGTACGTTGAGAAGACCTGCCTGGTCCCACCCTTCCACATGGTGACCTTCGTGGCCACCGGCTTCCTCCTGCTGCTCCTGTGCCTGCTGTTCGCCTTCAAGACCCAGACGCTGCCCAGCAGGTTCAGGGAGAGCCTGTACGTCACCAACTGCGTGATGACGTCGCTGATCGTCTGGTCGTGCTTTCTGCCGGCCTACTTCACCAGCTTCTACCACAACACCAGGGTCCTGTACGTCATCTTCGCGGTGATCATACAGAACAATATGACGCTGGCTCTCATCTTCATATCGAGGCTGCTCTTGGTTGAGTACATCAAAGGTCACGGAGTTCTCTCAGACATCGTAATCTTTTTGTGTTACTGAGGAGACTTTACATTTTGGAGAAAATTTGTTTAAAATTGATAACAAAAGAAATGACAGACTTTCTCAACAATAGAAAGCAAAGATCAAACAACAGTATTGTTATCTACTTGAAGTAAATATTCTGGATGGGAGTTTCCCTCTCAACGAGGCGTCTAATTCATCTTCTGTTTTTGGACATACTGTAACCTCTATTTATCCATGGCATCATATTCCTCAAGACACCATTCAAAACTTTGTCAGGACGATTGGAAAAGAGAAATTTCAAATGTGTAAATAAAATCATCTTTCCCATATATCTGCTGTACAGCTGTACAAGAACATTTATCTGCTGTACAGCTGTACAAGAACAGTTATCTGATGTACAGCTGTACACAGTTATCTGAACATTGTACTTGAGATGAGCAAAAGTTGTTGCAAAACCTAATGACAATTTTGAGAAACTGGTGGCGACAAGTCCCCGGATGGGACGCAAGTGGGATAACTCTACACACGCTGTTTCATATATAAGTTTCTTGTCATTGCTGTATATTGTGATGTTATTATCTGTGTTGTCATTGTAGCTTCTGAATAAATGTTTTACTTTGTCTTTGAATGCCTTTTTTTTGTGTTGTCTCGGTGTTTACATCAACCCCGCCCCACCACCACCACCACCGCTCCTCTTTCCCCCTCCCATTCCAGGTGTCCCTCGAGCTATGAGTGACCGCTACAACTGGTCTCTTGTCAGTAGGGCTGACAACTGAATAAAAGATTAGATCAATAGTCCAAGTGGGAACAGGTTCTGTGTCTTGGAATGTCAAGGGGAATAAGTTGTGTTAGGTTAATTGTCTCTTTCAAAAACTTCAATAGTTACCTTTCTTGAAATATATTGATGGTCAAATAGCCTGGTTGCCCGCTAACTTTGGCCCCCCCCCCTGATTATCTCCACCTATTGGCGCCTCTCTGATCACATGCACAATTTTTTTTAACAATGGCTGTCATCTTATAGCAGATTACATTGCCCCCCACCCAGACACCCCCCATCATACGATGGCACCCCCGTTGTCAACAATGAATGGATGGTTGAAGAAGAATAGCATGATTACTGTACATGCCGGCTAAATATAGGTCAACACGCGGACATTATAGGTCATGCGGAAGTTGACACCCGCGCACATGCGTGGTGGGGTTCTATGTTTTGATATTTTTCTTCACCACTCAAACCGAAGAACACCGCCACAAAACGGAAGTTTATTAATAGAATTTTTAATGTTCATCTTTGAATGAATTCTTCAATGTTTATATTTACTCAGGTTATAAAACTAACAAAAACGACTGATCAGCGTCTACTGCATTGAACTGCAATTAATCGAATATCAAATCTGCAGCAGACTTCATTATTTAACGGTATTTCATTGCACTGAGTACGGTACGAAATTGCAATAAGCGAACAATCACCTGATCTCAGAGAGTACCTTCACTTTATCTCCACCTAATTTTGTAACTCAATCGGTATCTCTAACTTAGAACCTTTTTTACGGTCATATCTTTTAATTTAGAATCTGCCCATGATTTCTGTCGCTATAAAAGTTATCGTATTAGTAAAGCTGTATATCTAATTGTCCTATACATTAAAAAAAAAACACAATTGGCCAGTGAAAGAACCTCAGGTTTTCTGTAAAGTTATCAAAATATACAGCCGTGTTTGAGTATACCCAGTGGCGTAGCAAGGGGTGGGAAAGGGGAGGGATATCATGCCCCGGGCACTACCCATACAGGGGCGCCAAATGGTATAGTTTACATTTAATATTATATGGTTTTCGAATGGATGGCGTGGGGGCGTTAAAAGGGTGTTGTGCCCCGGGCGCGAGTTAAGCTCGATACGCCACTGAGTATACCCCCCTTCCACCCTCCAAAAGAACAAATTATTATAAAATTGCGTTTGCTTTCGGGCCCCGACATGTACTTTTACATAGGTGTCTAAATATGACCAAGTCTCTTCCTTGGGCCCCCCCCTCCTCGTATCACCGGGAAACGGCTCTTTCTGTATCACCCACATTACAACTGTTGCTGAATCGAGAGGTAGCCAATCTACTTTAAACAGACATATGGGGGGTGGGGTGGGGGGGCAGAGAAGGATTAAACAATCTGTGGACTCTCTTCCCCCCATGGGTTAACAATGCAACACAATTATGATTTTTAAAAGTAATAAAATGTATGAATTTAGTTTTATCATAGTTTGGTTATAAAAGAAAATGAACTTTACATAAAGTCAAATTCTCTTCACACAGAGCATGGCTAGAGACCAAATATAGTATTGGCTAGAAGTGTTCTGACTTAAAAAACTTCATCAGCACGAGAGGCGATAACCAATTGTCGGAAAACTTACGATCACAAATAAACAACAACATTCAAACGAAGATTGTGCCCAACCTTTCATCGTTAATGCTACTCGTTGCCGCCTCTGTCCTTCTCTTGTGCCTAACGATTTCGGTGTCCAGAGCGTACATCATTATGCCGGACATGAACCAGCGGCTATACATCAAAATTGGTGACCTGAACCTAGGATCCATCTTGTCCTTCACGAGTTCTAACGAGACCACGCACGTCTGCGGCAAGAACGTCAGCAGCTTCTCGCCCATCGAGATGGTGGAGGCCATGGTGTTTGCTATTAACACCATCAACCAGGTAAATGGTGTTTGCTATACAATCTACTAATGTGGCCATGGTGTTTGCTTATAACACCATCAACCAGGCAAATGGTGTTTGCTAATAGCAAAACTCGTCGAGTAAGTGGCTGGATCTATTCAAAGTAATAAGTACATAATAGTTCAAACTTAGTTTCATCCAAACTATGAACATCTATTGAAGGGTTGGCTAAATGCAGTTCCTAGAGCTCCATGTAGCTCTTTAATGAGTTTTGCTAGTTTTCCAATGAGCCACAAGTGGCCTTTTGATGAGTTTTGCTAGTTTCTCTATGAGCCATATGTGTGGCTTTCTTGATGAGCTATTTTAGTTTTTCAATGAGCCACATGTGGCTCTTGGATGAATTTTGTTAATTTCCCAGTATGCCGCATGTGGCTCTTTAATGGGTTTGCTAGTTTTACAAAGAGCCACATGTAACTCTGGTGAATTTTGCTAGTTTCTCTATGATAAGCTTTGTTAGTTTCCCATTAAGCCACATGCTGCTCTTGTTTCATAATAAGCCACTCATGGCTCTTTCATAAAATTGTAGTTTCCCAATGAGGCCCATGGGGCTCTTTGATGAGTTTTGCTAGTTTTACAATGAACCACATGTGGCTCTTTAATGAGTTGTGCTAGTTTCTCTTACTTCATGAGCCACACGTAGCTCTTTGATGAATTTTACTACTTTCACTCTGAGCCACATGTGGCTCTTTCATGAATTTTTTAAGACTCCCAATGAGCCAAAAGTGGCTCTTGGATGAGTGCTGTTACTTTCCCAATGAGCCACATTGGCTTTTTGATGAATTTTGTTAGTTTTCCAAGGAGCCACATGTGGCTCTTTGATGTGTTTTGCTTATTTTCCAATGAGCCACATGCGGCTCTTTGATGAGTTTTACTAGTTTTAAATGAGCCACATGTAGCTCTTTGATGTGTTTTGCTAAATTCCCAATGAGCCACATGCGGCTCTTTGATTAGTTTTGTTAGTTTCCCAATGAGCGACATGTGGCTCTGTCTCATAATGAGACAAATGTGGCTCTTTGATTAGCTTTGTTCGTTTCCCAATGAGCCACATGTGACTCTTTGATGATTTTTGTTACTTGCCCATTGAGCCGCATGTGGCTCTGGCTCTGGATGGGTTCTGTTACTTTCCCAATGAGCCACATGTAGATCTTTGGTGAATTTTGCTAGTTTTCCAATGAGCCACATGTGGCCTTTTGATGTATTTGCTACATTTCCAATGAGCTCCATGCTGATCTTTGTTCAGTTTAGTTAGTTTCCGTATGAGCCACAAGTGGCTCTTGTTTCATAATGAGCCACATTTGGCTCTGTGATGAGTTTAGTTAGTTTCCCAATGTTATTTTTTAATATTTTAAACCAGTTTTTAACCCCACTTAATCGTGATAAATTATACATGGATCTGCCCTCTGGTGACCAATGATGTGGTGAATCAACCTTTGACCTTACTTCAATTGATTTCATTCCTTTCATTCATTTAAGTGCACGGAAATCTATGACGTCATCATGAAGTACATCTATTTAAAAAAAATAATGCGAACATTGGACTAAAGTGGTTTTGTTTATTATCAATATTTAGGTCAACCGGAGCAGCGCTGCCATTATCGGCAACTTTCGCGCCCAGTAAATATTAACACCTCACTGACACCTGGATGCCCAACGTGTTTGACACCCCCATGCTCCCCCCCCCCTTCCCAAGCTAAAATGTTTTTAAATTGTACAAGTTGACAACAAGCGGTCATCATCAGCTGCCACCCCTCCCCCCACCCTACTCCACACCTGGTCGCACCATTGCGAGGCCATGAAACAAACTATTGACATCAACCAATCAGACACTTCCCCTTCAATAACAACAGTACACATGGTGTAGGGGAGTGGAGGTAGGGTGGGGGTTTGGTCAAAGAGAGATCTACCCCCAGGCTGATAGGCCCTGCAACTGGTCAGCTCATTGCGGTCATAATACAATAAAGTGATGACCAGTGCGATCGCAGATTAAAACGAAATGAGGTCAGAGTTTCACGGCCTGGTGATTGAATGAATGGGTGATCGCTGGGGCGAGAAATCGAGAGACTGGGGTGGGCAGGGATGCATATGTGGGTAGCCCGGGGGGGGGAGGGGGGTCTGGAAGTTGAGAGAGAACGTGGTGGTCACTCAGCTCAATTATCTTCTCTGTCTCATTCAACCGAAGCGAGGCTTCCTGTCTGGCATCAAGCTGGGATTCGTCATCGCAGACGCCTGCAGCGAGCCGCTAGTGGCCGCCATGCAGGCTGTGAGATTTTTGCCCAAGTCCGACCCGGAGGACTACAAACCTACACGTGAGTTCTTGATGGCCGTGACGTCTTTATGCACCTCAACGTGGTGGGTTCCTGGGGGTCTCTTTCTTTAAATCTTTATGTACATCTCTCTGTACATATCTCTGTACATCTCTCTGTGCTGCTCTCTGTACATCTCTCTGTACATCTCTCTGTACATCTCTCTGTACATCTCTCTGTACATCTCTCTGTACATCTCACTGTACATCTCTCTGTACATCTCTCTGTACATCTCTCTGTACAACTATATGTACAACTCTCTGTACATCTCTCTGTACATCTCTCTGTACAACTCTCTGTACATCTCTCTCTACATCTCTCTGTGTGTGCTACTCTGTTACCTTTCACTATTACGCAGTGTCTGTCTATCTCTCTTTACATTGCTCATTGTATCTGTTTCTCTCTCTCATTGTCTTTTTTTTCTATCTTTGCATTGCTTATCACCTGTGTTTCTGTCTCTCATTGTCTGTGTCTTTCTGTCTTTCTCTGCCCGTGTATCTCTATTGCTTTTCCTGTCTCTGTTATTTATGCATCTGTCCCTTAGACGGGACGATTTACCGAATAGGGGGGAGGGGACATGTCAGAACTTACGGGGACGGGACGGGGGTGTGGCTGGAATCGGCCTTGGAATCGAATAATTTTAACCCAATTTCTGATTTCTCTCACAATGACGTATCTTTACGTTTGCCCCACCCTGCTCATTGCCTCTCCATTTCCCCAGCCAACAAGAACTATCTGCAGTCCTTTGACGTTATAGGGGTCATCGGCACAGAGTCCAGCTTCACCACCATGCTCGTCTCCGACATCCTCATCCACTGCGACATCCCCGTGGTCAGTGTCCACGCTACGGACAACAGGTTTAACGATGAAGTGAGTATGGCCTGTCCATGTGGCGGCAGAGGCCGGACCGGACATCAGTCCCATATAACGGTTGTTTGACCTGTGAACTCCCTGTAAGGATGAGATGGCCATCTTTTAGATCCTATAAGCCACTATGGTACGGTTTTTGTTGTCCCCATCTTTCATCTCCATCATAGCCGATGGAGGCGCCACAGAATTTATGGAGGGAACTTTAACCCTGACGTGATATATCCACTTGGAGATGAAGCCTGAACCCTCAGGTCGACAGACGAGCGCGTTGCCGCACGATCATCCGTCCCCTGTTTGCTTGATAGACACAGGCACGTGTGGTTGTAGGCACAGGCACATGTGGTTGTTGATAGACACAGGCACATGTGGTTGTTGATAGACACAGGCACACGTGGTTGTTGATAGACACAGGCACATGTGGTTGTTGATAGACACAGGCACATGTGGTTGTTGATAGACACAGGCACACGTGGTTGTTGATAGACACAGGCACACGTGGTTGTTGATAGACACAGGCACACGTGGTTGTTGATAGACACAGGCACATGTGGTTGTTGATAGACACAAGCACACGTGGTTGTTGATAGACACAGGCACACGTGGTTGTTGATAGACACAGTCACACGTGGTTGTTGATAGATTGACAGGTCCACATAAGGTGATTGATTAATTATTTAACGGATGAGATGTTCTTCTCATGATCCTTTAAACTACCGTAGCAGATAGAGCAATAAATATGGAGGGAGCACGGGGGAAATAAGTCGGTGAACCGATACACTGAAATTTGATCTTTAACCTGCAGCGCACTGGTTGGTCTCACAATTTTAATGTTACCAAAAGTCAAACACAGCAATTGATGGGCACAGTAGTTTGTGGCTGTTGTTATAGCTACAGCCCTGTTTAGATATAGCTACAACCCTGTTTAGATATAGCTACAACCCTGTTTAGATATAGCTACAGCCCTGTTTAGATATAGCTACAGCCCTGTTTAGATATAGCTGCAGCCCTGTTTAGATATAGCTACAGCCATGTGTAAATATAGCTATATCCATGTCTAGATATAGCTACAGCCATGTGTAAATATAGCTATATCCATGTCTAAATATAGATACAGCCATGTGTAAATATAACTACAGCCATGTGTAAATATAACTACAGCCATGTGTAAATATAGCTACAGCCATGTGTAGCTGTTGAAATAGATTGATAGACCAAAGCCACTTTGAGCTGTTGATTTTTGTTGATAAACACAACCATGTTCACCCCGTGCGCCTGTTGGATTTGATTGATGGACGTAGTAACGCCCGGATGTTGAAAGACACATCATCGTCTAGGTGTTGACTACGACCAGGGAGCAATTAAGAAAACTCACCTGTTTGTTTCTTTGTATTGCGACCCACCTGAAATTTTGTTTTGATTTCACAATTCACCTGTAAAGAGAGAGACTCCATTAAAACCAACAGAATTAATGTGCCCTTCATTTTAGATATACTAACCTAACCAACTTTTCGGCTTGTAACATGCAGAGAAATAGAATTGTAATTATGCCCTAAACCGCCGTTAGAAAACCACCGCATTACACACACCACACGAAGCTGTGTCTAAGATGTGTCTATGATGTGTCTAAGCTGTTTCTAAGCTGTGTCTAAGCTGTGTCTAGGCTTTGACTCAAACAGGGTCGAATTTAACATCGGCTGCACCGGGTGAGGCCCCGGGAGCCTGGGAGCCACAGAGAAACCAAATTTAAATAGAATTTTTATTCTTTTAAGATGTCAGTGTTTTTTTTTTAAAGCCCATAATTTTCACCTGCGTCCCGGGGCCTCAACCGCCCTTAGTCCGCGCCTGACCACAAATTACACAATACATAAAGTGTGTCATGACCCACATAGCTGCCCCAGGTCCATACTTTTAAAGGTATTATGGTCGCAATGAATCAGAAGTGGACTGAGGACGGTAGAGGAGTAAAAGATAATGTGGGGCCCTATAAATTAAAAGGAGACATCACCAAGGGCAAGCTATAAAGTTGGGGCCCTGCAAGCCCCGTTACATTTTTAGGCGTACTTTATTATATTTTGTCAAATTCATGTTTTTTTAGATACATTGTTCTGTAGATACTAGTTACATTTAGCGACATATTGCTGTTACTGATTTTTATATCATTATATAACTAGAATAGGTATGTGTAATAGTACTGGAAGGAGGGGGAGGGGGTAGGGGACTAGGCCAGTGGGAGCATTAGGTTGTCGCGTAGATTCCCTAAGTTCAAAAGCGTCTCCATAATGTACATTACATGAGGCTGTGTCATATATAACTCACTATATATATATATATATATATGGGTGTGTGTTTGTGTGTGTGTGTGTGGAACTGTGTAACACGTTGTTGTGGCACACAGTGTATAAAAAGACGAGGAATTGATATTTTAAGTCTTCCTACATAAAAGTACATGAATAAGTTTATAGTCTTAGGCTAAGTCCGTGATGCGTTCATTATAAAGATTAAATGCGTTCATTATAAGATTAAATGCATTCATTATAAGATTAAATGCGTTCATTATAAGATTAAATGCGTTCATTATAAGATTAAATGCGTTCATTATAAGATTAAATTCTTTTTTTTTATTTTTTATTTGAAATGTTTTTTTAAACTTCTGTTTCCAAAGCAAGATGTTTGCTTCATAGAGGCTGCCATACAAGTGTTTTGCACCCGCTTGCTCAACATAACGGCACGACCATGTCTAGAAATATACATTATTTAAATTTATCTATAATTATTGCAGATTGTCAATCGAACTATAGTTGATGTTGGTAAACATTTGACAACTGATGATGAAAGTACCATGTTCTATTGTTGACGTAAACCTCATCATTGTCTTTTGTTATCATACTCTTTTAGAATGTTTCTCTATTGTCTGATTCAGGACCTGTACCCAATCCTGTACCGGATGCAACCCCCGGACAACAACATAGCCTGCGCCATAGAGACGTTCCTGTCAGACAACAAGTGGTTCCACTTCAGCATCCTGATTAGGGAACATGACGAGATTGAGGACTCGTACAACAGCATCCGAGCCAGGCTGACAGCCAAGTTCTCCTGCATCTCACGGGTGTTCGAGGTCTCCGAGGACCTCGACTACAAGCTCCTGATCGAGTCCATACTAAACGATAACATCTCCTCGAGGATCGTGATAATCCTGGCCGACACGCTGGTGATGGCGAAGATCATCAAGGCCACGAAAGAGACGCAGTCGGAAGGGATGATCGTGTGGGTCGGGCTCGAGCACTGGACCACGCTCATAGCGGGGAGGGAGGCCCCAGTCGGGTCCATCGGCATCACCGATGCCGGGAACTACATGCAAGGGTACCTCCAGTACCTGCGGGGCCTGAACCTGTCCAATGCAAACCCTTGGTTTGCCGACGCCTTCAGGGATCTGCTTAAGTGCACCGAATCCGCCTGCGTCTCTGAGTACTTGCGAAACATAAAACAGATCCCCAACTTGACTTCGTCCATGTACAACGCCGTCATGGTCTTCGGCTACGCCCTAAAAGATTTCCTACGGACGGTGTGCCGTGGCGAACGCTCGAAACACGCCGTGTCGTGCTTCCAGCGCAACAGACACCGCTTCCCGCCGTTCATCGCCAACGTTACGTTCAACGAAAGTTCGGAGTGGATCTATTTCACGCGGGAGCGCTACCTGCGCAAGTCGTTCGCCATCTACCAGGCCGTGGGCAGAAGTAACGAGTCCATGGTGCAGATCGCCTACCACAACTGGAAGAACGTGTCTATGATACGCCTCCGAGAGATGGACCTCAGCGTTTACCGTTTCAACTTGTCCTACCTGGACCCCAACGCCTACTGCACGCCGCCCTGCAGGTCCAACGAGACGACCATCTACATAAGCTCCTGCTGCTACATGTGCAGGTTCTGCGCCAAGAACGAGATAGTCAGCGACAGCAAGCGGCAGTGTGTGCCCTGCCCGAAGCTCCACTGGCCCCAGGTGGTGTCCAGCAACCTGACGGTGTGCGCGCCCATCGAGCCGTACTACCTGAACTTCTACGCCAGGGTTTCCATCCTGCTGCTCTCCCTGTCCGGCCTGTTCACACTCAGCGTCCTGGTGGCGGGCTACCTGTACTGGAGGAACAGGGAGAACCAGATAGTCAAGGCCTCCAACATCGAGCTGAGCATGGGGCAGCTGGTCTGCTTCCTCACCGGCTACCTGGCCATTCCGGTCCTGCTCCTCAAGCCCAGCTACGCCTCCTGCACCATCGGCATCCTGATGTTCACCGCCAGCTTCAACAACAGCTACATGCTGATGCTGATCAAGGCCATGCGGGTCTATCGCATCTTCACCGCCTCTCTCAGGGCCGTCAGGAGGGTCTCCTTCACGCAGACCAGGTTTGTGCTAGGGGCGTCTGTATCCTACCTAGTTTTCGAGGTACGTCAAAGTAGACGTCCATGTTGACATCAATGTAGACTGTCATGTTGACATCAATGTAGACTGTCATGTTGACATCAATGTAGACTGTCATGTTGACATCCATGTAGACTGTCATGTTGACATCAATGTAGACTGTCATGTTGACATCAATGACATTTATGAATTCCTCACTGTGTTAAAAATATTGTTTGTAAACATTTATAAAGTTTAGTGCAGAAAAATATCATTTTCCTAAATTTATAGATGGGTATTATTTATAGTTTTGGAAATGTTCGTTCTGATATTCAAGTGGGATGGGTGGGGGGGGGGCGGGGCACTTAAATCCAATTATTTCAATAATAACAGAGAAAACCCACCCACGCTATTTCCATCTTTTCTTGCCATGTAAATCTAACGCATAAACCAGTGAGAAACATGGGTTGTCCCGGCTGAACGATTATTTTCCAATTTATGTACAAATCTTTTGTATTGACCTACAATGTGTGACCTATAGTAAGTCTGGACCTACAGTGTGTGACCTACAGTAAGTACGACCCCCACATCACTTAAAATCATTTTTAGAAATAGCACTACAGGAACCAAGCCGTGACTTCGGAACAACCGCTTCCTAAACTTTAAAAAAAATTTTTTTGACCTTCTTTCATCTGCCAGGTTAGCTTATTCTTCTCCATCAGCTACTTCTACCCCATGGAGGTCCGAACTTACCAGCCTGATTCGGACGAGAACTACACGGAGACCTCCTGCGTGGTGCCGGCCATCCACATGGTGTCCTTCCTCATGATCGACTTCATGCTGCTGGTCATGAGCGCCATCCTGGCCTTCAAGACCCGGGTCCTGCCGGCCACCTACCGGGACAGCCACCTGGTGACCATCTGCATCGTGACCACCATCATACTGTGGTCGGCCTTCCTCCCCGTCTTCTTCCTGTCCAGGCAGTACCAGAGCATGATCCTGTCCATCATGTTCGCCATCCTCATCAACCACACGGTCACGTTCACCTGCATCTTTCTCACCAGGCTGCACGAGGCGCTGACCCAGGCCCCTCATTATGAGTTTTACTAGAAGGAGGGCCCACACTATGAGCTTTACTAGAGAGGCCCTCACCATGAGCTCTGTAAGGGGCCCCTCACTATGAGTTTTGCAAGGGGGCCCTCACTATGAACTTTACTAGGGTGCCCCTCACTATGAGCTTTACTGGGGGCCCACACTATGAGCTTTACTAGAGAGGCCCTCACCATAAGCTCTATTAGGGATCCCTCACTATGCGTTTTACAAGGGGGCCATCACTGTGAACTTTACTAGGGTGCCCCTCACTATAAGATTTACTAGGGGACCTACACTATGAACCATACTAGAGGGCCTACACCATGAACTTTACTAGGGTGCCCTAACTACGAGCGTTTCTAGGGGCTCCTCTAACTTTGAGATTTACTAGAGGGGCCCCTCACTACGATACTTACTATGTGATCCATCATTATGAGTTGTACACATTGTCATTCTTATGGATGGTGAAACTTAACAGTCACCACCACCACCACCACCACCACCCCACCTACAAAAGGACTATTTAAATCATCTATGGTGCTAAAGATGCCGCAATATGTAATTTTGCCCAGGACCCAAAATATCTACAGAAGTATCTTCCTAGTGTCCCGAGACACATCAAAACTCCTCCCTCAGTTATCTTACATTTCAGTTATCTTACATTTCAGTTATCTTACATTTCAGTTAACTTAATGTCAGTTATCTTACATTTCACTTATCTTACATGTCAGTTATCTTACATTTCAGTTATCTTACATTTCAGTTATCTTACATTTCAGTTATCATACATTTCAGTTATCTTACATTTCAGTTATCTTACATTTCAGTTATCTTACATTTCAGTTATCTTACATGTCATTTATCTTACATGTCAGTTATCTTACATTTCAGTTATCTTACATTTCAGTTATCTTACATTTCAGTTATCATGCATTTCAGCTATCTTACATTTCAGTTATCTTACATGTCATTTATCTTACATGTCATTTATCTTACGTTTCAGTTACCTTACATTTCAGTTATCTTACATTTCAGTTATCTTACATCTCAGGACTATTGCTTTCATTAATCCACTAATTCTACATATGCCACTCTCATGTAGGCCTATTTCACTTGAATTCTCTCTCTCTCTCTCTCTCTCTCTCTCTCTCTCTCTCTCTCTCTTTACACTTACAAACATGTATGAGTTGCCAGACTCTTTCTTATTTATCATTACAACTGAGCAAGTGCTTTTTATTTTATCTCGATTCCTAAAGTTAAAAAGATGAATTCATTGTTTCTACATTTGTACTGACGAATGTCTGACGTATTGCTTTCAATAAAAGTGTTTTGAGTTTGATGTGTAACCCCCGACCCCCGTTATTAGCCTACGTTGATACACTTCTATAATTGTATACATGTAACATTTTAATACTTGCATTATATTGTTTTACTGTGTTCAACTGTTTTGAATAGAAAAGAGAAAAAATAGTTTGTTGAATTTAAGTTTTAAATTGTATGGATAGTTGTGTTTTTTTTTTCACTTGCCTATGAAACATTTTCAAGCTGCTTGTGTATATAACCTATACATCATTTTGCGTAGCAAGCTAGACAACTAAACAAAGCGAGATTGGATTTGATAACTCGCGTGTTTGTTTTTAATTATAATGATTAAATAAACGAATCATCTTAATTTAAATCAATCATAGCTACTTGATTGATGAATGTTTATACACACAATTAACAATTTCATAGGGTATCATAGGGTTATATCATGAATGGCCATATTGCACCTCCCATATTTAATCCGTTGGATTGAAGCTTCTCTAAATGACTTCAGATTCTGTATAATACACTTATTTTATAAAAGTACCATTTTCGTCCCACTCTTCAACAATTTTGTTTTAGTTTAGTATAAAATTTACCACCGTCTTTTTAAATGTGTTGCCCGCCTGTCGTGAATGTATTATTGTATTCAGTGGCGCAGCAAGGGGGGGGGGGCATTTGCCCCGCCCCCCTCCCCCGAAATAAAAAAAAATTATAAGATTAGACTAAAATTAGTCACATGTAAGCAAGTTGTATCTCATGATGTTTAATACAAGGGATTTTTTTTTGCCCCCCCCCCCCTGAAAGTTTGGTCTAGTTGCGCCACTGATTGTATTGTTATTACAATGAAATGTTTTCTGCTGTTTTTCCCTTCTTAGCTTATTTTATTTCTTAAAAAATTTCCCAGGGAGTGAATAAAAGTGATCACGTGAACTGTTATGTTATAGTCTGTGTGTTATTGTCTGAATGTTATAGTCTGTGTTATTTTATTGTTTTCCTGTCGTTGTCTGTGTTTATTTGTCCGTGAGTTTTGTCTTGCCTGTTATTGTCTGACTGTTATTGTCTGTGTGTTATTGTCAGTGCGTTATTGTTATTGTGTGTTATTATGTTATTTTGTGTGTGTGTGTGAGTGTGTGTGTGTGTGTGTGTCAGAGATGGACAAAAGTAAACTATAAGATTACTTACTAAAAGTTAAAAAAAAAAACAATTTAAAAAAGTAATGATTAAAATTGTTTTTTGTTTAGCTACTAACTAAAAAAGTTCAATACAATTATTTAGTTACTTTCATACTATTCACTAGAGTCAACAGTTGCACACTGTTTTGTTTATTTGACTGAATGTTGTATCTATATATAGAAATCACGTGGGGAGGAGGGACCAGATGGAAGTCCATCAGATGTGTCAAGTCGGCTACGTCACCAAACAACTACAGTTCTCAGTGGATGGGGGGGGGGGGGGAACCCTAAAACTTTCAATCTTTCTCCGTCATTTCCATACCCTCCTCCCCCCTGTCCCTTTTCCACCTGGCTATATATCCGACTTGTTAAATAAATAAACAAAATATACCCAATGGGAGCCTCACACCTAAAGTCGCGTGCTGTCGACACGTGATACACCGTGTGAATCACTAAACTATATATTGCACTAAATGATATAAATCTTTTCAAAATGTAAACAACACCGATAATAAGCCTCTTTGCACCGGAAATGAACGCGCGTGTTCTCTTGTTTTGATGGTATTCACTGTTAACTCTACCAATCTACAATCTACAATCTACTCTACAATCTAGATCTACAATCCCGATCATGGAACGAATGTTTCAACTTCAAGCTGCACCCTTACAATCTCCTGCAATTTAAAATCAGTTTTATTATGCACAAAGCTTTTTATCGAACAATTTATGTTTGATTTATATTTTTATTCATTTTTTTATATATTTTTTATCTTTTTTTTTCTGCTGTGGTAAAAATGAAACCATAAAAATTATGTCAACGCGTAATTTATCAGGTGTGTATGATGTGTAAATAAATTCAATTTGTCGATAATTGGTTACAATCAAATTGAAAACTCAACTAAACGACTATTGTTTAATTCAGGCATAGTATTACATCAGGGCCGTTTTTAGGTCTTGGGGGGGCGCCTAGGCTAGGACGTCTAGAAATATTAGAGGGCCTTGTGCACCAGACTTAATAGAAAATACTGTAAGGGGGGCCCTTTGGAAGTTAGGGCCCTTGGCAGTTTCCTATTTTTGCCTTCCTTAAGAACAGCCCACATTTATGAAAGTTCATCTTAACTCTTAAGAGTTATTCCCCTTTCTGTCGGGGCCCATGCAGAGAAACGAAATAATATATTCCACCAGTCATAGGAGGTTTATTGTGACTTTCTACTTTGCTTCCCCACCCCTTAGACTCACAGGAACACCCTTAATGTCCACCATAATGCAGATCCTCAAAATGTCTGTCAAAGTTAATGTTGATGACATCACTTCCTCCAGCCGACGACCCCACCCCCTTTTCATCCCCCCCCTCGGGTTCCCCCTTCCCTATTTTCCCAAACAGTTAAGAATAATTATTAACAACTTGTTTAAATATATCAGTTTATAGTATACTGATGGTATTTACCTTATAGTATACTGATGGTATTTGCCTTATAGTATACTGATGGTATTTACCTTATAATATACTGATGGTATTTACCTAATAGTATACTGATGGTAATTACCTTATAGTATACTGATGGTATTTACCTTATAGTATACTGATGGTATTTACCATATAGTATACTGATGGCATTTACCTTATATATTGATGGTATTTACCTTATAGTATACTGATGGTATTTACCTTATAGTATACTGATGGTATTTACCTTATAGTATACTGATGGTATTTACCTTATAGTATACTGATGGTATTTACCTTATAGTATACTGATGATATTTACCTTATAGTATACTGATGGTATTTACCTTATAGTATACTGATGGTTTGCTGCTTGTTGCTGTGTTGTAAATCTAATAATTAGATATTTATCTGTCCAGACTGCTCCACAGCATCCCTACTTTCATTTTATATTTTATTATCTTAGTTTGATTTTTAGAAATACCTTTACTTATTCTAAAATGTGATCTTTAATTTTGAACTGTATTGCGAATGAATGTTCTAATTTAAATTATAAAATACCCATCAGGACTTTGATTACTAGCTCTTACAGACGTGGTAGTTATTAAACTGATATTTGTACTGATACAAATCCATGCTCTTTTTTTTTTATTTCTCTGTACACTACCAGCTTACCTTACCTGTGCCTTACCTGTCACTTACCTGTGACTTACCTGTGACTTACCTGTCACTTACCTGTGACTTACCTCTACACAAGTGTCAGTACAGAGTCGGTTAGTGGCTTACTATGATCGGCCTGACCGCGGCGTCCATTGTGATACTGCACCTGTCTGTAACCGTGGGCTGGGCCCATTTCGTCCTGCCGCCGCTGAATGACAAACTGTTCGTCGAGGAGGGGGAACTGAACATCGGGGTCATTCTCTCCATCACGGCCTACGCCCCTGACAGGCCATGCGGAGACAAAATCGATAAATTCTATCAAGTTGAGATCGTGGAAATGATAAAGTACGCCGTGAATATAGTCAATATGGTGAGTACTGAAGGTGCACTGATGAATTGGCAGATCAATGGATTGTAGACAGACAATCAGATGAAAATGATATAAAAAATATTAGAGAGACAGTCAGACATATAGACGTAGAGATAGATTAATTGACAGTTTGATAGATGGATAGACAAACGGACAGATAGACAGACTGGTAAATAGATAGACAGACAGATAGATAGATAGATAGATAGATAGATAGATAGATAGATAGATAGATAGATAGATGGATGGATGGATGGATGGATGGATGGATGGATGGATGGATGGATGGATGGATGGATGGATGGATGGATGGATGGATAGATAGATAGATAGATAGATAGATAGATAGATAGATAGATAGATAGATAGATAGATAGATAGATAGATAGATAGATAGATAGATAGATAGATAGATAGATAGATAGATAGATAGATAGATAGATAGATAGATAGATCGATCGATCGATCGATCCGCATGTCTCCACAGATGCTGCCCATCAAACTGGGGTTCATCATTGCCGACGCCTGTGAAAAAGAGACCGTCGCCGCCATGCAGGCTCTCCGGTTCCTCCCCTACACTGACCTCGCCACAAGAAATGATTCTAGTAAGTTGTTTGACCACATGTTTGACCACGAGCTTGACCACAAGCGTGACCACAGTAAATGTTTTTTTGCAACAAGAAATGATTCTAATGAGTAGTTGACCACAAAAAGTGTTTCTAGTGAGATATCTGGTTTGATGAATGTATGATAGAGAGAAAGAGAGAGAGAGAGGGTGTATGAGGGGCTGTCAAGATAAAATGGTACTCATACTGGGCCGAATAAAACAATTGGTGGTGATTCTCGGAATTTTGTTTTTTTAAGTATAATCAGGCCATATTTGGTGTACAATAACATTTCTTAGGCATTTACGTATAGAATACTATTCTTAAATTATATATTTTTTTTTAAAAAAGTTTCCTCTTTTTTTGTTGTGGGTTGGTTCAGCCCTAAACGATCATTAGTTATTCATTGGTTACTATTTTTACAATCTCTTCTCACTTAGTCCTCTCTAGTTGCAAAACAGGCCTACCGACAGAAATTTCAGGCCCCTGGACCAGGGCTGATAATAATAGTTTCAAAAATTTATTTGGCCAGCTCATCCGGGACCCTAAAACTCACCGGACCCCCTGGGCATTAGCCCCGCCCCCCGCCCCCTCTCTCTCTCTCTCTCGGCGGCACTGGTTACAAACACAAACACACAAACTGTTGGGTCAGTTTAGAGCAGATCACTTTGTGGGTCAACAAGGTCATGACCTACTGACATGCCAAGAGTCACCTCCCCTCCCCTGTCTACATCACCATTAAAGCCTAGGCTACTTAACAATGGTCACTGAAACGTTGGGGGAGTTAAGGTAACTGGGGGCGCTGGTGTTGGGGAGTGGGGTCTGGGGGTGTAACTGGTACCCTGCATCACCCTCAGATGAGCTCATAACTCAAAAGCCACCGTTTTAACAATATCAGGTCTAGATCCCACATCATCGGAGTCTTAAACTCACTAATAACTTCTTAGAAAGTCCACCATTTATACCTACTTATAAAGTCCACCATTTATACCTACTTATAAAGTCCACCATTTATACCTACTTATAAAGTCCACCATTTATACCTACTTATAAAGTTCACCAATTAAACCTTAATTATAGTCCACCATTTATACCTTAATTATAGTCCACAATTTATACCTACTTATAAAGTCCACCATTTATACCTACTTATAAAGTCCACCATTTATACCTACTTATAAAGTCCACCATTTATATCTACTTATAAAGTCCACCATTTATACCTACATATAAAGTCCACCATGTATACCTACTTTATACCTACTTATAAAGTTCACCAATTGAACCTTAATTATAGTCCACCATTTATACCTACATATAAAGTCCACCATTTATACCTACATATAAAGTCCACCATTTATACCTACTTATAAAGTCCACCAATTAAACCTTAATTATAGTCCACCATTTAAACCTACTTATAAAGTCCACCATTTATACCTACTTATAAAGTCCACCATTTATACCTACTTATAAAGTCCACCATTTATACCTACTTATAAAGTTCACTATTTTAACTACATATAAAGTCCACTATTTTACCTACATATAAAGTCCACCATTTATACCTACTTATAAAGTCCACCATTTATACCTACTTATAAAGTCCACCAGTTATACCCACTAAAAAAGTCCACCAGTTATACCTACTTATAAAGTCCACCAACTTACTGTCGAGTTTTATTATCGATTTTATTTTTTCTATTTTAATATCTCACAACAGTTCCGGGCCTGGTGCAAAATTTCCAAGTGATTGGTGTGGTGGGCACTGACCAGAGCTTCACGTCCAGGCCCGTGGCCTCCGTGCTCAATGCAGGGGGCGTGCCAATGGTCAGTTTCTGGGCGACAGATGTTAAACTTGGGGACGAGGTAAGTTGACCATGACAGCTTTTGGAAAAAAATTCTCACCAGCCCCTTTGTCTCGCATGGATGGACACATTGAAAAATAAGTACTTATCAAGCACATAAGTACATGTACTGTGTTCGTCATTCTAGCTATACGGAAATATTCATATGTCTGGTATTATGTTGGTGATTTAGTCACTTTATGGTTCATGGGTAGATGAAGACCAAATGGAGCAGAGCAGAAAAGCTTTTTGTTTGATGTCAGCCGTGTGCTTGATAGGATTAGCTTAGTCACAGATTCATTTTGACGGCACTTTCTTTTTTTAAAGAGAAGAAATGAGCGAGATCAGTTGATGATAGTAGAATTAATTGATGATACTAATATGAATTGATGATACAAGTATTAATTTTTGATACTAACATCAATCGAAGATACTAACATTAATTGATGATATTAAATCAATTGATGATACAAATATCAATTTATGATACTAACATCAATTGATGATACTAACATTAATTGATGATACTAACATTAATTAATGATACTTAGATTCATTGATGATAATAAGAGTTTGATTTTGGTGTGGAAAACAATTAATATTTACTAATGACCTTGAAATTTGACCTTCAGAAACTGTACCCAAATTTTTTCCGGGTCATCGGCACCGACGAGGACATCCTGCGAGCGATCGTCCACTTCATCTTCGAGCACCACTACTGCTACTTCACCATCTTGTACGAGGACGCGCTGCCGGTGATGAGCATGTTCGAGAGCATCCTGACCGAGTACGAAACGGAGAAGCTGTGCCACCCTCACGAGTTCAAGGTCACACAGGACGACGACTTCAACGCCATCCTCAGGGAGCTACTGGCCGACAACTACACGTCCCGGCTGGTCATCGTCCTGGCCCACGACGTCATCAGCACCCTCATCGTCCAGGCCGTAATGAGGTCGAAAATCGAGGAGGACCTCCTTTGGATCGGGGGCGACTCCTGGACGCAGGTCATGTTCTTCAAAGGTGGGCCGAAGGGATCTCTCGGGGTCACGTTCCAAGTCAACCCGATGACCGAGTTCGATGAGCATTTCAGGACGCTGGACTCTAAGAGCAGGAACCCTTGGTTTATGCAAGGCATGAAGGATTACTTTAACTGCACGGAAGATGAATGCATTAGGGAGACATTAAAAGACTACAAGCAGGAGCTGTTGCTGTATTTTGTCTACAAGGCGGTCATGACCTACGGCGTCGCGCTGCTGGACTTTTTTCAGATCTTTTGTCCCGAAGACGACGAGGACCAGAACTTTGTGGAATGCTTCCGGCTGAACGCCAAGAACTTCCCTGCGTTCATACGTAACGCTTCTCGTCCTACGGAGGCTCAAGACGGCCGACCGGCGCTGTGCTCGTTGTACCAGTCGGCCGGGCACAGGGGCCGGATCAACCTGCTGGAGGACATCGACGTCAGGGACCACAAGTCCGAGAAATACGCCGCCATCAACACGAGTGATTTCGACTTCGACGCGGGCATGCTCGACCCCAGGGCGTTCTGCATGCCTCAGTGCGCGTTCGGCGAGTACCGCAACTTCATCAGCAAGTGCTGCTGGGAGTGCGTGCCGTGCGAGGTGAACGAGATCGTCAACGACCGGAAGACCGACTGCCAGAACTGCCCCTTGCTCCAGTGGCCGCAGCCGGACGACGAGAACAGGGGGGTCTGCATCGAGATCTCGCCCCTGTACATGGACGTCAGCTTCTACTTCCCGCACTTCCTGTTCACGGTCGCGGTGTTCGGCATGTCGGGCGTCGTTTGGACCGTCTCGTGGTACAAGCGCAACCGGGACAACGAGATCGTGAAGGCCTCCAGCATTGAGCTGAGCTGCGTCCAGCTGGTCACGTTCTTCATGGGCTACCTCGCGGTGCCGGTCCTGCTCACGCGGCCGACGGACTGGAACTGCTCCGTCGGGGTGCTGCTGTGCACCGTCAGCTTCAACATCTCCTACGTCATCATGCTGATCAAGGCCGTGCGGGTGTACCGGATATTCAACCTGTCCAAGAAGAACATGCGCATCGCTTACACCGGCCAGGTGTTTCAGATGATTACCTGCCTGGTGTACTTTATATTTGAGGTAAACAACCCCCCTCCACAAATATATAAATATGGCTGTGAATGTCTTCCTTTGTATGTGTTTATCTTTGTATGTGTTTATCTTTGTATGTGTTTATCTTTGTATGTGTTTATCTTTGAATGTGTTTATCTTTGAATGTGTTTATCTTTGTATGTGTTTATCTTTGAATGTGTTTATCTTTGTATGTGTTTATCTTTGAATGTGTTTATCTTTGAATGTGTTTATCTTTGTATGTGTTTATCTTTGAATGTGTTTATCTTTGAATGTCTTTCTTTGTATGTGTTTATCTTTGTATGTGTTTATCTTTGAATGTGTTTATCTTTAAATGTGTTTATTTTTGTATGTGTTTATCTTTGAATTTGTGTTTATCTTTGAATGTGTTTATCTTTGAATGTGTTTATCTTTGAATTTGTTTATCTTTGTATGTGTTTATCTTTGAATGTGTTTATCTTTGAATGTGTTTATCTTTGAATGTGTTTATCTTTGAATGTGTTTATCTTTGAATGTGTCTGTATTTTGTTTGTGTGCTGTGTGCACTGTAATATTATGTGTATGTGCTTCTCTGAGTGTGTTTCACTTGTATGTAAACATTTATATGTATCTTGTTTATCTCTGTCTCTAGTCATGCGTGTAGTATGACTTGACGTGTCCATCTGTTTGTCCGTGTTTTGTTTATATTACAATTTAACCTAACTAGATCTACTTCAACTAAAAAAAAAATTATTTTTCATTTGCAATTTCTTTGATGCAAAGTAAGTAGACTTGAATGTCTAATTCAATCTATCGAGATAACGTCTTGTTTTATGTGGTTTAATCCTGGCTAAAATAGATTACTGGCAAACTTTAGATAGATTAGACAAACAGATAGATGGAAAGGCAGACAGAAAGACGTATAGTTGGACAGACAGACAGAGAGAGTTATAGATAGATAGATATATGACAGAAAGATAGATAGATAGACAGACAGACAGGACACAGACAGACGGATAGATAGATAGATAGATAGATAGATAGATAGATAGATAGATAGATAGATAGATAGATAGATAGATAGATAGATAGATAGATAGATAGATAGATAGATAGATAGATAGATAGATAGATAGATAGATAGATAGATAGATAGATAGATAGATAGATAGATAGATAGATAGATAGATAGATAGATAGATAGATAGATAGATAGATAGATAGATAGATAGATAGATAGATAGATAGATAGATAGATAGAATAGCGTGTAAGTGAACGGCCATTTGAGTTCAAGATCTGGTTGGTAGAGGTCATACGCTTGCTTTACGTGTTAAGGTGTTCAGCAGAGAAATACGATTTATGAACCGGGGTTATGGTATGTTATTGAATGTTACAGTTGAATGTATAATATTTACTGTGATTGAACTTTTTTTTCCACCAATGTCTCAACAGGTGTGCCGTTTCATGATCACCAACTACTTCTACCCCGTCAGGAGCGAAATCTTCCAGCCGCTGGTCTACGTCCGGTACACGGAGATCACCTGCACCATCCCCGCGGTCCACATGTTCCTCTTCTTCGTCCTGGACTTCACGCTCCTGCTCATGTGCTGCGTCCTGGCCTTCAAGACGCAGACTCTGCCCACCAAGTTCAAGGAGAGCAAGTACGTCTCCATGTGCGTCATCACCACCCTGGTCATCTGGTCGGGCCTGATGCCGGCTTACTTCACGGCCACCTACCGCCAGGTTCGAATCCTGATGCTGACCGCAGCCACGGTCATCAACCACACTACGGCGTACGTCTTCCTCTTCCTGACCCGGATCCTGGCCGTGGAGAGCATCAAGAGGGCGAGGAGGAGGGCGGTGATGCACACGGCACGCTACCAGAAGAGGCACCAGGGCACGTTCTCCATGAGGCGGACCGATACGGGGAGGCGGAGTGAGGCAACTTCCGGGAACAGGAGCGTGAACGTCAGCAAGAGTTCTTGACATGGTGCAGCATGAGCTATATAAGAGACCGTTAGCTGCAGCTAACATAATGTTACATGTGGTACCATACAGTAACGTGAACGTCAGCAAGAGTTCTTGACATGGTGCAGCATGAACTATATAAGAGACCGTTAGCTGTAGCTAACATAATGTTACATGTGGTACCACACAGTAACTTGAACGTCAGCAAGAGCAATTTTCATGATGCTGCAGATGACTGTGATATTTAATAGACCATTCACTATGGTCGACATATTATAACATATGGTACCAGACAAAACTTCTCATATCGTACAATAAGTAAGATGTATGTACAACATGAAATGTTGAATGATGACCCTAACCCTTCGAAAGTCATCACCTGTGTACACAGAGGGAACACGAGACCACCTGTAACTTGTAGAGTTTTGCGTTACGTTGAAATGTAAAAAGAGTTATTTTTATGTATCAAAAATGTATTAGCCTTGTAATAAATACAGGGTAAAATAAATCGAGCTGTTCCAATGTGTGTCCTGTCTGTTGACAACAACGTGCGTGTCTTTACTCAAAGCTGTGTCCTGTCTGTTGACAACAACGTGCGTGTCTTTACTCAAAGCTGTGACATGTGTCTTAGTCTACTGTGTTTTGTACTAAGAGAGTGTCGTAGTTAGAAAGTCTTTAAACAAAACGGCGTCTCTCCATAAACAGAATGTGTTATTTGAATCTCCGTGTCATTTCTTTAGCCTCAACGACTCTCTTTAAACTCTGTGTTTCCATGGAAACGAGACGTATCTGATACAGCGTGTCACCCAGTATCAAGCTTAGCAACGGAACTTACCCTAACCATTTCCCTGCTAATATGGTGTGACTTTGTGGTCTAGCAATATATGTTTTAACAAATGAACCTTCACAAGTCCACGTTGTATGTTAGCAATGACATGACCATTGGTGACGAATCGTAATGTCTCTCAGGCAGCTGGACTCTGGCCAAACACGTTTTCAGTCCTCCATCACCTCCCTGGGTTATATCAAAGAGGGAGGAGGAGGAAAAGGGTTTTTTGAGTGGAATTTATTCCCCCCACATATTTTCACAATTTGTGACCATCAAAAAGACGTGCTACAAAACACAAAAGTCATATATTTAAAAGTTTTTACTTTTAAATTAGAACTATCACATCTACTGACCATTGTCAATAGAGATATGGTCAAGTGGTCAACATGGGGCAGAAGTTATTCACTAGCCAGGATCAAACTCCGCCCAACCGTACAATTCTTCCGAGTAGCAGGTAAATAGGTTTATTTGGTCTGATAAAAACACAAAGACATAATGAACGCACCGGTGAACACTAACAGGAAATGTGCAGGACCAAATCATGTCTGACTATTGTTTTTGAATACGATTCATTACTAATTACGATTTTGATTTTTTTTTTTAACATTAACTAAGAATTTGTTCTGTTTTCAAAGGTGAAAAAATAAAATGTCAAACAATGGTCAGTAGTTAACAGGGGGAAAAAGCAAACCGGTGAAAACAGCTCAATTCTTTTTCTTTGTGCGAATCAAAGTTGGCACGAAGTTATTTTTCGTTGTTTTTATTTTTTCGTTGTTTATTTGTTTACATTACATTTGGAAGTAGTTGAACTTATCGATGTGAGTCAGTCTAACGTGTACAACCTCCATCACTGACTCCATGCACAGCCTTCATCACTGACTCCATGATTGGTGGAGTGAATTTCTTTTGAAAAAGCGTTGCAAGGATTGGTTAAGTTTCATAGAGGTAAGACGTTTTGAATTCTGTTATCACGGTAGTGATTGTTTATCGTTTTATGTAATTGTGTTCCAGGTGTCTTGTTTATCGTTTACGTCAGCCGGTACAAGGGCAGGTAACAGTTAGTTATTTAGCTTCTGGAGGCTTCCAGAGTTATCCGTCACTGACCCGTGGTCATTGATTTGTTTTAGGAAATAATGACGACGGGCAACTATGTCCAGTTCAGCCAGATTAAGGAAATATTTGGTTGACGCTAGGGTAAAGGTGGCTGGGTGGTGCGTTGATAGCGAGCCACGTCTTCATGCTGTAGGTTACAGGTTTAATTCACAGGGCGTCCAGTCATCTATCTAACTTGAACCCCCGTAGTGCCTCGACGAGAGAAACATCTCATCCTTTCATGGACTTCTAAAAAAAAGAGTTCGGTGATTTTTTTCCGAATAGTAGATTTAGATAGGTAGACACATAGGCAGACAGATAGGCAGACAGATAGGCAGCCAGATAGGCAGCCAGATAGGCAGACAGATAGGCAGACAGATAGGCAGACAGATAGATAGACAGATAGGCAGACAGATAGGCAGACAGATGGGCAGACAGATAGGCAGACATATAGGTAGACAGATAGGCAGACAGATAGGTAGACAGATAGGCAGACAGATAGGTAGACAGATAGGCAGACAGATAGGCAGACAGATGGGAAGACAGATAGGCAGACAGATAGGTAGACAGATAGGTAGACAGATAGGCAGACAGATAGGCAGACAGATAGGTAGACAGATAGGTAGACTGATAGGCAGACAGTCATGTAGGCAAGCTGACATAGATAGATAGATAGATAGATAGATAGATAGATAGATAGATAGATAGATAGATAGATAGATAGATAGATAGATAGATAGATAGATAGATAGATAGATAGATAGATAGATAGATAGATAGATAGATAGATAGATAGATAGATGGATGGATGGATGGATTGAGGGATGGATGGATTGAGGGATGGCTAGATAGATAGATAGATAGATAGATAGATAGATAGATAGATAGATAGATAGATAGATAGATAGATAGATAGATAGATAGATAGATAGATAGATAGATAGATAGATAGATGTTATATAATTAAGTTAGCAGGCTAGAAATTATACCCGTACCGGTGCAAACACGGGTCAGCATTTAAGTAGTTGTAAAACGTATTGTATATTTAAAATTCATATCTATAATTCCAAGGACTCGGTTAGTAAACGGGTCATATAAATATTGTCCAGATGGATAGCCTGTCATGGTTCTATCCTAGTTATTAAATTAACAACACTTATATTCAATACAAGGTAGGCTCAACCCATGGGCCCACCACCTGTTAATATTGAACTCACCAGAGCAATGGTTGGCAACATTTTGGCCTCATGGACCGAAAAACTCGTTAACTTTTTTTCCCGGAATTTACATAACTCATTTTTCATCCTGGTGGACCACTAGATTCTGGAGGGGGGGGGGACCACTAAATTCATGTCTAGTCTAATCCCGCGTAGCTAAACTGTTGCTGATGTATTCCCACGTTTTATTAAATGGACCTACCCCCCCCCCCAACCCGTGTACCACTGTATATAAGTGTGTATGATTGTGAGTGTATATAAGTGTGTATGATTGTGAGTGTGTTTATATAAGTGTGTATGATTGTGAGCGTGTTTCTTGAAATGATTTTAATTCAATCAACGTTTTCGCTAAATCACGTGATTGTTGCTGTATTTTAAATTTTGAGGACCAACGAAGATTTTTTTTTTACTTAAGCTGTCGTCAACTGCTGCATTATGGTACATGCTGTATGGGCCCCGGTATAGTTGATGATGTAAGGGCCCTTGAACATTGTATGATGTAGCGACCCCCGCATAGTGTTTTCTTAAGGGACCCTTGCTCAGTGTATATTGTGTGGGGTCCCGACAAAATGTATTCTCTTGGGGCCCCGGCACAGTGTATGTTGTGTGGGGCCCCGACAAAATGTATTCTCTTGGGGCCCCGGCACAGTGTATGTTGTGTGGGGCCCCGACAAAATGTAAACTCTTGGGGCCCCGGCACAGTGTATGTTGTGTGGGGCCCCGACAAAATGTATTCTCTTGGGGTCCCGGCACAGTGTATGTTGTGTGGGGCCCCGACAAAATGTATTCTCTTGGGGCCCCGGCACAGTGTATGTTGTGTGGGGCCCCGACAAAATGTATTCTCTTGGGGCCCCGGCACAGTGTATGTTGTGTGGGGCCCCGACAAAATGTAAACTCTTGGGGCCCCGGCACAGTGTATGTTGTGTGAGGCCCCGACAAACTTTAAACTCTTGGGGCCCCGGCACAGTGTATGCTTAGGGAGCCCAGCACAGAGTGTGTTGTAGTGGACTTTGCGCAGTGTATGTTGTGATGCCCTTGCACAGTGTATGCTGTAGGAGCTTTGGGCCCACTGGTCAGCCTGGGGGTGCGGGGAGGGCCTAATGCTGTACAACGAGTTTACTCGTCACACGATGCCCCCTCAATCAATTTCTTGACACGATATTACAGAACAGCACAGAACAGCACAGGACAGCGGGGGGGTGCTGCCAGTTACTGCCTGCTCGGTCTACCGCCTGTCACTCAAAACAGCTGGACCGATGACCTTCCTCGGGGTGGCGTCGCGCCTGGTGCTGATCTCCCTGGCCACCAACGTGGCGCTGACCTACTTCATAGTGCCGGACATGACGGACAAGCTGTACACCAGGAAGGGCGACATCAACATCGGGGTCATCATCTCCATGACGGATTACGAGCCCAACAAACCCTGTGGGGACAAGGTGTCCGATTTCCAGACCATAGAGCTGACAGAGTCCATCGTGTTTGCAGTGGACAAAATCAACAGCGTAAGAGATTCTGTTATAGACATATATATATATATATATATATATATATATATACATATACATACATAAGTGTTTGCGTGTATGTGTGCGTGTTTGTTTTTCTTTGAGTTTTAGAAAAATTCTATTTTACACTGTTTGCAAACATCGAGTTGCAGTGATGGATCTAAGCTATTGTGGGAATACGGGCTTGTGAAACATATTCTGTCCTTCCAGAGTTGGTCACATTGTAGGACTAGGTCAGGTTCCAGAGTTAGTCACATTGTAGGACTAGACCAGGCTCCGGAGTAGGTCACATTTCTTGACGTTCTCTTGAATACTTAAAGTCGATAACAAGAGGGCCGATTTTATTCAGGGCCTAAGACTTTATCATTATTAGCCTAATGTTTACTCTAATGCTGTGTAGTTGTGTATTGATAACACAGCTTGGTGTGTTGTAGTTGTGTATTGATTGTGTCAGGCACATTAAGTGAAATTCTTTAATTTCCTTAAATTCAATATTCTATTTCGGTATTTGGTGTATATAATACAAACAGTGTAAGGTTCGCCATTTAAATTAGCTGTATGTGTTTGTACATTTTATATCGAGCAGAACATATATATATCCATCCATCCAGTCAACAATTCACCCATTCGTCAATTCAACCGTCATTA
This sequence comes from Bulinus truncatus, assembly GCA_021962125.1. Classification (NCBI taxonomy): domain Eukaryota; kingdom Metazoa; phylum Mollusca; class Gastropoda; family Planorbidae; genus Bulinus; species Bulinus truncatus. The sequence goes on along the minus strand of JAGDYQ010000047.1, from coordinate 4,720,967 downwards.
TATCCATCCCATTATTAATCCATTCCTCCACTGTTCAATCATTTTTTTCACCGATTTCTGGACCCAACCATATCCATCCATTATTGCATGTATTCCATTCATCGATTAATTCACCCATCCCATCCCACCCTCAACAATCAGACCGTACTAATTTACCTCCATCGGTCACAATACGTACCTGCCTGTGATTGACAGAAATATTTCACTTTCCAGGAAAAGAAACTGCTGCCAAATCTGACTCTGGGATTTGTCATGACAGATGCGTGTCACAAGGAGACTGTGGCAGCCATCCAGGCACTCAGGTTCACACCCAACTCCAACGAGGAGGACTACACACAGCCAAGTATGTGGGAAGGGGGGAGGCGGCTTGATGGGATAATCAAATGAATGTATGTATGTTTGTATGTATGTTTGTATGTTTGTATGTATATTTGTATGTTTGTATGTTTGTAAGTTTGTAAGTTTGTATGTAAGTTTGTATGTATGTTTGTTTGTATGTTTGTTTGTATGTTTGTTTGTATGTTTGTATGTTTGTTTGTATGTTTGTTTGTATGTTTGTATATTTGTATGTATGTTTGTATATTTGTATGTATGTTTGTATGTTTGTATGTTTGTATGTTTGTATGTTTGTATGTTTGTATGTTTGTATGTTTGTATGTTTGTATGTTTTTTGTTTGTATATTTGTATGTTTGTATGAATGTTTGTATGTTTGTATGCTTATATGTTTGTATGTTTGTATGTCTGTTGGTGTGTTTGTTTGTTTGTTTTTACGTTTGTATGTTTGTATGTTTGTAGTATTTTTTGTTTGTTTTTTTTGGTTGGTTGGTTGGTGTTTTTTTTATTTGTTTTTCGGTGGGGGTGGGGGGAAGAGGGGATATAAACAGTATGGGGTTCACTGGGCACACAGAGAGGGGGCGGCTAGGTCCTAGAGGCTGTTTGTACCAGTGGATGTCTGTGCCAGTGACTGTCTGTACCAAGGGACGGTTTGTACCAGATAGGCATCTGATGGTGTGTGTGTTTATTGTTGCGTTTGTTTGTTTGTGGGAATATGAAAGAATTTTTATGCAATAAAATAATGTTAACTCTTCGCTCGTGTTTGTGTGTGTGTGTGTGTATGTGTGTGTGTGTTTTGCTTGTGTATGTGCAATCGTGTTTTGGTTTTAAATAAAGTCGGTAACTGAAATAACAAAGATTACAATTTCATTCATCGTATCCAGTTGGATACCGATTGATACTGTATACCAACGACTAAGCGTCAAGATAGGACTTATTTATCGATTGATCGATGGATTGTGTTTTAATCGGACTTACGATCAGTATCATACTCAATTAGTTTAAATAAATGCCTCCCCCCCCCCAACTCAAGTGGGGTCAAAATATGTCCAGATCAGATCACTAATTTGAATACTGTTTGTTGTATGAGAGACAAGTCAAACTCAAAGCCAGTGATATGTGTACAACCATACATGTATGTGATATGTGTGCATGTAAGTGATATGTGTACGTGTAAGTGATATGTGTACCTGTAAGTGATATGTGTGCATGTAAGTGATATGTGTGCATGTAAGTGATACGTGTGTAATGTAAGTGATATGTGTGCATGTAAGTGATACGTGTGTAATGTAAGTGATATTGCAGATGTAAGTGATATGTGCGAATGTAAGTGATATGTGTGTAATGTAAGTGATATGTGCACATGTAAGTGATATGTGCACATGTAAGTGATATGTGCACATGTAAGTGATATGTGTGTAATGTAAGTGATATGTGCACATGTAAGTGATATGTGCACATGTAAGTGATATGTGCACATGTAAGTGATATGTGCACCTGTAAGTGATATGTGCACATGTAAGTAATCAATATGTACGTTTATTTCCAGACGTGTCAACGTATCTTCAGTCATTCAGGGTCGTCGCCGTGCTGGGCACGGACGAGAGCTCCACCTCCATGTCGGCCACCCAGGTGCTGAACACGGGCAAGCTGACCCTGATGACCTTCTGGGCCTATGACAACAGGCTGAGTGACATTGTGAGCGTCCACTGAACCTAATTTGACAATACCAAAGGGACATTATCAAATCTCAAAAGAAATAACCATTCCATTTTACTAGGCTACTCCCCTTGAACCACAAAGTCTGGTTTGCTCCACGTCCCTTTACTAGTACTATTACTTGCAGAACCGTTTTAATGGATAAGTCAATTATGTGAATCATTTGCAATAAAAGAACCCCCCTCCCTCCCTTTCCCAGAACGAATTCTATAGGATTTCCAAATGTATCAGAAAGTATGCCTAGAGGCTCTTAATATCTAAGAACGGCGCTATAGTTAAATGTGGCGACGTGAAATTGGAGAATAGATAGATAGATGGATAGATGGATAGATGGATAGATAGATAGATAGATAGATAGATAGATAGATAGGTAGGTAGGTAGGTAGGTAGGTAGGTAGGTAGGTAGGTAGGTAGGTAGGTAGGTAGGTAGGTAGGTAGGTAGGTAGGTAGGTAGGTAGGTAGGTAGGTAGGTAGGTAGGTAGGTAGGTAGGTAGGCAGGTAGGTAGGTAGGTAGGTAGGTAGGTAGGTAGGTAGGTAGGTAGGTAGGTAGGTAGGTAGGTAGGTAGGTAGGTAGGTAGGTAGGTAGGTAGGTAGGTAGGTAGGTAGGTAGGTAGGTAGGTAGGTAGGTAGGTAGGTAGGTAGGTAGGTAGGTAGGTAGGTAGGTAGGTAGGTAGGTAGGTAGGTAGGTAGGTAGGTAGGTAGGTAGGTAGGTAGGTAGGTAGGTAGGTAGGTAGGTAGGTAGGTAGGTAGATAGGTAGGTAGGTAGATAGATAGATAGATAGATAGATAGATAGATAGATAGAAAGATAGATAGATAGATAGATAGATAGATAGATAGATAGATAGATAGATAGATAGATAGATAGATAGATAGATAGATAGATAGATAGATAGATAGATAGATAGATAGATAGATAGATAGATAGATAGATAGATAGAATAGATTAGATTAGATTAGATTAGATTAGATAGATAGATAGATAGATAGATAGATAGATAGATAGATAGATAGATAGATAGATAGATAGATAGATAGATAGATAGATAGATAGATAGATAGATAGATAGATAGATAGATAGATAGATAGATAGATAGATAGATAGATAGATAGATAGATAGATAGATAGATAGATAGATAGATAGATAGATAGATAGATAGATAGATAGATAGATAGATAGATAGATAGATAGATAGATAGATAGATAGATAGATAGATAGATAGATAGATAGATAGATAGATAGATAGATAGATAGATAGATAGATAGATAGATAGATAGATAGATAGATAGATAGATAGATAGATAGATAGATAGATAGATAGATAGATAGATAGATAGATAGATAGATAGATAGATAGATAGATAGATAGATAGATAGATAGATAGACCAGACACTGTTTCTCCACAGAGCTATTACCCAAACTTCTACAGCATCTCCGCCCCTGAGACCTACCTGATCCACGCGGCCCTGCGGTACTTCGCCTTCAAGCAGTGGTACTACATCAACCTCGTGCACGACGACAGCCAGATCTCGGAGAACCTGCTGCGAGAGATGAAGAAGATCGTCCGCTTCAACAGCTTCTGCATCTCCTCCAGGATCAAGGTGACGGAGAAGACCAACATCACCCGCATGGTGGAGTTCTTCATCCAGAACGACACCAGCTCAAAGATCATGTTCGTCATCGCCAACACGCCGGTCATCAACCGGATCTCCATCACTGTCAGGCAGATGGGCGCCGTGGGCAAGCTGCTGTGGGTCGGGCTGGAGAAGTGGACGGACTTCATGAACTCGGTCGACTCCATCCAAGGGTCGATAGGGATCCACTTCTACACCCCTCAGATCCCTGGGCTGGCCGAGCACTACCAGAAATTGGACCACACCAGCCCGAACCCTTGGCTGAAGCCGGCGTTCAAGACCCTGTACAACTGCTCGGACAAAGTTTGCCTGAAGAGATTCCTGATAGAGCAGCATTCGCAGCCCAACATCGTCTCGGCACTGACCTACATCGCCACGGAGACATACGCCAAGGCCATCGGGCTACACCTTCAGATCCACTGCCCGAGAGTAAGCCGCGAGAACGCACAGGCCTGCTTCCTTGATAACATAGCGACCTTCCCGCAAAGCCTGCGGAACATCTCCATCCCCGGATACGAGGACACCATCAAGATCAACGAGCGAGGGTACGTCATGGAGTCGTTCATGGTCTACCAGAAGTCGATCAAGGGCGACGGCAAGCCTAGGCCGCTGGTTCGGATCACCACCGACGAGGACGAGCTGGTGAAGCTGAACGACCTCGACTGGCTGTCCTACCAGTTCCGCTTCGAGATGCTCAACCCGAGCTACTTCTGCATGCCGACGTGCGCCCACAACGAGTACCAGTACCCGGTGTCCAAGTGCTGCTGGTCGTGCAGGCGCTGCCAGGACAACGAGAAGGTCAGCGACAAGACCAAAGTCTGCGAGCAGTGCCCGGTGCTGTACTGGCCCAAAGAGATCAACCAGCACTCGGTCTGCCAGTTCATCCTGCCCAACTATTACCAGTGGGACGAGCCCGTCCCGGCGCTCCTCATCGGCCTGTCCATGGGCGGGGTCGCCACCTGCCTGGTCGTCCTCCTGCTGTACATGAGGAACAGGCACCACCCGGTGATACGGGCCTCCAGCATCGAGCTGAGCTGCGTGCAGCTGGCCTCCTGCATCCTGGGCTACTTCGCCGTCCCCATCTTCCTCATGAAGCCCAACGACATGGCCTGCAAGGTGGCCATCTTCCTCTTCCGGTTCAGCTCGAACATTCTGTTCCTGACGATGCTGATCAAGGCCATCAGAGTGTACCGCATCTTCAAGCTTTCCAAGAAAAACAAGAAGATCACGTTTACAGGGACTCACTTCCTGTTGCTGATATGTGGCTGCCATTTTGTCCTGGAGGTACGAACAGTTTGTATAATCTTTTTGTTTGTACAATAGTTTGTATAATATTTTTGTTTGTTTGCCTTCTTGATTCAACTTTATTTCTAATTCTTGTTTTTTTTCTTACATAGACTAAATACGATTACTTACTAAATGCGATTACTCACTAAACACGATTACTTTTTAAACCTTTATGTACATCTCTTACCACAGTAAAAATACCAAAATAAAAGCTGCGTGTAATCATAGATTTAACGTCAAGGTACAAACTAGTTGTGTTAAATGTTGAGTGTTTACAGTAAACTAACCTAAATTCAATGCTATTAATAGCCCATACTCATAAATGAAATATTCCACACGGTAGCAAGTAAATGCCTTTGACAAATTCAAGAAACATACCAATTAGACATTTCGAATATTTTACACAATTTAAAATTTAAAAAAATTAATCTCAGTGTTTTATGTTTACAAATACTGTAATGTTTTGTTTCTTATGAATTGAAAACTGTTTGGAGCCCTTCCCTATTATTGAGTTATTGTAATTTAAAAGGTTGGTTACAGTAAACTGAGTTGGACAAGTTCAATTATTAAAAACGACCGTTCTAAGACGTGACCTTGTTTTTGATGATCAAGCTTAATGCCTGAATAATTAGTATTATCACATAATTCTTTAACAGAGAAATTTTTTTAAAAAAAATGGCATCAAATAGTACATGTTCCGTGTAGGTGTGAACCTAATTGTTGGTCGTCTGCTACAGTAAATTTCAATCTTATACGATGCTCGGCCAAGCATGAAAATATTTTTTACTGTTCCTCCAATTGTAAAGTAAAACTAAGATGAAATGAAGAGGTGTCAGTTGTATACATGTATAGAAGTTTCGTTCTGTTAAATAAAGTTTGAAATTTTGCATACATTGAATTAGACATTGGAAGTTATTCGTGACAAACAAACAAGTCGAGCACATCACGCGGTATACTTGACTAATTTCCTTCCAATTTTTTTTCTAATTACATATTTTTGTTGACTTATAAGTCTTATTCTATGTACGTCTCAAATTGATAATTGTAACAAAACTTACGTCATTACAATGAACTATTTTATTTAGGTACCGTTGATAATATATATATCAGTACCGTAGCGAGCTTAACTCGCACCCGGGGCACAATACCTTTTTAGCGCCCCCCCTCCATTCGAAAACCACATAATAATAGTATAAAATACACCATTTGGCGCCCCCTTTATGAGTAGCGCCCGGGGCATGATGCCCCCTTGCCCACCCCTCACTACGACACTGATATAAATAAATAAATAAATATCAGCTTGTTTGTCAACACTGTTTATTGATTATTTTTTAATCAATTCAACTTCCCTCTTTTCGCTTCAGGCTCTCGAGCTGTACATCACCAACATGTTCTACCCGCTGTCCGTAGAGGTCACTCAGCCGGAGATCAAGGTCAACTACACGGAGCTCTCCTGCAAGTTCGAGAAGGCTCACCTGCTGCCTTTCTTCATCTTCGACTTTTTCCTGCTCATCATGTGCTCGCTCTTCGCCTTCAAGACCCAGACCCTCCCCAAGAACTTCCGCGAGAGCCGCTTCGTTTCCATGTGCATCATCACGACCCTGATCCTGTGGATCGCCTTCATGCCCGCCTATATGACGCTCCTGAGCAACAACGCCAAGACGCTCCTGTTGGTCTGCGCCATCCTCATCAACCAGACCAACTTGATCATCTTCATCTTCATCACCCGGCTGGTTGCGTGGAAGTACCACAAGAGTCACAGGAAGTCGTTGTTTCTCACGCTGTCGTGAACATCAACAACCACAACAACAACAACAATTCAACAACGTCAACAACACCAGTCACAACACCAACAGTACTCAAACCAACAAATCCAACGCCAGCAACACCATTAACAAAAAAACATTAAAAACACCAACAAAAACCACAACAATAACACAAACAACAACATCAACAACAACAACACCAATAACAATTCAACAACACTCAAATCAACAAATCCAACGCCAGCAACAATTTAACAACGTCAATAACTTCAACCACAACACCAACCACACCAAAACCAACACTATCAGCAACAACATAAAAAACACCAACAACAACGACCACAACAACAGATAAATCGAACTTTTGTTGTTTTATTGATTTCATTATTTATTATAAATAATTTCTTATACCGTCTCTCATTTGTGTCACTGTTGATATTTTCAAATCAATAAAATAAAATGACGAAAAATTCATTTGAATTCAAAACTTCACCCAACGACTGAAACCGTTGTGTTGTCTCAAAATAAATTTATTCTTAATGATGAGGGCGAGTCTCTGGCACGATTTTTGTTTTCAGATAATATTTCTTTTTGATGCATCCAAGTAGATTAATAAGTCAAAAGACAATCGTCAAGTTTAGTGACTGTATCTTTGGCTGTTTACTTCGCCTTCACTGAGATGCTAAAAGACAGAAAGCGAAATCCGCATTAATTATCTAACAGCAATATCTGTTTGGATGATGGATTTTTTTTAACCAATTCAACAGATGCCTCTTCAAAACTATTGAATATTATATATGAATCGTATAAAGCATCTTTTTTTATAGTCAGTAATTGTCTGTCAACAATGGGTGAAAATTCTCTTTCAACAAATGAGTTCATTTTACTGCCAGTGTTATCAAATAAATGAAGTGACTTATGTTAATTTGTTGATAATTTATATATAAATGAATCTTAAAACGTAAGAGTTACATTTTTAACCAAATAACAAATCTGACAATGTTAATATGTAATGCATTATCACTTTGTTAGTAATATATGTCTAGTAAATCGCATCATGCTGTGCAGAAATGACTAAACTTACAACCACAAACTTTGAGTCAGTATATGTTGTCTATACTCAGCGGTTAGTGTTAGACTGGTAAGTAGGGCATGGTTATCTCTTGTTTCCTTTAAATCACTATGTCACGATTTAGTAGCTTCATCCCCACCATGGCCGATATTTCAATAACCATGGAGGCACCACGGGAAACAGGTGAGTGAACAAGCCAGAAAAGATTCGGTCAGTTTTCCACCGAGTAAAAGGAAGTAAACTATTAAAGTAAACTCTTCAAGGTGAAGGTGACTATTCAATCCGAGGCTCAGAAGCAGGGCCTCTGCAAGAAATTATGCAATAAAATAATTTTACCTCCAACCATCTACAAACTATCACAATGATGCTCCCCATCCCCCCATTTCCCCCAATTTTTCAGCTAAATAAATCAAGCGACGTGGTCTTTAAAGTCCCGAGTTCCCTTGACAGAAGGGCTTAGTGCGGCCCAAACCAACAACGAGGAAACAATGATCGGACAACAACAACAACAAAACTAATACCAATACACTATTTGTAGTACATATCTAAAGACAGTAATGACCAACAGTTTCAATCAGGCTTATTGAGTCAATAAGCCTGTCTTATGTCCAGAGGCGGATTGAACGAAGGATAGATCGGGCGCCTACCATAAGCGCCGTCTTCGAAATTCCCCCTCCCCCCTCAAAGCACCAACTTTACATGGGCGCCATTATTTCCCTGTGTCTCTTAGAAGAGCCCAAACAAAAGTTTCTGCTCCCGGGCGTCAACAGACATTAATCTGCTTCTGGTAACGCCCACTGTCCTAGTTTGTTGTTAATGTAGTAAAAAACAACATACTACCAACTTACAAAACATTATAAGTATGTAAACAAAACATAGTACAGCGGTTTAATTATAGAGAATCACTTTTAAAAAGTTGTGTCCGTTGTTGCGTGTACTATAAATGGGGAGTAAAAACTCAATAAGATACTACTAGCTTACTATACTTAATTAATAAAATGTAAACAAGACTTAGTCCAGAAGTTTCAGTTAGGGGAAACCCCTAGCCTAGCCCATAACAGTAAACAAGAGTTGCGTCCGCTGGTGTATGACTTGTGTACAATGAAGAAAAAAGCCAATGTAGATACTGCCAGCTATATTTTGAAAATATGTCAACAAAACTTAGACTAACGGTTCACGGCCACCTTGACCTATCCACAAGGCCGCGAGCCAGCTTCAGATAGAGGAAAGACCCAAGCAAGCGGTTTCAATAAGGGGAAACAACTTGCCCGCACAGTAAACAAGAGTCATGCCTACTGGTCAAAGCGAATTATTTATGTTAAAAAATGTAAACAAAACATTGGTTTATGGTCTCACTCGGGTGGATCTCATGGATTGTATCTTTTTGGTGGATGACATTTTGTGTCCTCAGAGACGGATTTCACGGCGGGCACACAGGGGGCGCTCTGGAAATGTCCCGCTTTTCTTTTTTGTTTTGTTTCAAATGACAGCAGGTTTGGTTTCATATGTGAGATTTATAACACAATTTTTCAATTGTCGGCAAAACATAAAAGCAAGATTTGTTTCGTTTACGTTTATGATTGTCACTCTTACTTTGGCCAGATATTTTATAACATTATCATCTTTTAATGTATAATTGTTAACGTCTGTATCAGGCCCGTAGCGTGCGGGGGGCCAGGGGGCCGGGATTGTGGATTTTTTTAATGCTGACTATATAATAATAGAAAATATTTTTAATTAACCCACAAAAATTTGCAAAATATGGTCAAAGGGGGGTAGTTGAATTATTTTGAAAGGTTTTTTTTTTTTCCTGTCGCAGTTATCCTAGTCTCTAACCCAAATGTTTGCAAACAACGCATGAAACGTGCACTCGCTACAAAAAATAAATGTGGTCAAAGAGTGATAGCCGTAGACTTATTTTAAAATATTTTTCCTGTCGCAGTTACCCTAGTCTCCAACCCAAATGTTTGCAAACAATACTTGAAAGTTTGATGTAGGAAGTGTTTGTTTACGTTGTTAGCCTGACCAAAATTAACTCCTGTGACAAGTAACGGTGGGTATGCAGTGTACTTGCGATACAATCACAAATAGAATATTAACTGCGGCTATTGATATCATATTTATCTTAATTTTTATTTTTCTGTTTTTCCATTTAAAATATCAAGTTCTATGCCATGACTATGGCAACACCTATAAACTCTATGACTATGTCGTCTGCCTCAATTATTGTCTTTGGAATCAGCATGCCGGTGAGTTACCTGAAATACCCATCAATAAGAATGTACTGGGCAGCAGACACGAGAGTTCAAAGCATATCTGATGTCATGACTCGTGACAGGTTTATTTTTTATCTTAGAACCAGGATTAAGATTGTGAATGATCTGTTTGTTCCTGATAATGTAAAAAACAAACAAGCTGTGGAGAGTTCAGCCAGTCATTGATCAAATCTTAAGTGTTTGTCATTCGTTACCTCGATCAAACGCTCTTAGTATTGATGAGCCATTGATACAGTTTCATGGAAGGGTCAGCTTCAGGCAATACGTGCCAAACTAGCCAAATCCTGTTGGCATTAAAATGTTTGTTATGGCATGCCCATCTGGAAAGGTAATAAATGTCCATGTTTATCAAGGAACTAGTACATACCAAGCTGACAACACTGGTCTGAGACTGGGTGGTCAAGCAGTACTACAGCTGACAGCCATTTTGGACCGAACTCATGTGCTGTACTTCCATATGTATTTCACAACGATACCTCTGCTAGAAATCTTACTGAAAAATAAATTTCTGGCAACTGGCACAATAATGGTGAACAGGATTCCCAAAAACTTGAAACTGAAATTGCCCAATGACAAGGACTTATCAAAACAGGGAAGAGGATCTTATGCCCAATTCGTAAACAGTTCTATGCCCAATTCGTAAACAGTTCTATGCCCAATGTGGAGAAATAATATAGTCTAAGTTTGATGACGCAATTCGCTAGGCTCCGCCCACCGCAGTATCCATGGCGTCATTCCGCCATCTTGAGTGTAAATATTGGGAGCTTTAGTGTATACGTCATTTGGTACAAATGACGTATATTAACCGACAGTTGGGAGCACATGCTTTGTTTTATAGTTAGTCTAGCTGTGGGCATCTATGTAGATGGATGCATATTTACAGTTTGCTTTTGTACTCCTCCTGATTCCACCTTTATGTCAGTTCATGTTCAAGTATTAAATGATTGTTTGATGTTACTTCACTGGAGTTAACTTCGTGATTTGTGTTGTCTGATTTATTACACCCTCTACAAGCATCATCATTAAAAGGATCCGTAACATATATTTGGCGCCTCCGACGTCGAACTGACTGACTTAGCTGGATTCAGGAGCAGCGGAGTGAGTACATTAAGACTCGTTGTAATTACCGGTTAAGTATTCATCGGTGAATTACGTGGCGGCCACCACCCTGGGTGCGCGCCGTGAAAACTGTTTGCTGAAGTGGCCAACCCTATTGTTTGCTGAAGTGGCCAACGTTACTGTTTGCTGAAGTGGCCAACCCTATTGTTTGCTGAAGTGGCCAACGTTACTGTTTGCTGAAGTGGCCAACGTTACTGTTTGCTGAAGTGGCCAACCCTATTGTTTGCTGAAGTGGCCAACGTTACTGTTTGCTGAGGTGGCCAACCTTGCCGTCTGCTGAAGAGGCCTACCTTGCTGCTGCTGAAGAGGCCAACCCTACTGTTTGCTGAAGAGGCCAACCTTGCCGCTTGCTGAAGAGGCCAACCTTGCTGTTTGCTGAAGAGGCCAACCTTGCCGTTTGCTGAAGAGGCCAACCTTGCTGTTTGCTGAAGAGGCCAACCCTACTGTTGCTGAAGTGGCCAACTTTACTGCTTAAAGTGGCCAGAGTTGCTTTATACTGACGGGGCCGACGTTACCGTGTGGCTGGGAATCACCTCCTCATCGTCAGAGGACCCCACCATAGGATCACCAAGGATCAACCAAGGATCATCGAACATCGCGGACAGGGATCACCAAGGATCAACCCGTGTGTTAGTCAACCCCACATCGAACATCGCGGACCGGGATCACCGAGGATCAACCATCGAACTCAAGGAACAGAATTTACTATTTGTGTATTTCTTTATATGTAAGTTGGCATATTTTTTTATATATATTTATTACTAGAATATTGAAATCTGGTGTAATTATTTGTTTGTTGTTCTTGGTGGAATTCTGTATTTAATACAGTAGAGGTTAAAATAGGGTCCACCCTGAGCAGCCAAAACATTTAATTTGCTGGTTTTTTTTTTAAAAGGAATATTGTATTTATTTTGTTATTACTTGTATGTTGATGACATTATAGAATATTTTTTTTGTGTGTGATATATAGTATCAAACATTTTCATTTATTAGTTATAATTGGTTTCGGTTACTGCCATGTCATCAATTTTAAATATTGTTGAAGCTGGTAAAGCACTTGGCCTTACAGGCCAGGAGTTACGGACCTGGGTTTCTGTGAGGGAGTGTGAGGTGAAGGAAAAGGAACAGAGAGAGAGGGAAGAAAGAAAGGAAAAGGAAAAGAAAGAGATGGAAGAAAAACAGAGAGAGAGGGAAGAAAAACAGAGAGAGAGAGGGAAGAAAGAGCCGCAGAACGGGAAATGAGAAAGGAAGAAATCGCGAACGAAAGGGCGCGCTTGGAGTCTGAGAACAATAGACAGTCAGCTAACCCCGGAGTTAACGGAGCGGGTGATAGAGTGACCACATCACTTAAATTACCTTATTTTACAGAGGGCGTTGACAGTATGGACACATACTTGTCTAGGTTTGAAATGTTAGCTACTAGTGCGGGTATGCCGAGGAATACATGGGCCGCGTCAATTTTAGGATTTATAAGAGGCAAAGCCCTGGATGTATGTTTGAAACTAAATGAAAATGAAATAAAAAATTATGATGTTGTGAAAGAATCATTGATGAAGATTTATGGTAACACATGTGATGGTTACAGGGAAAAATTTAATAATATTCGCCCATCACGAGAGAGGAAGACCCCAATTTATTTATCACCAACCTTAGTTTGTTTTTTGATAGATGGGTGGCTCTGTCTGGGGCGAAACAAGATTATCATGATTTAAGGGAACTGATTTTAGTAGATAGGGCAATTAATGTGTGCCATAAAGATTTAGTGGCATTCTTGAAAGAAAAAGGGCCAAAAACTTTAGAAGATGTCACTGATTTATTGAGAAAGTATAGGTCTGCACATCCAGAAAAACCCATATCTAAGTTAGAACCAGACCATAACCAGGATGTGCTGTGCTTTGCTAAAGCTTTACCATATCCAAACCGTGGCCGTAGCTTAAGTCCTGGGAACAGGAATAGATCCAGTGACCGACATGACGGGGACAAATTATGTTTCTCATGTGGGAGAGCCGGACATAGATCGCGAGACTGCAAAAGGGGAGGTAGTGATAGCTTATGTTATCTGTGTAACGCCAGGGGACATTATGCTAGGAACTGCACTTGGTCCCGGGGAAATAGTCAGGGGAGAAAAGGACAACAGACCAGAACCATGGACAAGACCAGACAGAGACAAAGAGATAGGGTACAACAGGCAATGTTAGTTCAGGGGGGAGGTAATGGTTTACATTTTTACCCTGGGTTCGTTGGTGATGTACCTGTAAAGGTGCTACGTGACACTGGGGCAACGTGCGTATGTGTCCGTAGATCATTGGTGAAAGATAGTGAATTCACGGGAAGAATGGGTCTATGTGCGTCATTTGATGGGACGGTACATGAGTTACCCATAGCCACCATTAATCTTAGAAGTCCATTTTACACAGGGCTAGTTGAAGCATTAGTCATCGAGAAACCAACTTATGACGTTTTAGTGGGCAATATTGAGGGCGTAATAGAGTGTGATCCCATGGAATTGGATAAATGGAAAAAACTTAATGATCCTACTAGAAACTGTAATGCTGTGACAAGGGCTCAGGCTAAGGAGGAAAAACTCCATAATCAGTCATCAATTAGTAGTACAGATAACTGCTTAATTAATACTCAGGAAGTAAAAATTATACAAAGGGAAGAGAATGTAGTCAACTTTCCTAATCCACACATGACTGACAATGTTAAATCTAGTGACATTCCTGTGGGTGAGATGTCTGACATGTTAAGGGAGGAAGATGTACCTGACGCTGACATTCAGACATGTGAGGGACCTGAGGTTGGAAACAAGGAAACATGGGAGGATATAGCATTAAATAACTTAACTCATGACAAAGTGGTTAGTATTAAGACACTTTTGGGTGACTTTACCGATATTTTTTCTGATAGACCGGGTAAAACTGATATAATACAACATGACATAAAGCTGTCAGAAAACAAGGTTATCCGTTTGAGACCATACACCCTCTCATTACATCACCGCGACTATATCAAGAAAGAATTAGAAGGGTTACAGAAACAGGGTGTCATAGAACCATCAGAGTCACCATATGCAGCTCCCATAGTGTTAGTTAAGAAAAAGACAGGTGACATCAGACTGTGTGTAGACTATAGACAGTTAAATAAAATAACCATTATGGACTCGTATCCCATGCCCAATCCTGAGGAGTTAATGACCAGGCTAGCCAGAGCTAAATATTTTTCTAAACTGGATTTAGCAAGAGGGTATTGGCAAATACCACTGACCCCTGAAGCCAAACCATTGACTGCATTTATAACTCCATTTGGGTTGTTCCAATGGAATTTCATGAGTTTTGGGCTAGTAAATGCACCAGCCACCTTCAATAGGATGATGGCCAAATTATTTTCCCATAGACAAGACACTGTTTGCTACCTGGATGACATTTGTATTTTTCATGAGGACTGGGATAAACATGTTAGGAGTCTAAGAGAAATTTTTACAGTTTTAAAGAGACATAATTTAACATTGAGACCGACTAAGGTAGAGATAGGACTGACGGAAGTAACTTTCCTAGGACATAAAGTGGGAAATAATATAATAAAACCCATAGGTGAATCAGTGTCAAAGATATTAAATATTGAAAAACCGTCATCAAAGAAACAGGTGCGCAGTCTTTTGGGCTTATGCAATTTCTATCGGAAGTTTATTCCGAATTTCGCTCATATAATGGAACCTCTGGCTAATCTAACTAAAAAGGGAGAGCCAAACAAAATCATCTGGTCTGATGAATGTCAACGGGCCCTGGAGATTATTAAAACCGCCTTCGCTCAGGGGCCCATATTAAAGTTACCTGACATAGGTAAACAATTCGTTCTGGCCACAGATGCCTCGGCCGTTGCCATAGGGGGGGGCCCTGTTACAGAGCCACAATGGTGTGTTACACCCAGTGCTATATGTCAGTCGTAAATTGACCTCACCAGAGACAAGATACGCTACAATAGATAGGGAGGGATTAGCCATCACATGGTGCATTACAAAATTGGCAAGGTATCTGTTAGGTGCCCAATTTATTCTTCGGACTGACCATGCGCCGCTGGCATTTATAAATTCCAAAAAGCTAGGGAATAATAAAGTAGCCAGATGGTCACTCCTACTGCAGGATTTTAATTTTATCGTCCAAGCTATACCTGGTAAAGAGAACGTTATTGCTGACACGTTATCACGTTGCATTTGAAATGAGCTTAAGTTCTCAACAAACCTATGTCCTGGCAGTAAGAAATCTTGTGTACCGTAATGTTTATGTTACATGTATTATATGTTTATATGATGACATAATGATATTTAATAATAGTTGATGATTATGATAAAAAAAAAAAAAAAAGAGAAGTCACTTGAGAAAAAAAAAAAAAGAAGAATAACTAGTGACATGAAAAAAAAAAGTCACCTGAAAAAAAGATAATAGAAAAGATATACAAGTGACATGAAAGAAAAAAAAAATTAACAAGTCACATAGAAAAAAAATATCTAATAAAATAATGAATATCAGTGACGAAAAAAAAAAATTATTAAAATGATGAGAAATTTTAATTGAATTCAATATGTTTATACATATATGATTGATGATATTTATTATATTGTTTGCATGTATTGATTTATAATTCCATGCAATATTGATTTGATGAATCATTGTATAATTTATTTTGTTGTTATGATGATTTGGGATATGTTCTATGATTGAACTTTGTTTCATGTGGCTTCCTTTTGTCGGTATTAGTATTGGGTTTTACATGATTACATCATGCTTAGGTAGAGGGGAGAAATGTGGAGAAATAATATAGTCTAAGTTTGATGACGCAATTCGCTAGGCTCCGCCCACCGCAGTATCCATGGCGTCATTCCGCCATCTTGAGTGTAAATATTGGGAGCTTTAGTGTATACGTCATTTGGTACAAATGACGTATATTAACCGACAGTTGGGAGCACATGCTTTGTTTTATAGTTAGTCTAGCTGTGGGCATCTATGTAGATGGATGCATATTTACAGTTTGCTTTTGTACTCCTCCTGATTCCACCTTTATGTCAGTTCATGTTCAAGTATTAAATGATTGTTTGATGTTACTTCACTGGAGTTAACTTCGTGATTTGTGTTGTCTGATTTATTACACCCTCTACAAGCATCATCATTAAAAGGATCCGTAACACCCAATTCGTAAACAGTTCTATGGCCTTTGTAAATTGGATGTATAATAAATCTGTTCATTTAGTTTCTACAGCTGAAGGGGCCACTCCAACTAATGAATGCTTAAGATGGTCTAAAAAAGAGAAGAAATACATTGAAGTTCAACTCCCATTCCTCATAAAGAAATTCAATGAAAATATGGAGTTGTGTGACCTTCTTCTTAGCTTCTACCCAACCCGAGCCAGAACTACTAAGTGGCCAGTAAGATTCATTTATCATATGTTTGATCTGGCTTTAGTCAACTCTTGGTTTGAGTACCAAGAAAATAAGAAAAAACTGAAGGAAAAAAAATGCTGGAAATCGTTTGATTTTAAAATATATGTGGCTAGAGAACTTATCAGTCATGATCCTGGCCGAACGACTGACACTGACACAACCAACGAAACAATCACCACAGAAAGAGTGGAAGTTACAGTTGAAAATACTCCCAAAAAAACTGTAGTGCCATTGCCTAGCTCAAGTCTTTGCTATCTTAATGCAGACCATATGCCTGAAATATCTGACATTGATTCTAACTAATTTTCTAGATGTCACATGGAAGGGTGTTGTGCTAGGTGCGCTCAACATGCAAAGTATTTTTGTGTTTAGTTGCTAATAGAAACTGTTTTAAACTATTTCACACTAAACCAAATTGAATTAAATATCTTTTTTTCTTTTGAATTTTTTTTTCTTGATATTTTTTGTATGTGTTAAATGCTGTTGAGTCCTGATGAACAGTGGGCTGTACATGAAATAACACAAAAACCGATCAAAAAAATGTTTCATTTTTTATATTTTATGTCTCTTAGAGTATCTAGTAGCTTTAAAGAATCATATAACATGTTCATATCACTATGGGTTCATTCTTGGGGTTCAGGAGGATACTTATATAGTAAGAATGCATTAAACATATCTTGTCCAGATAGATAGATAGATAGGTAGGTAGGTAGGTAGGTAGGTAGGCAGGCAGGTAGGTAGGTAGGCAGGTAGGTAGGTAGGTAGATGATAGATAGATAGATAGATAGATAGATCGATCGATAGATAGATAGATAGTTAGGTAGGTAGGTAGGTAGGCAGGCAGGCAGGCAGGCAGGCAGGCAGGCAGGCAGGCAGGCAGGCAGGTAGGTAGGTAGGTAGGTAGGTAGGTAGGTAGGTAGGTAGATAGGTTGATAGGTAGATAGATAGATAGATAGATAGATAGATAGATAGATAGATAGATAGATAGATAGATAGATAGATAGATAGATAGATAGATAGATAGATAGATAGATAGATAGATAGATAGATAGATAGATAGATATAGATAGATAGATAGATAGATAGATAGATAGATAGATAGATAGATAGATAGATAGATAGATAGATAGATAGATAGATAGATAGATAGATAGATAGATAGATAGATAGATAGATAGATAGATAGATAGATAGATAGATAGATAGATAGATAGATAGATAGATAGATAGATAGATAGATAGATAGATAGATAGATAGATAGATAGATAGATAGATAGATAGATAGATAGATATACAGACAGACAGACAAATAGATAGATAGATAGATAGATAGATAGATAGATAGATAGATAGATAGATAGATAGATAGATAGATAGATAGATAGATAGATAGATAGATAGATAGATAGATAGATAGATAGATAGATAGATAGATAGATAGATAGATAGATAGATAGAGCAACTAAAAAACAATAATTCTCGAAGCATTCAAAAAACATGTTTTTGTTTTATTGGAATTCTCTTTAAATAAAGTTCATAAGTAAAGCAATAGTATTATTGGTCAATGTCTTCAGTAATACAATAACATGTAATGTAGCATATATTATATGTAGCAGCCAACTAACCAGCAGGCTTGACGTTATGTAACAGTAGAAAGCATAAAGATAGCTGTTTGTCTAGGGCAGTGATGCCAGTACCTACATAACGATAAAAGGCTTTAGTTTTAACTTTGATGATTTATTTAGTCGTAATTGTTGAAGGCTTCTTTATTTATTTTAATATTGTTATCATTATTATATTTGTTTATTTAGACATGTTTGAAATGTTAAAAGTGTAAATACAATAAAAAGAAAGGGGGAAAAAATTTAAAAAAAAATATACAAACACAGTGCGTGAAATATTTGTACAGATCTTTCCATAAACTGTGGCAGATTATAAACAATTCATACCCCAATGGTGCCCCACCTCCATTACTTAGCAAAAAAAATTTTTTTTACAAGTACGAGGGGGTGGGGGTGCGTCCATTCTGGCTCCTAGCCTTGGTTGGACTGGATGATAAAAAAGAAAAAAAAATTTGGTAAAAAAAAAAATAAATAAAATAAAAACATTTATTGTTTGTTTTGTGAATAATTCTCCAGTTAATTTTTTTAATTTGTCCTTTGTTTGTTTTATTTAATATTATTAAGTTATTATAAATATCCTCAACATAAAAAAGAAATAATACTTATGGATAAAACAATAACATTCTAACCCGCTCCCCACCCCCCCCCCTTTTTCCAATTGAAACAAAACAAAAAAAAAAAATTACATTTCAGAAATAAAAAATGTCCAGTGAAAGTTATAAATTATAATCGCGGACACAAATTTTGGCGCCAGTGTTTTGTGGCGGGATGTAATACACAATCGTAAATGCTGTGGTAATTATTTTATTTTAAGTATAGAAGTTGAAAAAAAACAACAAATAAATATGAAATTATAAATGGACATCTTAGGTTTGCCGCATATTTTGTTAGCATCCAAGAGTTAAGGTGTGTTGGGGGATTCCCCCTTAACGATAATTTGGGGGGGGGGGGGGATAGGGGAAAGAGGTGGAGGTTATTGTCACCAAACAGTTTCATCACCTGTTAATATTGGACACGATTAATAAGAATTATTTTTATATTTTTTTTTTAAAAAGTATACAAGTCAGAAATGTGAACTAGTCTATGTCATGTATTGTTGTTGTTTATTGGTTTATTTGGTGAGGACAGAGTATTGTCAATAATTGATTACAGGGAATACTTTCAGGCATCTGGGACTGGGCAAACATTAAACGTGAAATAAATTGACGACTAGCGGATAAGAACAAAACATGTACATAGTAAAGAAAAATGAGATTGGCTATCGGCCAGTCTATGAACTTAGTACTAACTGTGTGGGGGGAGGGGGGGGCGACAAACACAAATGTCGCCCATTTACAATGAACTAAGTGGGCGTCATTACTGTCGCCCATTTACATTTTTCAACTACAGGGGCGGATTCAACGGCCGACACACCTGGCGCGCGCTCTGGGCTCCGTCTTCCAGAGGGCCCCCATCAGATTTTAAAAATGGTAGCCTTCTTCTCTCGTCTTTGTCTTGTTAAGGACATGTGTTAAGGATATTTGTTAAGGACATGTGTTAAGGACGTTTGTTAAGGACATGTGTTAAGGGGCCTGTGTCCTCTACTGCGCTGGGGGTCCCAACCGACCTAGGTCTACGTCTGGTCAAGTAGCCTCTGTAATGTGTCGTTTGGTTCATTAAGGCAACATCGAAAAATAACGTGTTTAAAAATAGAGAGAGATGGAACTTAAAATTTAATCGTAAGATACAACAAAACAAATTGATTTTAAAGTTTCTGTTCATTCCCCGATGATAGATAAATGGGCCCATTCACCGCTGATAGATAAATGGGCCCATTCACTGCTGATAGATAAATGGGCCAATTGTTCATTCACCGATGATAGATAAATGGGTTCATTCACCGCTGATAGATAAATGGACCCATTCACTGCTGATAGATAAATGGGCCCATTGTTCATTCACCACTGATAGATAAATGGGCCCATTCACCGCTGATAGATAAATGGGTCCATTCACTGCTGATAGATAAATGGGCCCATTGTTCATTCACCGATGATAGATAAATGGGTTCATTCACCGCTGATAGATAAATGGACCCATTCACTGCTGATAGATAAATGGGCCCATTGTTCATTCACCACTGATAGATAAATGGGCCCATTCACCGCTGATAGATAAATAGGCCCATTGTTTTGACGGATATGGCTTATCGAACGCTATCTAATGACCTAATTAATGGGTTCTTTTTTTTAAAGCGACCACTTTATTTTTAATCAGAAATCACGTGACTTAATTTGTAAACAACTATTTATTGATTAGAATATCTACCGTACAGTTTGAATATTTTTGTTGACTATTTTTACTGAATATAGAATTAGACTTGAGAGGAACAAACTCTAAACTTTTATGTTATGTTTTCAATGTTGCTCTATTGTCACCGATGTTTTTTTTATTTATACAAAATCTCTGTAAAACTTTTTTTTAATTTCCGGTTACAGTTGAGTCCGTATACGACTTATCAGTATAAAACTAGAACAATAACATGGTATGGTATCAGTGAATGGTCAGAGGAGGGGGGTCGGGGGTCGGTCAACTTTGTCAGATTTCAATCTCAGTCGTCTGCTCCTTCCTGCAAAGTTATGCTGACGTCAATCGGCATGTGTCGAACCGGATATTCAACCGGCCCCGTGCCCTCATCGTGCGACGGTTTGCCGTGGCCGGGCGACAGGTGCCGGGCCTCGGCCTCTAGCCAGCTGGACGCGTCGTCGGGAAAATCCTCTGCTGAATCCACTTCTGAATGAGAGACCCTATCACCCGACTTCATGTTTGAGTCAGTGCTTGCAGTTGAAATGGGGTCAACGCTGACTCCAGATTTCATATCCGTTCCGGCCTTATGTTTTAGTTTGGGGCCTTCCGGTCGAAGATTCTGTTTATGCGGGTCCGTTCCGAAAGACTGTTGAGAATTGGGGTTCTCCTTTATGATTTCAGTCGTGTGGTAAGGTTCAGAGCGCAATCGCTGATCCTGACTGCGACTAAAAGCTTCTTTCTCGATTTCTTTACTGCCCGAGTCCGTTTGTTTAGAAGTGCCGTGCAACTTGATTGGCTTACTCTGTGCGTCGCCATAGTAATCGTAGTCGATGGTATCGCTATTATCCGACGCTCGATTATTTTGACGGGATCGACCTCGCGAATCGGATTCGTCGCCTTCTTCGCCGTCATCATAGCCGGCGCCGCCGACGTCGCTTGGAGGGGCGGACTTTTCCCCCTCTTGTCTCTGGGGCTTCGGGTACCTCATCCCGTTGACATTATACCTCATGTGCGGCAACTCTTCGCGGGGTTTCAAATCTTGGGAGTAGCGGCCCTTTGTGTTGCTAACGACGTCGCTCCCTTTATTGGATTTGGCTTTCGTCGCTTCGTCTTTATGGTTGTCGTTGGGTGAATCAGCTACGATGGAAGAAGGTATTGCCTTCTTGCCATCGTAGCTGGTGCTGTACTTGCTGCTGGCGTCGTCTCCTTGGGTCGTCGGTCTCACAGGTGACGTATCCACCGTATCAGCCAGGGTGCCGCCCTTGCCCGCCGCCGTGACAATGTCTGTCTGACCCCCGGAGTTGGTCACTTTACTTTCATCCTTCTGGTCACTTCTGTCAGTTATTCTGTTACGGTAGCTTTGGTGTGTTTTTGGACTAATAAGGACGACTTGGTTCTTGGCGACTGGAAGCTGTCTCTGGCCACTTTGATCGAAATTTGCCTGTTTGACTTTCGAAATCACGTGACCCGGTCTGACCACCTGTTTATTTTTGTCCACGTGATCGTCGACTATTTCCCCTTCGCTTTGGTCATTTTCTTCATTGTCGAGACGTGGAAGTTTACGATTTATTACCTGGCGATCGAAGACGTTAATCTCTCTGTTGTCTGTTTCACCGTCGTCTTCCATTGTGCCCTCGACAAGCTCGTTTCCTTTCATGTCGTCTGCCGTGGATCGTGACGTCCCTTTGTCAAACCAGGCGACCTTTTTCTTCCCACCTCGAGGCATTCCTCGGACCAATAAGCCGCTTGGTC
Organism: Bulinus truncatus; assembly: GCA_021962125.1. Taxonomy (NCBI): domain Eukaryota; kingdom Metazoa; phylum Mollusca; class Gastropoda; family Planorbidae; genus Bulinus; species Bulinus truncatus. The sequence goes on along the minus strand of JAGDYQ010000047.1, from coordinate 4,698,657 downwards.
TGGCCAGGTTTTTCCTCTTCAGATTCAGCGCGTTAGTCGTCTGCTTCAGCTTTGAATCGGGGCTGATTTTGTGGTAGATAGTCGGATCGTACATTTCATTTTCAGCATCGCTAGTGCTTGACTTCCTGTTGTCATTTCCTTGATCTAAGTCTTTCTCATCTGTGACATCTGGAACAAACTGTTTAGTTCTGGAATTCCCAGACTGCTTTGACTGCACATTGGTCGCTTTTGTTTCGTTTTCAATTCCCAAAGACTTCCGTCCAGACATCTGCGTTCTTTCTTGAGTCTGTTGGTTTGCTGAGCCTTTGTTTCTATATAAATCATCACGAATTCCCGATGGCTTTTTATAATTCTGGGAATTACCATTGCTTTCTTTTCTTCTAAAATACATGTCTTGAGACTTGTCTTTATCGCTTTGAAACACTTCTGCTTGTCTGTTGTCCGATCTCTGTCCATCCACCCTACTTTGGCTAACATAGTGTCCGTTAAGATCACTGTTTTGTTGGTGTGTCGGAAGTTGCTGTGTTTTGATATTACTGGCTGGGATACTAGGTAATTTGTCTGTGAAAACATTGTCTTCTTCCGGATAGCTTGTATCCGTCTCAGAGGAATCGTCTCTTATTTCACTCAAAGTTTTCACTGGATCGTCTAGTCTGATTACAGACTGTTCTGTTTTGTCACCGTTCGTGTCTTCGGAAATTCCCAGATTTCCGTTTTGGTTGAGAATTTTGTGCGTCGGGACTGTGTCAGGCTGTGAGACGGCGAGACCAGAGTTGTCCTGCTTTCTGGCCGGATTGTCACCCTTGTCTTGTGGTGGGTTATCCTGCTTTCTGCTAAGATTGCCCCCCTTGACTTGTGGCGGGTTATCCTGCTTTTGTCTCAAATTGTCTCCCTTAAATGGCGTGGAGTTATCCTGCTTTCTGCCTCCATTGCTTCCCTTATCCAGTGGCGCATTATCGGTCTTTTTAGATTTTATAACCTCCAGGTCGACAGAGCCTTTTCCTGGGACGGTTAATTCCTTGTGGGCGTAAGAGTCTGGGGTTTCGTTGTCTGACCCTAAACTGGATTGTTGGAGTCTGTTATCATTGTCCTCTTCAAATCTCGTCCCATAACCACTATCTGTTATGATACCACTTGACCTTTCCAGAGGACGTTCTGTTATGATTTTATGGTTGATGCGTTCCGAAATAGACTCTGTTTGATAACTATTTTGGTTATTCACTTTGGGATTCGTCTGTCTATCATCTTCCCTAAATCTGAGCACAGTGCTAAAGCTGGGCATACCTTGGCCAGAATTTGCGTGCCCATCTTCGCGACTATCGCCCAAATGTGCGCTAGTTCGCATGTCGTTCACTTGCGGCACCGTTTTATGAGGAACTGCTCCGTCTTCAGTTCTGCCTGTCTTCGCGGTATGCGAGTCCGCCGCATGCAGAGACAGCCCAATTTCATCTTGGTTGACATTAACCGCTTTGTGATAAACCGGGTCGTCGCTTCCAACATTCATATCTTCACTGACGTCTAAGATTTTGTGGAAAACATGACCTTCGACCTCGGCCTCAGCCAACTGACTTCCCCCGCCGCCTGTCGCCTGGGAGGGCGTGGCGTGAACTCTTTTACCGTCCCTATCATCATTTTTATTGACACGTGACGTCGCGTCCATGACCTTGGGTCCGCTACTGCCCATTCTATTTTTAGAAACGTCGACTGTCTTGTGAAGGATTCGGGCGTTCTGCCCGTTTTTAGGGCTGCTGGTGAATATGCTGTCAGGGGCAGCGCCGTCAACCTCTGGTTTGTGGCGGTACGAATTATCATCAAACTTGCTCTTAGTATTCTCCTTTGAGTATTTCCGTTGGTCAGAGGCTTCGTTTCTGTCAGACACCTGGAGAACTTCTTGACTATTGTCGTCACTGACGCCTAGCTCAACTCGACCATCGACACCTTGTTTGGAGAAGTCGAACAATCTTTCATTTTGAAATTCATCGTCAAATTTTCCTTTCCCGCCTGTTTCAAGAGCAAATTTGTTGCCACTTAGGGAAAGCAAGTCGCTACGAGTTCCTTCTGTGACATAATTGTACTCCTTGTCTTTCGTGATTTGCTTTGCCCGGCCCTCTTTCTCGTTAGTTTCCGTCATCTGTTCCGGCGCACCCAATCGGCCGTACCTAGTGTCTTTAAACGGTTGTACGTCGTGGCTAGGATATTGTTTTTGTGAGAAAACAGTCTGAGTGTACGGTTGCACGTTCTGGCTAGAATCTAACTTTTGCGATCTATTTACGCCTTTCGGGGGATAGTTTTCGCTTTTCGACGGCTGGATTAGGGAATTGTAAGAGTTGCTAAGCAACCGTTTCACGCCATCCGGCGCCATACTGTTCTCGCTGGCGTCACTAACACTAGCACTAAGAGGGTTAATATTTCTTAAAGAGCTCTCAGACAATTTCTCGCCGACAACCTGAATGTACTTGGAGTCGGAGACGCCCCTGCGAAGGTCGTTGGGGGATTTGCCGTAGCCCTGCTGTGGCTTGGTGTCCGGGTAGCCCTGGTCTTCAGGTCCGGCGACTATGACGTTAGGGGCCGACTCCACTGGCATGGGCCCTTTTTTCTCGAACTCGGCAGGGTCGCTGTCAATGTACCTCCTGCAGTACCTGGCAACAAGAAGCTGTTGAGATAAAATAATGAAGACAGGGGATCAATGGATTAAAAAAAAATATAGAACAACTAATAAAACAAAATAGCACAATGGATCAACAAACATAGAATAATGGATACAACAATCATAGAACAATGGGTACAACAAACATAAAACAATGGATATAGCAAAAATAAAACAATGGGTACAACAAACATAGAATAATGGATACAACAAACATAGAATAATGGATACAACAAACATAGAATAATGGATACAACAATCATAGAAAATGGATACAACATAAGAGTATGAGCTCAATTTCTCTTGACATCGTTTTGACCACTGGACTAACCAGTGCTATGGGGGCCCCTATGAATACACCTAGGTGGGCCCAATATGTTTAGACGACCCTGAATTTGATTTAAGAGGCGGCCGTTATTTCGCGGCTCTAAAACATTTCAAGTTATCAAACGAGAATGCCTTTTTGTGACGCTTTGAGTGGTTTGCTTGTTTTCTTCCAGGATTACTTACATTATCCAGGTACCCTTTGTACATGGATTGTCTTTCCAGTGGGTCAGCGCCAATGGTCAGTGGGCAGGGGGTCTTCTGGACTGGGCCTGTTCAATAGTAAAGAGTAAACAAGGCAATCAAGTAAAGTTTACACTCCGCCTACACACAAAATGACAACACAATTAAAAAAAATCAATAAAATGTCAACATAGGCCGAACAAACGGTTGGTCTCTCTCTCTCACACACACACGCGCACACACAAAGACAATAACAGACAAATACACAAAGAACGTGCGACCAATTGGTGTAGAGTGTCGACAGTCGATCCGATAGTCCTGGGTTCGATCCTCAGTGAGCACTAAAGACATTTTATCCATGTCCTGGTTAAAGTTGGTGAAATTTCCCTCAAGTTCACTCACCTTTAAACGGGTACCTGACTTAAGTTGGGGAAGTGAAGGAGGCTGGGCGTTGTGCCCTTTAGCCATTCGTCTGTTTAAACATGGGGCCAACACAAAACAAACACACACGCACAAACAGACACACATTCAATTTTGATATTTTGATGTGTTATCGACGATAGGATGTTATGGTCAGGTCACTGTGTTTTACATTCATTGTGCAGTGACTGAGTGGACATTGGGTGACCTCGCCTGATGGCAAGTGGGTCGCTGGAACTGTAAAACTTAGTGACTTCTTAAATAAATAATAATACAATCATGCAGGCAGTACCTGTGAAATCTTGAGATATAATGCAGGGCTGTTCATCAACACGAAGTAGCAGAGTGCCGTCCTCGTAGATCAGGGACACCGTGTGCCAGTTGTAGGCCCCCTGGTGGAAGACGATGGGATGACATTGTCATTTGACATCTTTAGTATGCATGGTCAGCTAACATTGTCATTTGACATCATTAAATGGAATGGTCAGTTAACATTGTCATTTGATATCATTCGTATGCATGGTCAGCCAACATTGTCATTTGACATCATTAGTATGCATGGTCAGCTGACATTGTCATTTGACATCATTAAATGGCATGGTCAGCTAACATTGTCATTTGACATCATTAGTATGCATGGTCAGCTGACATTGTCATTTGATATCATTAGTATACATGGTCATCTAACATTGTCATTTGACATCATTAAATGGAATGGTCAGTCAACTGAATATTCTTCATAGAAAAAAGTCTAGAAGTAAATTTCCCAAATTAGCGAAAAAGTAACGGTCACGTCTTAGAACTAATGAACTAATTCAATGAACTAAATGTCAACTCTGATTAGGAGGTGTCATATTTAAATCAAGATTTATTTAAAATATCAACTTTAATTTAAATACCACGTCTATGTTGAGAAAGAAATATTCATTAGGATCAAGCTATTAACATTAAAGAATTGAGAGAAAAAAGTTGATGAACCCTGTATTAAGTGTCTTGGCCACAACATAAGACAGACAGTTGTACGTTTAGGCAGACAGGCAGACAGTTCGACATTTCACTGACCAAACGTTTAGTGCAAACAATGGCCTTCCTCGCGCTGACCGTCTCAAAGGCCAGCAGATACGACTGGTCAGCGGGCCTGTAGCCGATGGCCAGAGAGGGCGTGGTGTAGCCTGGGTTGGACACGTTGCAGCCGTTGGACAGAAAGATCTGGTACTTGTCCCTGTTGCTGGGATCGTTGGCCATCTTGAACCGGAACTCCACCCTTAGTGACGTGCCCATCTCATTACCTGATCAAGATGGAATGTTTGATTAGAGATTAAAATTTTCAAACTACTGCGTTAAAGTGTGTGAGAGTGTGCGTTCTTTTAAACAATTCTTTTAGAGGCTATGAATATCGGTATGATTATATAGCAATAGTAAGTTCTATAGCGCCTTAAATTGTAACATATATGTTGAAAGATTGAAATACACAAATGGTACGTACTAGCAAAGTACCAGATATTCAGCGCCGTCTCGCTGAAGAATGCGGCCCTGCTGCCGTCTATGGCGTCCTGGGGGTCGAGGGTGAAAATAGGAACGGATGGCCCCCTCCCTATCTCAACGAATGACCCTTTTGCACTGTCCTTGAGGCCATCTTCAAAGGTCATGTTGAGCATAATGTCACAAGGCGTGACGCCTGGAAATATAATAACATACATCTCATTAGAATCAATATTTGATGCTTAATTTAAATACAGCTATGTAAATATTGCATACAAATTAATGTTTGCCTATATGTTATTAATGTTATAGAATTAAACTGTGTCTCATCAATAACAACAACAAAAAATTAAATTTCGAACATGAGTAAACAAAGATAAAACATCTATTGGTTGGCTTCCTATTATACGAAAAAACAAAATTTCATTCTTCCATTCAAACATAAAAAAATAGATCCTTTTTGTGCAGGATTTATAGATAATTCAGGGCAGCCATCTTTGTTATTGACTTTTTTTTTTTCAAATTCTGATTTCAGTGGATGTAAATGCATCAAGTCCCTAAACTACACATGTTTAGCGCAACGTATGAAACTGCACGTCTGTGTATAGCACATGTGTAGCGCGACGTATGAAACTGCAAGTCTGTGTATAGCACATGTTTAGCGCAACGTATGAAACTGCACGTCTGTGTATAGCACAAGTGTATTGCGACGTATGAAACTGCACGTCTGTGTATAGCACGTGTGTAGCGGCGCGACGTATGAAACTGCACGTCTGTGTATAGCACATGTGTATTGCGACGTATGAAACTGCACGTCTGTGTATAGCACATGTTTAGCGCAACGTATGAAACTGCACGTCTGTGTAAACACAAGTGTATTGCGACGTATGAAACTGCACGTCTGTGTATAGCACATGTGTAGCGGCGCGACGTATGAAACTGCACGTCTGTATATAGCACATGTGTATTGCGACGTATGAAACTGCACGTCTGTGTATAGCACATGTTTAGCGCAACGTATGAAACTGCACGTCTGTGTATAGCACATGTGTAGCGCGACGTATGAAACTGCACGTCTGTGTATAGCACATGTGTAGCGGCGCGACGTATGAAACTGCACGTCTGTGTATAGCACATGTTTAGCGCAACGTATGAAACTGCAAGTCTGTGTATAGCACATGTGTAGCGTGATGGATGAAACTAAAACGCCTGCGAATACAAACGTGTGGATGCTTTGGTTGACCTTACCTTGACCTGTGATCATTTCTTTGCTCCTGGGCCCCCACACACACTGACAGGACTCCTGGTCCCACACAAGTCCAGCCACGGCCAGTGAGCAGTCCCGCTTGATCCAGTTGCCGTTGACAAACTGCTCGTAATGACCAGTCGGCTCAGAGCTGATTGCTCGATACTCCCTGGTGGACAAACAATATATATTTAGTATCGATACTCCCTGGTGAACAGACAATAGATATTAAGTATCGATACTCCCTGGTGGATAAACAATATATATTTAGTATCGATACTCCCTGGTGGACATACAGTAAATAATTAGTATATTTACTACTTTCATCACATATTAGTAGTTAACTATGTAGGAATGACTTTTTTAAATACATACAAATATTTTCGACCAATAATAAAACAAAATCTGACCTGCACTCCCTGTCAGGTCTTCTTCCATTTGGATATTCACATCGGCACAAAGTTTGGTTCCAAAATAATCCTTCCTGGCACAGCTGAGTCCACCACTCGTTGTTGTGGAAAACCTGGAACGCCCCGGGGTTGTCGGCCTTAGCTCGGTGCGTCGCAGTGCAGTCTGTTTTGGATAGTACGGGGGTGAAAAGGGGGGGGGGGTAGAAAACGTTAAAGCTAAACATTACGACGTTGAGGTGTAAATATAAGAATCTCAAAGTGCTGAATGGGATTTGTCATTGTTTACCGTGTGATGAAAGATGCCGGTTCAACCTTCATCAAGAGACGTCAAACTATGGATTGTGGACCCCAAAGGAATGGTACCTGCGGATTGGAGCCCTGGTAACAATGGTTTTGATTGGTAACAATGGTTTTGAGGGGACTGCTAAGTAGTGGGGCCCCTTAACAGACACCTAAATGGCCTATGTGAGGGGGGCGCTACAGCCCAAGAGACTCACGTCAACTGTTTCCTCGTGACGCCTTCATGGCCCATTAGAGCTATGGTTATTATAGGGTCGACCCCACAGCATAGAAAGGAGCGGAGAGACCTACCCCCGGCAGTTTTTAAGGAGCGAGTAAATGAAAGAATGCACTTAGATGACCTAGCCCAAACGGTATGTTTCTCTGAATGGACAGGTCAGGTTTCTATTTCGAAAAAAAAATACAACGTGGAAAATGGGTCACCTGGAGGTCACACTGTCAGACATGTGTTGGCGGTGACCACAGAATCGTCCACCTGGAGGTCACACTGTCAGACATGTGTTGGCGCTGACCACAGAATCGTCCAGCCGGAACCTGTTGTTGCTTAATGCGGTCAATGTCTTCAGCTCATTGTATTCAATGATTTCATTTGTATTGTTGTCCATGTCTACACCACATGTTTTGATGTTTGTTTTTAAATAGAACTAAAACTTGTTTATTGTTTTTCCAACAGCCTGAGTAATGAAAGACAGCTAGTATCTACTGCTTTATGCTGCTTTGCAGTTCTATTTAATGATATTTACTGCCAAAAATAGCTTTATGTTCGAAGAGCTGCAACAATGTAGAGAGTAACTAAAAATCAGAAGACGGGGCAGCTGAGTGACATGCAGCCAAACATGAGGGGTTGTACAGTCAGAATTAACCTTATACCTTATGTTGCCTGGCCAACATTCTAAAATCACTGCATTTATAAACATGACAAATTTAGAAACGAAGATCCACTTGATAGAACTGATTTTTTCTTTGTTTATAGTTTTAAATGATTGATAATTATTTTTCTAAAAATTTGTTTTTCATAAGAAGAATTAGAAACAAGAGCTTTCTCAATCTTACTATTACATTACAATGGCTCTCAACTAACATCGAGCTCTAATCTTACTATTACTCATAGGGCTCTCAATACTTACTACATTACATAGGGCTTTCTCAATACTTATTATTACAATAAATAGGGCTTAGCCACGGCAACGCATGGTCGGGTACAGCTAGTATATATATATATATATATACTAGATATATATATATATATTATTATTATTATACAGACTGCCTGTATGTGTGTGTGTGTGTGTAATGCAGACCAAGTCTATGGACATTTCAATATAAACTGACAAGGTTATTTGAAATATTCTCAGTATTGATCTATTATCATACATGTAACGTATCGTCATGTGCCCAGTCCTAATCTACGAAACATCTACAAACATTTCTTAAGTCTTGGAATAAGTAACAAGGTGGGTTCATGGGTCCCCTACCGTAAAGAATGATCGTAGACGTGGCTGGAGGGGCCCCCAGGTCCTCCACGTGAATGGGGTCGCTGCTGAAAATGTTGACCCTGGATTTCTCTTGCGAGATGACCTGACATGTCAAGGTGACCAGCGTGAGCAGGACTGTCTGGCATTTAGTTATGTAGGTCATGGTGAGGTTGGTTCCACAGATGGTCTGACGAGATAAAGGACATACAATATTTAAAAAAAAACAATTTTGATTTTGATACGATTTTTGAAAAAAAAATTAATTCAAACGCGAAATTCAACTTAAAAATTTTTTTCTTGAAATTTCGTCCTGTGAACTTCGATTTGTTCTATAGTGGTCTCCGATCTCCGGATCTTCTATCCGGCTTTTATCACAAGTGAGACAGTGCGATATTTACCCGACCTCTCTAATGGTCTATGTATTTATAAGTCTATCTAATTATCAAGGTATATCTATTTATCTATCAGTCTATCCATTTATCTATAACTCTATTTATATAACAGTCTATCTATGTATCTATAACTATCTATTTATCTATCTTTCTATAAGAAGATGTTGGAAATGTATTAAGTTTATATGGTGTATTTATTGTTAGCCCTAGAGCTAATTAGATGTCGTAAAAACTTTACAGACAACAGACAAGTGTTAGTGTTCTGATCTTAACAGGCAAAACAGTTGATTCACACAGAAATTTATTTTTTCTATTACCTTGTATTTGTAGGGTACTCATTTTAAAATACTGAGAACTGAGGCAGTGGTTAAAGATGTACATCTGTAGAGACAGATCAATAGACAGACAGACCGACAGATAGACAGACTAATAGATAGACAGACAGATAGAACATCAGATGTTCTTTTGGAAAGGCAAACTAGGCGGATGTGAACGACCTCCATCGCCCTGGTCACGGGTCACGGCTCTAACACGGTAAAACAAAATTTAACAAGTATTTTTCTCTTATTCGACTCGCTGCTGGGACGGACAATATTGTTTCGAAATATATATTTATTTATTACTAGCTGTATCCTGCAAAACATTTGCATAGAGTTATATCCCCCTTAGGCTTGATCGGCAGGCGAGGTTATTTTTGGTTTCGGGCAGATCCGATTTTTTTTTTCATGATTGTATTTTAAACTGGAATACTGTTGTATTAATTCTTTACTTTCGATTTAACGCAGCGCCCAAATCGCTATTATTATATTATAATGTTATTTTTTGCATTACAAAAATGAAATATTTACATTTCAAAACTGATAGTGGTCTGAACAATGTATCAAAAAAATCAAAAGTAAATCCTCAAGTATGAACGGTTGAATGTATTTCCTTGTTCTAACGTAGTCGTAGCGTAACTGTCTACTTAAAGTGTGCTACGGTCGGTCTGCGATTGGCTCAAAGTCTGATACGTCACTCTGGTGGACTGGACACCGCGCAGAAGTTTCTAAGGTCACTGTGTTCGGTCAGGTCAACTTGTTTCCTTCACTTTAACCCCCCCCCACCCCCAGGCCCGCCTCCATGTCCGTTAACACGCTCTAAGGCAACCGTTGCTTTGGGATTTTCATGCTGAGACGAACTTCCGGTCCTAGATCAATACAGAAAGTATTTACTGATAATAAATAAACATGTAGCCTATTTCTTTTTTTTTTTTGTTTACTTCTGCCAAGTTGAGACCCACATTCCGTTCAACTTTCAAATCAAACGGAGATTTTTGTCATCGGTTAGAATATTTTGTTTTATTATATGTTGGGGTCAATATAACAGGAGCGTAGCTGGGGTCATTTTTTTTTTACCGCCCAGAGATGAAATAAGTTTTTAGCGCCCCCTTACCCATCTCTCTCTCTCTCTCTCTCTACTTATATTCTCTCTCTCTCACTCACTCTCTCTCTCTCTACTTATATTCTCTCTCTCTCACTCACTCTCTCTCTCTCACTCACTATCTCTCTCCCTCTCTCACTCACTCTCTCTCTCACTCACACACTCTCTCTCTCTCACTCTCTCTCTCTCACTCTCTCACACTCTCTCACACTCTCAATCACTCTCTCTCTCTTTCTCTCTCTCTCCCTCTCTCACTCACTCTCTCTCTTTCTATCTCTATCTCTCTCGCTCTCTCTCTCTCTCTCTCTCTCTCTCTATATATATATATATATATATATATATATATATATATATATATATATTATTCTCTCTGTCTCTCACTCTCTCTCTCTTTCTATCTCTATCTATCTATCTATCTATCTATCTGTCTGTCTATCTCCTCTCTCTCTCTCTTGTGACAAAGTATGTACAATTAAATTAGTGCCCCTCAGATGCTGCGCCAGGGGACATGTCGCCCCACCACAGCTACGACCCTGCGTATGAAGATATTGTGCGTAATTAATAAAGGAAAGGTCAAGTCGCCATTGTTTAAATGTCATTTGCTGTGAAACAAACAAATCTCAAAGAACACTCCAAAAAATAAATACATAAATTGCGTTAAACATTTGTGTCTGTCTTTGGTTTACAGTTGTACACAAATGAAATGATTTCAGTGTTGCCAACTTTAAAGTAGAAAGGAAATTTTTCTTAAAAAAAAAACAAACTGTCATTTTTGTATTTTCGACTCAGTTTGCAAGCAAAACTAAATGTATGTTCTATCTATCTATCTATCTATGTATAGAAAAATATACTTGTAAACAAGATAGATATTTCACATTGTTAGATTATAATAGATTAGACAGACAGACAGACAGATAGATAGATAGATAGATAGATAGATAGATAGATAGATAGATAAATAGATAGATAGATAGATAGATAGATAGATAGATAGATAGATAGATAGATAGATAGATAGATAGATAGATAGATAGATAGATAGATAGATAGATAGATAGATAGATATTACTATTACGACAAAGCCGGTTCAATAATTTAGTCAAAATATTAATTATTTTGCCAGTCTGAACTATAAATTCAACACTTGGACCATAAAGTAAAGACAATTCACTAAACATAATTAGAAACAGTTAGTAGTTTTAAAGGGGTCTAATGTTTTTAAAATGCAGTATTGCAGAAACTGTTTTACATAAGACACAATGAGAGTCAATTCATTCTGGCACCATTGGCTCAGAATTTGCTGCGGAATTAGGAAAATGACTTCAGGTGCAATCGGTACCGAGACAGTCGTCATAATTCTTTCAATTACATTTTATATATATTTCTTTATATTAAGCCATTTTATTAACAGTATTACATGAAATGTATACTATCACGTTATGTCTCTAGAAATATGTAAATAAACCAGTGTTTACTACTTATACATCAAAAGAAGTACATTGTTTTTATTATCATTTTATATTATCAACATTAATATTCTAACTTACCAATTATTTTATTTAATGTCACAAAAGTGTCAGTCTTGTTTACAACATTTAAAATCACGTGAATGCGTTGTAGTACAGAGTAGTTCCAGTTGTCGGTATAGTGCAGCAATCTCAACTTGATGTTTAGCATCAATTCACCATCGGTATTAGCTACTTTCTAACTTTATTTCTTTTATTCGATTTCGGTTATTTTCGGTAATTGGTCTTACTTTTTAACTTTATATATTAGTTTGAAAAAAAAAATCAAGCGTCTTGCGCCTGAACTTTTTTTTTCCCTTTAAATATATTTTGTAGTGTTAGGTGTTTCATGGAAGGGGGGGGATGTTGTGGGGGGATGGGATGGGGGGGGGTCGTATGTTTGTCCTGAAGATGTGTCAACTGGCTGGCTGTTGGTTGTAACATTATTTGACGGTATTAAGAATTTCTGTCGTTTGTCCATATTTGCAGATGGAACTTGCACCAACACATAGCTCCCCCCCACCCCACCCCCAATACCGGACAAGGTGACGACAACAACAACTACACTGTGAGTGGAGGGGGGAGACAGGAAGTGGAGGGTGGGGGGTAGGTTTATACCACACACACACACACACACACCGCTGTTACACTCTGTGTTCAGTAAAGTCGGGTTCAAAAAATTCCAAGTTTGTTTCCATTAAAACAAAACTCAAAAATACTTTGGTTCATCTTTTTTTAATAGTTGGTCAGGTCTCGAAGACCGTTAGGCTACTTCTTTTAATTTAAATTTGAATTAATTTATTTTGATTAGAATTTGGTAGGTCGTGGTTTATTGGGGGGGGGGGGGAGCTAAATTTCTGGCTTAAACAGTTGGTAAGAGGTGAGTTATTTACGCTGAACAAAACACATTAATTGTGACATTTGCAGAGCCGTTTTAATGGCATTATGCCCCCCTGCCCCCACCCCATACAAACTATTGTGCTGAGCCATCTATGAAATAAATGTGAATGATTTATTAACTTGTCGGATGGATCAGCACATGTGTTTGTCTTGGCCCCATATTCTTATACCCTCTGTTTTGTAAGGGGGTTCCATGTTTTAAGACAGACCTAGCCTCCGGTTAAATTCTTGACCTGACAAGCAAGACTGTGAGTTGTTTTGACCTAAACTATTTGGCAGTAAACATCCAAGTTCAAATATTTGCTCTGTGCATTTTTTTGTCACTTTTTGGTTATATTTGACCATAGCGGATTACCATACTTTACAAGTTGACGCCAGCTCTTTTTATGAATGAGAGAAACAATTGTGTGCTATTCCCAGCAGTACCAAACATGTCAACATCAGACGAGAGAACTAGCGTTGGGTGAAAGTGATTCACAGTTTGGTTACGGTGAACTAATGAGAGGGAGGTCATGGACTGACCACAAACACAGACAGGCAGACGGACATACGTTTGGGCATTAAAGGACAGACATACATGAAGGCATATTGGTTGGCGGACGGACACGCAGACAGACTGATAGGCCGATATATACGTAAACACATCAACAGTAGAATTCGTCATACGACTGTTAAAAAGACACTGCTGACCAACCTGTCCTACAAAGGAGCGTTTTCAGGGTCGTCTTAAGGCACGGGCCTGCCATGGTAATAGGGGGCTACTAGTGGACTATTTATTTATAGATTTCAAGGGGATTAGCTTTGATTGGGGTGGGGGGATGCTTCATGCTTTTACGACGGGTCTGCACATTGAAATACTACGCTTAAGGGAGGGGCGGGGAGCAGTCCGAGCAGGCGATACACGAATCCTGGCACTAGGAAGCTGAATGGGGCCCCTGAATCTCAAATGAATCAATTTTTTTTTTGTATTGCAAGTAACCTACTTATCTAAATGTCTCTCTGTTCAATGTACAACCAATAGAATAGAAATGATCAAATAACTACATAAGTATAATGAGTGTTTTGTAAGGGGGGGGGGCATAAGTTTCTTAGTACCAGGGCCCGGATTTTCTCACAGACGGCCTTGTTCCCTATTAGCTTTACCCCAGTCGGTCTCCTGGCTAGAAAAACAGACAAAACTTGACGGCCCAATAATAACCAGCTCAAATCCAGAAAGGCTCAAATCCGACCTAAGACTGAGTCTGTACATTGGTCAACCATTTTCTCGTGTGTACCTCGATATGACCTGAACTGACCTGACGTCTTGTTTAGTGTGATAGATATGTACAAAGTATAAGTACAAATACATGTACAAAGGATATGTACAAAGATATGTACAAAGATATGTACAAAGGTATGTACAAAGATATGTACAAAGATATGTACAAAGATATGTACAAAGGATATGTACAAAGATAAGTACAAAGATATGTACAAAGATGTGTACAAAGATAAGTACAAAGATATGTACAAAGATATGTACAAAGATATGTAGATATATGTTGCTTTGCCAGGTAATTATTGGCTTGTAAAATGGAGCGGTGAATAACGCTAGTTGAGTTTTACTGGGAACATAAAATGACATCTACAAAACACACCAACCCAAAAATAAAAGACACAAATTAGAATATTTTATGTATTTTATTTTATGATTACATGATAAGTTTATGATAGTCAAATCAATTTTTGTAAAATAGAAAAAAAAAATTACAGCAGAAAAAATGATATAATAAAATTAAAAAACAAAATATGTTGAACAATATAAAATAATGACATCAAGACATCTGTCAATGACATCTATGCATCTGTCAATGACATCTAGGCATCTGTCAATGGCATCTAGACATCGGTCAATGACATCAAGGCATCTGGCATGTTAAACAGGGAGACACATAGAGGTGGTGAAGAGAGATGGAAGGATGGACCAGACACACCTGTCTTAATTCACCGCGTGCGACTGAGTACACCCTCTGGTTATTACAACCTGTGGAAGTCATATATCAATACTGAGGTTATACATTGGAAATATACATGTATATATAAATATAGATGGGTGGATCGATGGATAGATGGATGGATGAATGGATGGTGGATCAATGGATAGATGGATGGATGTATGGTGGATCAATGGATAGGTGGATTAATGGATGGTCGATCAATGGATAGATGCATGGATGGATGGTGGATCAATGGATAGATGGATGGATGGATGGATCAATGGATAGATGGATGGATGGATGGTGGATCAATGGATAGATGCATGGATGGATGGTGGATCAATGGATAGATGGATGGTGGATCAATGGATGGATGGATGGTGGATCAATGGATAGATGGATGGATTGATGGTGGATCAATGGATAGATGGATGGATGGTGGATCAATGGATAGATGGATGATGGATGGTGGATCAATGGATAGATGGATGGATGGTGGATCAATGAATGGATGGATGGTGGATCAATGGATAGATGGATGGATTGATGGTGGATCAATGGATAGATGGATGGATGGTGGATCAATTGATAGATGGATGGATGGATGGATGGTGGATCAATGGATAGATGGATGGATTGATGGATGGATGGTGGTTCAATGGATAGATGGATGGGCGTGTTTGTTGCTGGTATTCAAGGCCATTCATTTCATGAACTGACCTACAACTAGCCACATGAGTTCATTGTGTTTACATAGTGCTCGGACAGTGAGAAAACAAACATTTAAGCACTTACTTCGTCCAGATGACCACAGAATGCTTCACCAAGGAGCGTCAACGGGCAATTGTTGGTGGCAACCGGTCCTGGAGAAATTGAAAACAAAAAAATGATTCATATATATATATACTTTGCGTTTGTGATGTATGCTTTGAATAACATCACACGCAAACACTCACGCGTAAAATCTTAGACTCACAGCATTCACACAATGAGAACTCACATATAAACTTTTACACAAAATCAACTCACACAAATAGACGGACACAGCCAACACTCGCACACAACAAAACACACAGATGTAGACTTACACAGACAACATGGACACATAGAGAACACTCAGACACTTAGTATTTTGTTGTTTGCTCACACTCACCCGCGAATCTGTCGGAACTGACGCAGAGTTCGTTGTTGGCGGTCACTTCAAGCAGGCTGTCACCATACCTTACGTCCAGCTTGACCCATTGGTTCTGAGATGAAGAATTCATAAGCAGGCGTAGAGCATAGAGATGTAATGTATAGGTCGTTAAACCATGACGTGGTATAGGTTAGTGATTTACGTTCAAGGATGAAGTGAAATATGTTAGTGCTTTTAGAAAACAGAAATGCTTATTGCACGCATGACGTATGACAAACATAACACGTGACGTATGACAAACATAACACGTGACGTATGACAAACATAACTCGTGACGTATGACAAACATAACACGTGACTATGACAAACATAACACGTGACGTATGACAAACATAACAATAGTGAGTGCAGATGAATTGTGATTTGTTGTAGACGAAGACGATAACAGTGAAATATTTTTTTTTCAATTTTTTTTTTAAAATTATCTTGGCATCCCGTGAGATTGCTACAAATATAATAGTCATACTACAATGATCATACCACAATGGTCATACCACAATGGTCATACCACAATGGTCATACCACATTGGTCATACCACAATGGTCATACTACAATGGTCATACCAATCAGCCACCAGTAAAGAAATAAGTCAAACATCACTAAATGTGTCAGTCTTTAGCTGCTCCACACACACACACACACACACACAGCCGTTGTGACAGCTAGGCCAACTAGGTGGCTGCCTTGGGCTCCCGCTCAAAAGGGCCCCCTCTGTGAGGACTTTTTTTCCAAGCCACAAGGAAGGGCTTATCACTGAAACGACTCAAACGTTGGGGGGGGGGTCATGAAGGATCTAGTGTTCAAAGGCTATTAGGGATCCTATGGAACCCAAATGTACACAAGTATAAGGTCCTCAAAAATTATAAGAACTGTTCTGCCCCTAAATGCCCCACCCATACCATAGGGATTAGCTCTGCAATAGCAAAGGTACCGGTGATTACGGCTAACCCTCAACACGGGGGCCCCCACCTACAACCATGAACACGGGGGCCCCCACCTACAACCATGAACACGGGGGTTCGTGCTAATCGACCATTACATTTGATTGTTTCAGATTTACACTAGATCACCTAGGGGGTTCCATTATGCTGTTAAGAGGATTAGTAAGCGTTGATGTGTGAAACGGTTCAGTGCCTCTGCAGTGAAGGCTAACCTTACGTTTGTCGGGGGAAGAGGGCACTAGCATGACGGGCCCTGTCAATTTTCCCGTTTTTCAATAAGGAATGAAGAGGGGCCACAGTCATCAGTTTTGTCAGGAAGGAATGAAGAGGGGCCCCATTAATCAGAGTTTGTCAGGAAGGAATGAAGAGGGGGCCCCAGTTATCAGGGTTTGTCAGGAAGGAATGAAGAGGGGGCCCCAGTTATCAGAGTTTGTCAGGAAGCCCCAAAATTTCCTGGCTGCAGCTCTTTTTTCGACATCATACCTGCGTACCACCGATGGTACAGAACTCAGACAGCAGGTTCTCAGAGTCCATGGTTCTCATAGACAGGACGACACGCTTCTTCCAGGCCTGGTACACAATCTGTGGACAGAGTGGACACAATCATATTGGTTCATCTGGGGGGGGGGGCTATGCGTCGAAAGAAATTATACAGCCTGTACTTGAAATATATATATATATATAATAGCACAATAGACTGAAGCAGTGAATGGTGTCTTGGAGTATATAATAAATCTATAACAAGTATGTAGAAAGATGACACAATAACATAAGCATACGACAGTAAATAACAATTATTACATCATTTATACATGAAATAGTCAATCAGTGTACAACATGTCAGTGTACCACATACAAACGACAAGTGTAGAACTGGTATCCAACAAGTACACAAAACGTGCAGAAGCAATTTGACAGCTAGAGTGTGCAATTTCATACAATTTCACAGCTAGAATGTGCAAGTTCAAAAAATTTTACAGCTAGAATGTACAAGTTCAAACAATTTTACAGCTAGAATGTGCAAGTTTAAACAATTTTACAGCTAGAATGTACAAGTTCAAACAATTTTACAGCTAGAATGTACAAGTTTCTATACACTACATACATTCAACACATTGGCCTACACAGTGACTTTGAAATGTTCGAGTTCTATAGTTGAGGGGGTCGGTGTGGGATGTACTTACAACAATGCCGGGCAGATCTGGACTCTCAATGCAGTCGTTGTGCAGTAAAGGGATATCGGTGTCCGGGTCCCCGGGGCACAGTTTGAACATGAAGCCGATGTGGAAGGTGGACCCCAGGACGTTACTCTTGAAGTAGGGCACGGCGATGGAGGAACCTCTGGAAGGAAATAATGGGATGACATTGGAAGATGCCACAGCCAGTGTAGAACATTGCTTCTGATATATTTGTTAAGTCAGTAAACGGTCAGTAATCAATTGTAAGTCAGTAAACGGTCAGTAATCAATTGTAAGTCAGTAAATGGTCAGTAATCAGTTGTAAGTCATTAAACGGTCAGTAATCAACTGTACGTCAGTAAACGGTCAGTAATCAGTTGTAAGTCAGCAAACGGTCAGTAATCAGTTGTAAGTCAGTAAACGGTCAGTAATCAATTGTAAGTCAGTAAATGGTCAGTAATCAGTTGTAAGTCATTAAACGGTCAGTAATCAACTGTACGTCAGTAAACGGTCAGTAATCAGTTGTAAGTCAGCAAACGGTCAGTAATCAATTGTAAGTCAGTAAACGGTCAGTAATCAATTGTAAGTCAGTAAACGGTCAGTAATCAATTGTAAGTCATTAAACGGTCAGTAATCAGCTGTAAGTTAGTAAACGGTCAGTAATCAATTGTAAGTCATTAAACGGTCAGTAATCAGCTGTAAGTTAGTAAACGGATGCATTCACAAAGAGAGAAAGAGAGACAAGCAGACCGACATTCTGGTGAATACATTGAATGTTTAACAGTCGAGGACTTCGTTTTTATTTAAATAAAGCGTTACCTGTTATTTCATGGAGACATACAGACTAATGGACATACAGACAGACAGACAGACAGATAGACAGACAGACAGACAGACAGACAACGATTTTCGCCGTGGTTATACTTGTTGTGTTCCTGTGTTTCAAGCAAGTTTGTTGACATGGATTCATTCGAAATATGCATTCCTTATTAACATCATTCTGTATAATTATTATTTATTTCAAAATGGATCTTATTTCAATGATAAAATCTACTTTGTATCTTATTACAAAATTAATGTGATGCCAACTATATATCTAATAACTACTAACAAATATTTTCAAATGTAATAAGTAATTAAGGAATCCCCCTCCCCCCCCCCCCAACCCCGTCCTTTGCTTTTCTCTGTTGCTCTATTTTTGTTTCTGTTGGCGTGTAAACCAGTTGTTTTGTAACCTTTAACCTTTACATACCGTCCTCTGCAATTCGTTCAATATTTACTTTTTGTCATAAACGTCCTTGACTTGCAAGATTTTAATTATTTTTTTCTTTCAAAAAGTGCAACTGGCTTTTCAAAAAGTCTAACAGCGTTAAAACAAAAAAAAAACATCGAAACAAATAACTATTTTTTTTTAAATTAGAACACAAACAACAACATAAGACTGCCGTTGACTCAGCGTGTACCTGAATGACCCACATTTCCCGCCAACTGCCGTCTTGTCTGATTCTACGACGGCGTTCTCCTTGTCTTTTATGTTCAGCCAAATATGTCTGCCTTCGTCCACAATGTTGCCGCCATCAAATGTTATTTTCAGCATCATCAAACACGTAGCTGGCACACCTGAATTAGGACAGTGGAAGAAAAAATATAGGTCGTCAAATTAACACACAAAAAATTTAGATCACATATAGCCGCAGGATATTCTAAATATAAGCTGGGGTGCTATTTTTAGATGGGTAATTTCCGATTTTTTAAAAATTTTTATAACTTTTTCCGCTAGGTTTCATTTCGCTTACAGACTAAAAGAGGGCGTCAAACGGTTGACTCATTCAGGTATTGAGGTGACCCGCCTAAAGTGCCCTCTGCCGACCGTCATGGACTGTTCGAGGATCGAACCCAGGACTCTCATGTCAACAAGCATGCGTATGATTAAAGTAAATGTAAATTTATTGTTCGATCTTGTTCAGTCACTAAATGGTAAACAAATACATGAGAACATTATTCAACTGTTTCTTCAATTGGTCTGCACAAAAATTAATTCGACGTTACTTCACAATGAGATCACCCCATCCGCGTGCAAAAATAGTACCCCGTGGGGGGGAGGGGGAGAGGAGCTTGTCAAACCTCCCCACACCTACTTTATCCACCTTTGTTACGCCACAATATTTACATTTTAGTTCACTTACTGTCCCCGGCCACGGGCGTGACGTGTGTACGGTTGGGCCCCCATTCGCAGCGGCATGACGCCTGGCTCCACACCAGCCCCGTATAGAAGGGCCAGTTGCAGTCCTCCTGGATCCACTTGCCGTCGGCCCACCTCTCGAAGTGTGACGGGTTCTCAGATGAGGGTCTGTGTAGACTTTGTTTTTTTTTTTTAAAATAGCGAAATAACAGAATTTAAAGTGATCCGTTCATTCTAACCAATGAGATAATGATCAGCAACAGAGAGTCTTAAACTGTGCATGCCAGAGGTCCAGACGATAGTCAAACAACACAAAAGAAACAAATGATAGTCTTAAAAATAAACCGCAGAGGAACAAAAGAAAAAAAAAGCAAGTCAAAGCAAACATAAGGATCAATGTTCCATGTAATACAATGTTCCGTGTAATACAATGTTCCCTGTAATACAATGTTCCCTGTTTTACAATGTTCCCTGTTTTACAATGTTCCAGATAATACAATGTTCCATGTAATACAATGGTCCCTGTTTTACAATGTTCCCTGTAATACAATGTTCCTTGTTCTTCAATTCTCCCTGTTTTACAATGTTCCATGTAATACAATGTTCCTTGTAATACAAGGTTCTATGTAATACAATGTTCCCAGTAATACAATGTTCCATGTTTTACAATGTTCCCTGTAATACAATGTTCCTTGTAATACAATGTTCCGTGTAATACAATGTTTCTATGTTTTACAATGTTCCGTGTTTTACAATTTTCCATGTTTTGCAATGTTCCTTGTAATACATTTATAAAAAAAAGAAATTTAGAAAAAAAATATGTTTAAAACCCGACGTTTAACTACAATTTGTAATGTTTACATAAACAATGGCTGTTATCTATTTTTTAGCCTGTATTTTGTTTCTTTCTTCCGTTGATTCGACATTGAGGTCAAGACAGGTACTTACTGACATTCGCCACCTGATGACCGCTGGCCGTTGGGTTCCGTGACCACATTCGTTCTGTCACTGCTCCATGGGCTCTGCCTGTGGGGGGAGGGGGTGGGGCGTCATATAGGGGGTTGGGGGGGGAGGTGAATTAGAAGAAAAAAAAAGGTTAAAATATTGTTAACCGAGTCTGTATTTGGTTCAGCTGATCTCCAACATTCAAATTTCTAGATCATGAATCTGGGTCACTACCAAACAGCGCCACAGTGTCACATGGGCGCCACTGGAAGGAGAGGCATAATGTGGCTCACTCGTGACAAGCCAAACCACGTGTTAGAGAACAATGGGGTTGAGGAGCGTTCAATTCTTGCTACGGTAGGGGGCCTAATTTGTGTAGGCTACGCCCCTGCTTGAACTTATTTCATCATCAGATGCTGCGTGCAATAAAATATTTAAATATGGTGGCTTAATCTCTGTTAGTGTGCAATCTTATGTTTGCATTAATCTTACAAATGTAATACATAGCAAGCTTTAACTTTGATTTTTTTTTAAAATACAAGGGCTACCCACTTTTTCAGTGCTCCGTCCTGCTTCTTAACCGCGTCGTCATATCCGGTTATTTGTTTGCCGTTATTCACAGATGGACTTCCGGCGTTCACCTCGTTGTCACGGTCCTGGTCACTGTCGGGCCGTCTGCTGGACCTGCCATTTTGCTTGCTTTGCGTCACGTCCTGTTTTCCCCTGCCCCCAGAACCCTTCTCAGCAGCGCTCTCTTTTTTGTCCCAGGAGTTATCCTGACTCACCCTGCTGCCCTGTTTTCCCGCCGAATTTCTCTCCTGTTTTCCCCAGCCGGCATTAGATTCTCTTCCGTTGTCTTCCCGCGCGTCAACATCAGAGAGACTGTCTTCTTTTGGATAGTTTCTTTCCTGAACTTGGCCCTGAGCTCTCTGCCAGCTGTCGCCTTTACCCATGTCGTCCTGTCTATCGTCCTGTCTATTGTCTTGTCTATCGTCCTGTTTATTGTCCTGTCTGTTGTCCTCCCTCTGCCACCCAGCCTCTTCTTTGCTGTCGCCTCCCCAGGTCTTCGGCTGCGGGCTTCCATCTCTGCCTCTGCTCCAGTTGTTATTCCCCTTGCTGACCGTCTGCATCGTCTTGTCGGAGTACTGCGTGCTTTGGGGAAGTTCCCTTCTGAAGAAATACAAGAAATGGTCCATAACTTTTGATTGAATCAAAATTTAATCGATTTTTCCAATTTGCTTCTTTGGTCTTAATTAGTCAAAAGATTAACTTTAAAAGTTGCATTATTATTTACTTTGGTTAGCCAACCATGGGCAAACTACCACCCGAGGGCGAAATTCGGCCCTGCTGACTGTTTCGTTCGGCCCGCCGCCTGCCACTCATTTCTGAGTGACCTGCTCTTGGCCCAGCCCGCCGGTCAAATTTACAAAGCCAATGTAGCCATCAACTTAAAAAGTTGGCCCATCTCTTGGTTGGCCTAGATATGTACTTGTTTTAAATAGTTTTCTTTAGTTAAAATATCTGCATTCGTTTACAATCGTTTTCTTCATTTGAAAACAAAAAGTTATACATTTGTTTGATAGATTAATTTATTGAATGATTGGTGTGTGGGTATGTGACTGATTGATAGATTAATTTATTGAATGATTGGTGTGTGGGTATGTGACTGATTGATAGATTAATTTATTGAATGATTGGTGTGTAGGTATGTGGGTAATCGATAGACTGATTGATAGGTTAATAAATTGATTGGTTAATTGATATTGATTGGTTAATAAAATGATTGGTTAATTGATAATGATTTGGTTAATAAATTGATTGGTTAATTGATGTTGAATTTTAAAAAAAGAAAGAATATATATATATATAGATCTGTTTCTTTTTGATGTGTGGATTGTCAACATTCATGTGCACATTACTGAACTAGTACAAACACTTTTCTTGAACATTTTTCCTTTACAAACACACACACACACACATTCACAGAACGGTCTGCAAGGTGATTTGCTTAGTTTACCTTGACGACTGTGGTCTGAGTGACTGCCCCTTGCTTGGGGCACGCTGAGTGACCTGCCCTTGAATCTCCGTAGGTCGCTGCGTTTCCGCGCACTCGCACGTTCTCGGGTCAAAGATCATGTACTCCGGACATGCGTAGTCTAGCCACTGCTTCCTGTAGTCTTTCCGTGTGAAGATCTGGTAGAGGTTTGCCTGGGATGGATGATGACGTTTGACTCCCCTTTCACACTCTTGAAAAGAGTTTCAGAGTGTCAAACATTTGTAAAACATAGTTAAACCATAGTAAAATATCTCTTTACAATTCAATTCATTTTACTGCTGCTGGTTCTTCATGATAATTATTAAATTTAGCCTAAGTAGTATATTCAATAAAAACAATATCCGCCACCACTGTATATGTTTATTAATGCATATACCTATCATTGTATTAAAGGGCCATTCACTCGTTACGTAAATGTTTTTCCTAATATTTCAACGCCCTCCCCCCCCCCTTTTTCGTGTAAGGCTTTTTAAAACCATTTATCATTTCGCGTCGTCACACTCAGTGCTCGATTTAACGCCGGATCTGCTTTAGCTAATATATCCCTGCCGGGGATGAAATCATAGACATTTATGCCCGGCTCTGCAGAAAATTTTGTTCATCCCCCAGCACTGTTTTTTTTTCTTAAATCGAGCACTGGTCAACACTTTTGCAAAAAAGGCGTCACAAAATAAGTGAACAGTCCCCTAGAGAAAGATTTAAAATAATAATGAGCCAATGACGTCGCTGGAAACAGCTTTGTCGACCGTAAGGCGGGCTATTGGGGGGGGGGGGGGACACTTACAATGGTGTTTGTTATGTGTGTTTACACAATCTATATTATGTAGTTCAGTGAGGAATCCTTATCTGTATTAATCACATATCATCATAGAAATAGAAATAACGAAATTCTTCACATAGTGCATATATAATGATGAACAATTTTTTAGAGCATTTTCGAAAAAAAAATGCTCTATTGTCCCCGTTTTGTCTGTCTGTCCGTCCGTCCGTCATCACCCTAGATCTCAACAACCATAAGTCCTAGACCCATGATGTATATATCATTTTGTAGGTCTTGGCCTGCCAAGAAATGACTTTTTTTCCATTTCGCGATCTGACCTCTCAGGGCCGTAAAAGGGGCCTTAGTACCGTTTTTTACTATATAAGCTATATTAATAAAGGAGCGCTATATCTCAGCAACTATAAGTCCTAGACCCATGATGTATATATCATTTTGTAGGTCTTGGCCTGCCATGTGTACATCAAAAGTTTATTTCGCGATAGGACCTCTGAGGGCCGGGCTTCAGGGCTCCTAAGGGGCTTATATATTATATATACACTTTGTACGTTCAATAGCCCGTTCATTTGGTGCGAAATACTGCAGCACGTAGTTTCACCAAGATTTATTAAGAAACTCATCAAATGAAATAGTATGCTTGTGTTCTGAGTTTAATTGAAAGTATCAGAGCTATGCAACAATTGACGGAGTTTTCGGACGATTAAATGACTATAATTTCGAATGTTTTCAATTATGAGTCCTATTTCAGTGACCACAAACCACTTGTAGTTAGATTTAAGAGAAAATAATTTTTTTTCAAATATAAAGAAACGTCTTTATAATTTTTTTTTACAGATATATGCATTACACAATTGAATTTATAAACATTTCCAAAATTTACAAATATTTACTGAAAGATAGCATACGTACTGATACATAACATGAAAATGCGCTAACACGTCCTGTGTCCAGAATGGAACAGGCTTAATTGCTTGTTTTTTCTTGGACCGTCCAAAATCTCGATCCACTATTCTATATTATATTATAAAAACTCGATCCATATTCTATATTATATTATAAAAACTCGATCCATATTCTATATTATATTATAAAAACTCGATCCATATTCTATATTATATTATAAAAACTCGATCCATATTCTATATTATATTATAAAAACTCGATCCATATTCTATATTATATTATAAAAACTCGATCCATATTCTATATTATATTATAAAAACTTGATCCACTATTCTATATTATATTATAAAAACTCGATCCATATTCTATATTATATTATAAAAACTCGATCCATATTCTATATTATATTATAAAAACTGTTTTCGGCCTGAAACAACTGCTGCATCGAGAGTATAGTTTTCCCATGTTGTGACAAAGCTATCTACTTCTATTTATAGGTATTTCGACTGCTAAGCTCAGAACCGTTAATGCGTTTTAGGGAAGGGGGAGGGAGGCTCTATGCAACAAATACAATAAAGGCCGGCGCTAGCATTTACTGAGCCCTAAATAATTGAAAAAATCTTTGACACTCACCCCCCTTCTGTTTATTTAACCCGGGGCCCTGACAAGTGCTCAGACTGTCCCTTCCTTGTGGTTGATAAAATAAAAGTCTTGACAAGGGGGCCCTCGGCCGTTGGTGTGGGGGGAGGGGCTAGGCAGCTGCCTACTTAGCCTATACATAAGAACGGATCTGGCTTAGCTTCATCATAAGTAACACTATACTAGCATTGATGACCATTGACTAATACAGTGACCAATGGCTACTAGCTGTTGATAATACGTTTCATGATAAGAAATGAAATTACTGATGACCGTTGACTAACTTACTGACCAGCGACTAGTTACTGGTGACCATTGACTAACACACTGACCAGCGACTAGTTACTGATGACCATTGGCTAACACACTGACCAGTGACTAGTTACTGATTACCATTGACTAACACACTGACCATTAACTAGTTACTAATGACCATTGACTAACACACTGACCAGTGACTAGTTACTAATGACCATTGACTAACACACTGACCAGCGACTAGTTACTGATGACCATTGACTAACACACTGACCGGTGACTAGTTACTGTAGGTACTTACCGTTGAGAACTCCAGATTCTTTGATCCCCTGACAACTGACCGTGGATGTTAATATCCATAGTGGCAGTATCCAGCACTGGATCTATGGATACACGAGAATTCATTTTAGATTTCTCTGTCATGTTAAAGTACAACTGGATGAAATGCACAGAGATATATGGACGTACAGAGAGACTGGCTGACTGACGGATGGACAGACAGGTGAAAATACAGACGGCATCAGACAGACAGACAGACAGACAGACGGACAGATAGATAGATAGATAGACAGATTTATAGATAGATAGATAGATTTATAGATAGATAGATAGATAGATAGATAGATAGATAGATAGATAGATAGATAGATAGATAGATAGATAGATAGATAGATAGATAGATAGATAGATAGATAGATAGATAGATAGATAGATAGATAGATAGGTAGGTAGGTAGGTAGGTAGGTAGGTAGGTAGGTAGATAGATAGATAGATAGATAGATAGATAGATAGATAGATAGATAGATAGATAGATAGATAGATAGATAGATAGATAGATAGATAGATAGATAGATAGATAGATAGATAGATAGATAGATAGAATGCTCCAGGTGAGCAGTATGTTTACTGTGTGATTATATTTCAATGGTGCATTAAATCACCAATAAGTCATTCGTTGTTGACCGAAACCCCCCCTCTCCCCTTTTCCTAAACGGCTAGTGCTATTACTTTTAGACATTTCTTTTTACAAACTATTTCTTCCTATTGGGCATTAAATTAAAAACATATTACTGACGAAGGATTTTTTTTTGTTTTAAGTAGCATGTGTACTTTTGTGTAAACAGTATTGGCAAAAAAAATAATTAAATAGCTTTTATAAATTGCTGAGGAAAAAAATGGAT
The DNA here is from genome assembly GCA_021962125.1 of Bulinus truncatus. Taxonomy (NCBI): domain Eukaryota; kingdom Metazoa; phylum Mollusca; class Gastropoda; family Planorbidae; genus Bulinus; species Bulinus truncatus. The sequence continues at coordinate 4,671,721 of JAGDYQ010000047.1, read as the reverse complement.
ATAAGAAAAGTAGATACGCTGCAAATCGATAGTATACTTTAAAAATTTGTAGCTTAAACAAAAATCAGCATTAAAAATGCCTAGCACAGATTAAATATTTAGGCTCAGAAGATTTTTAAAGTAACAGTCATATTAGAAAAACAAATTAAAAACCTGCAAAATAAGAGTTTTCCACATTCCTTTTTGGTAGTCCATTCTTTCAACTCATTGGACGAAGTCTGTCTTCCTTGAGGTCTGCTTTTCGGAAATTCCCGCAATTCATGCCACGCCTGCATATTTATCTAAACACACACGGGGACAAAGGAGAGAACTCAAGAGAGTTGGAGAGAACAGGCAGGACTGGGAGAACTAAACTTCTATTTGCACAATTAGTTTTTGCTCATTGCAAAACGTGATGCTCATGACTTTTCTTACAACAAACATCAGCCGTTTGTTTAGAAAGTGCTAAACAAAATAATGAAACCAGGACTTGCAGAAAAAGTCCATACAACTAGTAAACTAATTTTATACAGACCTTAAAACTTCTTAAAATCTGTAATCGTGATGTACACCAATAAACATATTTTTGTGTATAACGGTAACGAAAGAAAAAAAAATAACCAAGGTTGGATTATATATTTACATTTTGTGTTGATTTAATGTAACCAGCGTTAGGCGCACCAGGAGCGGACTGTGAGAAATGGCAGCATTTAGCATCACCCCGTCCGAGTGCTGTAACTAGAATTATGGGTACCAGGGGTGAACTGTGAAACATTTCAGCATATACCCCTCTCCCTTTCCCCCTCCCCCCCCCCCCACAAAGGGGCATGATTAGAGTTAGGGGCGGGCTCTGCAAATACTGCCCCATCCAGTGTCAGAACGAATGGCAGACTGGGCTCCTTGTAGAGGGTAAACTGTCTCTCTGGGTGGATGTCCCTTACCCAGGGGTGGCAGCCTCACCGCTACGCGGGGCGTATGGGCGAGTGTCAAAAAACGACTAGATTCACTTGGGATTTGAACTCGCGGCCTACAACACGGAGATCGAACTCACATCAAAAGTGCCACAGAGCTACCATTGTGAGACATTTTCAGCGCCAGGGCCGCCTTATCTGGAGCCCTTGGGCATAAAGAAGGGGGGGGCTCATCAAAGTCTAAAAATAAAGTTTCAAATAAACGAATGTACCATTATTACTACCTAGCCTTGGGCCAAAGTCAAACATAAGACTGCCCTGGTTAGAGCACTGTAGTTATAAATAGCTATGTACGATAATTTAAAACCCAAACCTAGCAAAAGAATAAATTGTACTCAATCTGTTTATAGGTTCCAACAAGTTTTTTTTTTTTAAAAATACTCCCTTGATCTAGTTAGCATTAATCTTGTAATCTGTCCCCCCCCCCCCTCCCGTTTCGACATTTATTTTTGTTGAGGGAAAAAAGATTCGGTGATGGTTTGAGGAGGGAGATTGGGTGGGAGGGGGAATGCAAGGTAAACACAATGTGGACCAGGTCGGACTGGTCATGGTTCTGTTGACACTTGACTCAACCAGCGGTGAGAAAATCAACATGTTAGCATTTCTTACAGGATTCCAGGGTGTAGATTTTGTTAAGTCTCTTAAGCGAAAAGGGGATGGGACCGAGGGGTGGAGGTTGCTTATGAAGAAAAAATGTAGACATCCAGTCGATGACGAAAGATATAGAAAATGTTCTTGGGGGTGGTCCTCAAAGTGTCCACTGGTGAGTCCAGGACGAATTTCAGGTGGATCGCGAAATGAAAAAAAAAAGTAAATTTGTATTTGAATAATTACAGCCCTGTGTCTATATTTGTTTCATAGATAATAGTGTACACATCTGAAGAGAGTTAAGATAAATATGTATGTAGCTTGTATATATGTATTTAGCTTGTATATGTATGTAGCTTATTTACAATTTATAACGCTTTTATTATTTCTTTTGTCATAGTTGTTTTTTTTTTTATAGCATTTGGGCCGAGACCAAAAACTGTTGTCATGGTGGCTTTGCGAACTGCTGTGTTAGTTACTGTAATCATGTTTGATACATTTTATATCAATTCTCATCAAGTTATCATCAAGATAAGAAATAAAACATGGGAAAAGGGTAGACAACGGAAGTGGTGGTATGTCATTCAACAAGGAGTTGTCTATACATAATAATTAAGTCTCTATCATACACCCATGGTATTGTGGTGCTCTTTCTGCGTGACCACCTAAGCCGTCGGTCGACATAAGAGCCAGAGTTGATTTAGAAATTTGACCTCGAGACATACATTAGGAATAAAAATGGGATGGTAAATACGTATAGGGCCTACAGTATGTTGTAACTTCTGTTGCACTCATCTATATAAGAAAAGCTAATTGGATATATTTTCAGAGCGCTATCTTCATTAAATTGGTGCAATAACTTGGGAAGCATCACAGGTAGTCATAATAACATCAAAAGTTAAGATTAATAAGAAATAACTACAAACACATTGTTATGAATATACTATCTTAATCCGATTTATTTTATTTACATATGAACGAATTTTATGAAATCTCAATACAAATAAATCTCATTACAAACTATTATTTTATTCCAAATATTTTTGTATGGACTTGTGGACACCACATAGAAAGAATGTGGGCGTCATAGTACTCACGGCTATATTTCTACTGTGTGAAGAGATACCTAACCTATATATCACCAAGCTGCAACCTTCCTTTGAGAAGGTATGTGGTTTACCATAGTGAGTGTAAACATGAACATTCTATCCAAGGGTTTGTCCTTTTTTATAAGCCACTTCAACTGAATGAGTTTAATAAAATTCACTATTTACATTGATCTTGGTGTGGTAATAAAAACTTCAGGATCATTTCAGTTGCTTTCAATTCACTTGGAGTTCATGTGTAGCTTCATATAAAACTCTTGTCATTACTATTTCATCATTTCCCTTGAATCACTTATTTCCATGCACATTGGTTACAATTTTTGTCTATTAGGCAGTGTCGGAATTAGAATTAGTGATGCCCGAGGCGAACTCTAAAAGTGCTTCATCCCATTTCCACACCTAAAAGTACGGTATTAAAGTATGACACATACCGGCCAAGGATAGAGGCTAATAAAAAACGGACAACGCATCCCCCCCCCCCATGCTACTAAAGATATGAAAATAAAAATATCTCAATTTCTTAAAATAATTTGAAATCTATATGTGACAACAACTACAGCTACAGAATACCAATTGTGATTAGGATCAGAATTATTTTCACCAATGAACGTTGTGATATTTTATGTTATTTTGTATTCATTTTAAATCATGTGGACAGTGATGTAAAAAAATGTGACAATACAGGAAAAACATAATTATGGTTTTTCAATTCTTACTGACATTTATGTGATACAGAATCCCAGAATCTTCAAATAATTGTGTACGGTGATGTTCAATTATTTTTTTTCAAGAGTATTTTTAAGTTATTTATTAAATACTGGGTCCAAAATTAAAAAAAAACAATAACACCAACCTATATAAAACAATGAGAGTTCTAACATTTCATTGACAACAAACCAATGAGATGTGCACAACAACCAACGTCAACAAATTTAAAAAAAAAACAACATAAAACATTCACAATAAAAAAATGAGTGCAGGTCCCAGCCATTATATCAGTATAACAAAGAAAACAATGAAACAAAATGCTTAGAATACATGTGAGAATATATTTATATATGTTGATACATGTTCATACATTAAACATTAAACCAGTTTAATAACAAAGAAAAGAAAGGGGAAACAACCATAACATGAGTTGTGTGTCACAGCACTTTGTGGTGTCGATAAAAACAGTCCCAGTGTTGGGGGCTACAAAAAAAATCTATGGCACACGTACAAAGAGATACCAGATACCATGTATATTAGAAATCCAATGACCCGAAATTCCTAATTGCTATAAGGAAAGAAACAGACAAAGAAAATTTCATCTGTAGAGCTCTTACTGAGAAACACAGGCTTGAACTGATATGTTCCATCATAGGTTTATACAGTGTAATTATTTGTATGGTTATTTAATTAATAAAATAATATCAAAATCAAATTGTGTCCACTTTTATTTTTGTTTTTTTTTTTAAACTGATTTACAGTTATCTGGATATTCAAAAACATTTCCTGAAGTCAATCAACCTAAAGAGAATGTTTTAATGGCTCTTTCATAAATATTATTTTGCTATGAATTGCCTGTGTCATTGGTTTAAAAATTTCAAAAAGTTCTACAAATTTCAAAACCACAAAAAAAGAAAACCATTGTTGATAAAATTTGTAAATAGCATTATAACTAAATAAATATCTTAAAACAATGTCTATATGGTTATAAATATGTTTGTTAAGCTGATATAAATATATATATATATATACATGAAACAATACAAAAAGGGAAAAAATCATTGCAAGATATGGAATGTTATGAAAAATATTGTGCATATCTGAGAATAAATCTGATGTATATGAAAATATGTCAAACAAACTCGGTTTCTGGAATGTTTTAAGAATAAAAGGCAGGTTAGCATAAAATCTAGAAAATAACAGAAAAATTTGCCATCCAATAAATAATCCTTAATAGCTCTCTAACGAGTAAAATGTTTATTGAGGAATGAAATATGGTTTAAAAAGTTGGGCCGAGTTATAGGCATCAAACAATAGATTTTTAAGAATTGCAATTGTAAAAATGTAGAATGAATTAAAAACAAAACATTGTTAAAAAAAAGATCTAAGTTTATTCAGCATAATTTTTTTTTTCAACAAAGTACACAAAATGTTTGGTTCTCATATTGTCAACCAAAATATACACACAATGCTAAATAAATGTTACTTGTCTGTTTTTTTACTTTATTATTACTACAAATTTTACCTTTCTCCCCCTAAAATTTAATAAGCCAATATTTTGATGAATAAATTATATTTTTTTAACATGAGGTTTTATCACAATATATTTTTCCATAACTAACAGATTCTGACAAAATGACAAAAGAAAATCTCAATGGTTACAAATACATGTATTTACAAAAAATACAGAAACCAATTCAGATGCTAAGTTATTATGCACATAAACAAGAAAACTACTTTAAAACAAAAAATATATTACCAAAGGGAAACTTATTTGGAATGAAAAAAATATCAAGATATTATGAAATGCTGCATTAAGGTACTTCCTTTTTAACCATATAATATACATATTAGTGATCATAACATTTTATCAGAGGAAAACACACACATATATATAAGTGGAATGGTTTCTCCAGACCATGCATTGAGTAGAACAAAGGTAAAGTACAAATTTAAAACATGTTAAACCAGAATGAAGATCTAACAGGATATGCCAGAGGAAACAATGTGCAAACTATAGATTTCATCATCTTACACAAAAGTATTTATGGAATTATTTTTTTTTACTTTCACAAACAAAAAACAACAGACAGGAACTTATCTGATGTCATTTCCTTTTCCAATTCACAGTCAATTATCAAGAAATGATTTATACATACATACATGTATATTGTAATTAAATTTTAATAATTCTGATACAATTGAGTACTAGCTACTTGTTTGAGATGAATATAAATCTATTCTACTGAAATAATCAAGAAATATTGCATTACAGTCAACAACTGCCACCAGTAAAAAAAAAAATCTCCATGTAATCAAACTTTGGCCTTAAGATCCAAGTCGGGAAATCTGAATGAACATTTCTTATCTGAGCTACCTGAAGGCACAGCTCATAGTTATTGGTTTCTAAGTATATCCAACAATTTCCCAATGAGCAGTCCTTTTGTTGAAGTATTACTAGTACATGTCAAAAATTAAGCTCAAGATTCCCTAACCCATACCATCGAGGGTAGAGGTAGTAAAGTTCCCCGGTGAGTAAAATGCCCAGCTTTTTGATTTCCTCAACAAATGTCAAGCTCCCATTTCTTAAACTGTGTGGACTTGAAAGACATTGACAGAAAACTCCCAGCACTCATTAGTGCCTTCTGGTCATACAACAGCTGAATAATGTCTTTATATAAGGTAGGTGTCTTAAGCTCATTGTAGGACCTAACAAACAGTGTGCACTGTTTCTCGGGTCAGTAGCCCAGCACAGCCCTATTCCATCTCCAGAAAAAAATAAAACTTGGCAGTCCATAAAAGTTGGCAAACATCATTGCTTAGGAAAGGTAAAAATCATAATGTTGCATGAGTTTTTTTTTGTATACTAACAAGGCATGCTGGGAGAAAAATCTGTCTTCTCTTTTTTGCATTTTAAGGTTTCAAACCACACTTAGATAAACCTTGGTTTTGTTTTTATGTACCAAATTATGACTGATTCAAACATTACACTCTTAAAAGGTAAAACTTTGTGAGTTAAATATTAAGTCACATTCTGTTGTCAATCAACAACTGCTTAGGAAATATTCAAAATGTTAAATCAAATGAATATCTGACAATGAAAATTTTGGATTTCATTGCTCACACATGTGTAACATTTCCTCTAAATAATCGGCTCAGAAATTTATTGTTATTTGTAGCTGGACTGGCTGGGCTAAATCGGACATCATTTGCAGCCTCATTGTTGGAGTTAAGGTCTATTGACTCCATGCTGATCTGTTGTTGTATGTCGTGGGGTGTGTTGAGATGGTCTGGAGCACTAGCCTGTGAAATATTGGAGTTTTCATATTGAGGCCTTACGGCCATTCTTTGCTCATTGAGGAGCACTTCTTGCATGGCTTGTTGGGAGTTTGACGTCTGATTCATCGTAGACATTTCAAGAGCTTGTCCACCACTGTTATTTTGCTGCTGCATAATGTACTCGTTGAGTGAAGGGTGAAACTGAGGAATGGACATAACTTGAGGCCCTGGAATTTGCCCAGATACTATTGGAGTAGAAGCATAATGGTTGGGAAAGTACTGAACATAATTTTCCCTTTGACTTTGTGGTAAACATTGATTGCCGTCTTGCTCATTTAGGTTAGAGCTCTGCATATTCATTTCTCTTAGAGACTGCTGGTTGACTGGGTTATTCTGATTCTGCAATCTTTTTTGCTGAGCTGCGGCATAACTGTAGGGGCCAAATTCTGGGTTAATTAAAGAACTGTTGGATCTAACAGATGGTTGTTGCGACAGTGCTCGATGGGTTGGTGGGGCACCCAACATGACTGGGTCATCAGAGTCTTTCTTATAGTGAACCACCCCATCCGAAAATGCTTGCCCACCATTGGGGGTCAACACAAGGTGGGCGTCAGTGAACGACTGCACGTCTACAGATCTCCTATGCAGAGAAACATCAGGATGAACGCTGCTGTTATTGCTATTGTGAGCTATCTGGGAGCTGGTTGTGACCGATGGAAGGTAGTTGATGTCCGATGCGCTTTCCACATAAGATTGATTATCCTGCATCTCGTTCATATTATTGTGACCGATGGGGCTAACTGGCAAACGGCGGCTAAATGAGTTACAAATAGTGTTGCTTCGACTAGGCAGCTCACTACTTGACCTGTTTCTCTGCCATAAAACTTGAGACAAAGAGTCTGGGTTATCAGGAACAAATCCAAGATTGCTTCTTCCCCTCAGCAATGTCGTATTAACCTCATCTACATGATACGGATCCATCTCAGCATTTGCAAATTTGATGTGTGTTGCTGAGTAAGGCTGGTATTCTCCATCAGGTTCTGCATAAATTCCTTGATCTTTCTTGGATTCCAATTCTTTCTTGAGTGCTAGGATAAAAGAAGAAAAACAATGATAGAGGGAAAAAACAGGTTAACAGACTGTTTTGAATAAGTTAAAGTACATTCACTTCTTGCTAGTAAACTGTGTGGTTATTAGTTTAGTGTTACAGCAGTTGTTGTTAAAACCCACTTGATATAGAAGTATGTGTTTTGATTCTGTAATATATTTATATCTCAGGAGAAATATTTTCTGATACTAGGAGGTATTATTGTACAATTAAAATCTTTGTAGAGATACATGTAAGTCTAAAATTGTTGATGAAAACTAAGTTGAACGTAAAATGTGTAAACAAGGAGAAGTTAGATTAACTTAAGATTAACATTAGTATCTATCTCATATTTGACAAGTTTAACTTTAAAATGTTCAAACTTATAAGACTTTCAGGCTCCCACCCATTCTAATAAGTCCATAACAGCCACAGCCTAAACATCATTTTTTGTGGACTAACATATTGAAACAGAAGAATTATAATTAAGGAACAATTCTACCAAACATCATGGTTTCAGGACACAAAATTTTCTCAAATCTATTTCTAATCTATATAAATAATTGCGGTCTCAAGTCTGCGTTAAATCGAAAGTAAAGAATTAGTACAACAGTATTCCAGTTTAAAATATTAAATAAGGCGGTTCTTGCCCTGTCTAAATTCGATATTTCTTTTTAAAAATCTACAGTTTTAGATAGTTTCTGTGGTTTTTTATTATGAAACGTACAAGTCCCAAATATTAAAAATTAATATAATATAACATCATTCATATTATTGTTGTTTTTATTACAACAGATAGCATTTTAAAATCATCAAATGTAAACAAGAGTAATAATTGAAAATTCTCTGACAAATGAGAATAGCAACCACGTTCGTTGTAGCTAATTTTGTAATTAAAGTTCTTTTTAAAAGTCGATCTAATATAAAAAAAAGAAATTCTGCTATATTCTATACAATTAAGTTCTCAGCTATTATAATATTTCATTTTTTTAAAATAAAATATAAAATTTTATAGGCCTAAGTCAAGTGGAAGTGCAAAATAATCAAGCCATCTTTAATTTAATACAATAAAATTGTGCTAAAAATATGTGATGCAGTGGCTAAATGGCTAAGCTGCTTGCTTTTTTTTACCTATGCTGGCTATCCAGGTTTGATTCCTCTGACAGGATTGTGTTTTTTTTATTATTTAATTTATTTTTAAATATAATTTATCCTTTTGGTAGTTTTAATGAAAAGTAACAACGAATTTGATCTCTTTGACTACATTTTTTTTATTGAAATAATTTATCCTTTAGGATGTTGAAAAATAACAATAACTAATTAGATTTTTAATTTTGTTCATAACTTTAAAAAAATGTAAATATGTATCAAAGCTGAACAATAGTCTATCTCTATGCAAATGTTTTGCAGGGTACAGCTAGTACATAAATAATATTTTATGTATTTTTGTAACTGGTAAAACATTTTAACTGCAAAATGTAATGTTTTAAACTTCTCCATTTTTGTCTATCATGTTTACCTTAATTATCTTTCATTTATTTCATCCAGAAAAAAAGACTGAAATTTAACAAAATACACCATCTGCTAAAAGTTAATTAAATAAACAACTCTTGTCCAAGTTAAATCATTTTTCTATGCAAAATATATGGAAATGAATGTAGTCATTGATTTGATAAATTTAAGTTGAAAATATCAATATTTTTTTCTTTCTCTAAGTTATAATTATGTTATGAAATTTTTTATATGTACTTTTCTCAAACATCTTTAAATGATACACAGCATTATAAAACTCTCACATATTTTAAAGAGAAAATAAATAAACAAATCCTTGAATCTCATGAGGTTTTAAAAACCAACCTAATAGAGCTAACGTGCAAGCACCAACCTTTAAATTTAGATGTATCATACTACTGGTTAACATTATTACAATCAAAGTCCAGCATAAACTATACAAGCTGTACACATGTATGAAAACCAACCGGAACAAATCATTTAAATGCAAAACAAATTTTGTTAAAATAATTATTTTTGAATTTCAATTTACCTGTGATTATAAGCTTAGCTAAAATTTCTGAGTTATTTTTTTTTTAAATTTGAATGTTAAGAATTTTTTAAAATTCAGATGATTTGCACCTGAATAACAATGATTAAATAGTTATTTACAATTTTTATGTAATATCAATAGTCAGTTACAACTAAGAATAGATTAAATGATGTAGTTTATGAGTTTCAATAAATGAGCGCTAATAAATAAATAAAATTTCATAAGCAGAAAACAGACATTCTATTTCCTGCTTTATTTTGAAGTTCCGTTTTCATAAAACCCATAAGCCAACATGACTGTAATGTCCTATGTAGTTACCTCGATACTTGACAGAGAAACTGATCCAGAAAGCCAACCCAGCTACAGCAACAGCCAAGATGAGAACAATAATGAGAGAAATCAGCAAAATATCTGAATTTCGATAATCTACCGTTGGGCCAGATAAAGTATTCTCCATTGCATTCTGGTTATTTGGATAAAACTTTGGGCAACGGGCACAGAGAAGCTGAAAAGACATTCAGAACAATGTTGTTTCTTTCATAGTAAACGAATGGGATAAGCTCATTTACAATGTTTTAATCAAACAATTACTGAGATAAATTTTTAAAAATAAATAAAAAAGAAAATATAGATTTACATTTGTTATTTTTTACTTCTTTGATTGGAAAAAAAAATAATACATATCACATCTAAGTGATAACTTACCTGGCTGCAGGGAGCAGAGTATTCAGTTGTAACCTTGCCTGAATCACTGTAGAATAATAGGTCTTTCGTTTGAAAACACGAGTCCTTGTTATTAAATGAACCAACCTGTATAAAAGACACAACAAATATAATAAATCATGCAAAAAAATACTTTAGCCTTTCTAGAATTAACATTAAAATTTAAGTGGATTAATTACTGCATAAATCATTGAGATGGGTTTTAAGATCACAACAGGATTAACACTTTTTGTTAACTGCACATTTCTTTTATTTACAACAGCCATTCTTTGGTCAATTTTTTTTTTGAAAAGTAAAAATAAAAGATTTTGGCCTACCTTAAAGTATGTTTTCTTCTCACCATCAATTTGCACATTGTACACTGCAAACCCAATGTCACCATTGCCATCAGCATCAAAGATGGAATACTGCTTGGTCCCTTCCCTTCTCTTTATGGCTTTGATTTTTTCAATTACTTTATCCACTTTCTGGCGAAGGCAGTCTGTGTTTTTTTCACATTCACTACGGACAAAATGAAAACAACAACTTATAAATTAATGTGAAGAAGATGATCCTCATAGTTCTTCTTGTTATAAGTCTTTGCAACTAATTTTAATTCAATAACTATTAAACTGTGGCCTACAGTGGAACAAATGTTAACTAAAATGCTACGGGATTAAGCTGTGATTAAAAAAAAAAAGTCCAATTAGGTCAGACAACTTTTTAAAAATCTTCACAGGCATAGAAATGAAGCAATAAAAAATAAGATTTCTACTTGTTTCTGGCATCTATCCATCCATAGCCTAAAGCATAAACAGAACTCATGGCATGTGTTACTCTCTGATCATTGCATTTGACTGAAACATTGGCTGGGTTCATCTTCAAAGATTCATCACAATATCTATTAGAAAAAAAATTAAAAAAGAAATGTGAACTAACAATAATCAGTAACATTTACAGTTACCCACCTAAAATATGAAAAATAAAATCGAAATTAACTCAAATATTAAATTTTCAGTATTTTATGAAAAACAACATTTATGCAATTTTTTATAGTTCCATTCAAACTGATTTAATTTTGTAAGTTTCACTCAAACAGCTAATCAGAGAAAAAAAGATACATTAAAAATAAAATATATATAACAAATTTGAAAGGATTTAAATGACAAACTTTGTAAATGACAAACTTTTTGGAAGGGATGAGCAGTCAATTCATGATATGTGCCAGAAGAGTAAATAGGGTGAGTTTTCAGTTTAGAATTAGTATAATTATTAATGCATTTCTTTACAAGAGCTTCAGTTATCAGGTCATATGTACACATTCATGAGAAAATTTAGATTTAATTAAACTCTAAAATCACAAAGAAAACCTAACATCAATAGAGACCTGACCATCATTAGAAATTAGCTTTGAGCCATAATAAAAAAAAGGCTTTCCTTTTTCTAAAAATTCCGCATTATCAATAGCTCGGCTGAAAAGATAAACAAATGTGCAGTAAAGGATAAATGTGTCAACTAAAAAACTTACCTGTCAAATGTGTTGATAAATCCACCTTTAATATTGCAGGAGAACTCACTCTGCCAAAATTCAGAGAACCAGATGTTTGTGTCATTCACTGTCGGTACTCTGACTTCCATGTAAGACTGAAATTCACTGCCTGAATCCAAGCTGAATTCTTCCAACTTTAATGTGAGTGAGCCCCTTGTGGCCTTAGGTGCAGCACTTAGTATATTATCATATTTCCCCCAATCTTCGCTTCCAATAAATATAAACTTGCCATATCTATTGTTCTCCAAATAACTCAGGAATGCAGTGAAGCGAGCATGTATCCCAAAGAAAACAACTACTTTGACCTGTTGTTCTAAAAGTTTTGAGTAAACCAATGCAAAGTCTCGTTCATCCAGCTCAGAACTGACAGCACCAATTCCAATTTCTTCAGCAACACACACTCCAGTATTTTCCGCCATGGCCAGAGATTTGAAATATTTCATACCTTTTGTTCCGTAATTGTTTTTGACATATATCAGGCCGACATATTGCCATTTCAATGTTTGAATGACCCTAAGCATGACCTTGGCTTGGAAAACATCACTGGGAACAGTCCTTAGGAAGTAAGGAAAGTTGATTTTATCATCAAGGTCTGGGGTGCTGGAGGCGTAGGATATGACTGGGATTTTTTGTGGCATAAAATAAGAAGCGGTTGCAATTGTGCAGCTACTAGACAAGCAGCCCACAACACCAACAACTTTGTCTAACGGAACCTGCAGATCAAAAAGTTGGTTATTGCTCATTTGGTCATAGAAATAACTGGATAAAATAGTTGTGGCTCTAATGGGGCTGTAGCAGTCATCGATGGCTATGGCACCAAAATTTATACCAGTCTTACTGCTAAGCTGCCTCACTGCGTAAAAGAAGCCCTCGACTGCAAAGACGTCATTTGAGAAGTTTCTAAACTTTCCACACTGTGATGGTTTGTCCCCCTGGTCATGAATAGAGAACACACCCACGATGTAAAATTCTCCGTTCATACGGGCTATTGGAATTTTCCCCCTGGTCAGACAAGTATCACACTGACCATTACAAACTGAAGTCGGCACTGTGGTTGTTATTGCTCCACCATTGGGCGTAGCCATCTGAATCAGTGACATGTTTAGTTGTAAGATATTATTTGCGTAGTATCCAACTGGAACATACTGAAATTAGAAAGTCAATAGAAAAATTTGTCAAGTTTTTGCCATTATTAGCGAATTAAGAGAATAAATAAATGTGATTTGTTTTATGAAGATTATCAATAATCTTTTTGTAGCATTTTATAAGAATCCTAGTTATGTAGGGTCATTGAAAAACAAATACATGGTTCAATGTAGACCACAAAATGTTGAATGATTATCATTCTCTTCTTCATTGCTAAAAAAATAATTACAATTACACAAGGTACTGAATTACAGCTAATTTATTTATATATCAGAATGAACAAATTGCATTCAAATTAGTGAATACAAAACCAAGTTGTACAGCATTCAGTTAGTTTTTAAAAGCAGCTTTGCTTTATTATTATTATTTCTCTTGTTCTAGAAAGTTGTGATCTAATTTTATTATTAGCAAACAAAGTTTAAGGTCAACTAATATTTGGGACAGATTTATTTGACACTTTCTGTATTTCCACAATGGCTACCACAACATTATATTTGTCAACCTTGAGACTACTACAAGACAGCAGAAAAAAGTGGAAATGTTGCCAATCAAATATTCAAGTTCACATAGCTGCCGTACTCATATTAACTCATTCCCTCGGTAAGAGATAGGGATCTGTATATTTTATCTATTCTACTGGCCTTTTAGCAAGGCTGCTCAGCAAAACATGACAAATTATCGGCATTGTGTTAAGGCTGCTAACAGGGAAAGAGTTAAGCAACCTATTGGCTCAATTGTTTTTTTTAAATTTACTATTATTTTTTTTATAAAGTTACCTGTTTTTGGTACTGGTATACAGTGTACAATGGTATATTATTGGTCTGCATCATGTTACCATTTGCATCGAAGCTGACCACATATTTATTTCTTTTAAAGAGATCTGGCGGAACATTTTCATCCATGTCACCATAGTTCACCTGAATGGCGAAAGCTTTGTTTACCATATCACCTGAATGTAACGAGTCCAACTGTGTTCAAGAAAATAAAAAACAGTGATTGAATGACACAACTTTCAATTCAATGCTAAGTTAAAATAGATACACAGACAAATGCTCACTTTTATAAACAGATTTTATGTACTGAGAAACCACCTGTTATTATATTGTATTGTACTGAGAAACCACCTGTTATTATATTGTTTTGTACTGAGAAACCACCTGTTATTATATTGTTTTGTACTAAGAAACCACCTGTTATTATATTGTATTGTACTGAGAAACCACCTGTTATTATATTGTATTGTACTGAGAAACCACCTGTTATTATACTGTATTGTACTGAGAAACCACCTGTTATTATATTGTATTGTACTGAGAAACCACCTTTTATTATATTGTATTGTACTGAGAAACCACCTTTTATTATATTGTATCGTACTGAGAAACCACCTTTTATTATATTGTTTTTTTTTTTAAATCAATTTTTAGACATTGGTCAAAATTCCAAATGTGCCAATTAATAATCATGCAAAAATGGGTCAGAAACTGGAATAACACGTCTAGCTTTCTACTTACCAACTCACTGCATATTGTCCCTGTACCACCACACAACTCATTGTATTTAGATTTGAAAGCTTCTATTAATGTGAAAATTGCATGAATGGTCATAGGAACAAAGGTATTGTGCTGGTTATCAGGGAATAGATCTTCTGCGGCGTAATCTTTGATATACTCTTCAAACAAATTGTGTGTTTCCAATTTATTTCTCACGCGCCTGAAAAAAATATTACATTTAAATGTTAAACACTGCAATGTTGACATTTACCATAAATATTAGTTAATGGATCTATAAAAAAAGTTATTGAAATACTTCATGGTAGTGTAATAATGTTGTGATTTTTTTTACTCTTCTCCACCGCATACAAATTAAGGCAGTATCAACTAATTGATAAAAGACCATAGTGTTTAAGTAATAAATGAATCACTCATTCCTCATATGCAGTTGAAGATGCATTTCTCTTAATTTACTCAGATAAGATTCCAGCCTATTCTGAGTTATGACATCATCTTATATTAGTGACCAGCAATACTCGTATACATTTTTCAAAAAAATTCTTTGGGAACTAGTTAGTGATTGAGCATGATTCCCCCTTGGTGGCACAATGTCAGTTATCTAACACCATTAAAATTCTTGATGATTTATTCGGGCTTGGGCCCCCGGTAGGGAACTTAATGTTACATTCCAATGACGGGCCACAATTAACAGTAGTTGTAGCCATGGAAAAAATAAGACTATTATTGAAGCAAATGAGATCTGATTCACCTAAAGAGCTTTGAAAGTTTTCCCTTTTTATAGTTTAGCTTCTAAAGTTACTAACCTATATTTACTTTTCATATCTGAAATATAATCCTCAAGTATGAGGTCTGTGGTACCAACAGAAAATGTTCCAAAGCCATAATCTTTGTCCTTGTAAATGGTCGAGTCAACATTAGCACTATCTGACAAGATCAGGTGAAAGCCATACTTGGACTTAGGGTTCATTGGTGCGAAAGTATTGATGGTGAACAGGAGGTTTTCTGCATCATCTCTACTGCCAATGAATACAATGGCTAAAGAAAAGTCCTTGGCTTTCTGTTCATAAAAAAAGACAAGCAAATTATAATAAAGCAATGTTCTATAACGTAATTCTGTCTTCAAAATTTAGTCTGTTTACCAATATTTCAAAATGGAAATTATACACACAAAAGTGTTTCATAAAAATTGTCATATGCTGGCATCTGTATGATTCAGATAATGAGATATGCCTAACGACAATATCAGCCAAAGTTCTTTCTACATATCGAAAAGTGCCCCATTTTTTATTAATACCTTCTCATGTTTTCTTTCAAAGTTACAAAGTTTTTTTGTTATTTTTGTTTCCTAACATTGACAGATATCAGTAATCGGTTACCAGTAATCAGATACCAGTAATCAGATACGAGTAGGGATTGTCGGTGAAAAACTGTTTTTTTAGGATACTCAAAGAATTCGACAACCGGTATTTTTGGGCTTTAAAAGGCGGTTTTTTGCTTAGAACTTAACAATTAGCAAAAAATGTTGATACATTCCACTAAATTACAGAGAAATCTGGGAAACTGTGACTTTCCAATGAATTCACTCCTCAGTCTGACCCATGTACTTGGTCATTGTTAGAAAGTAATTGTTGAGTGATACAAGAGTGAAGGCATGACCAAGTGGTTCAGGGGTAATTTGAGGATTGCATGAAGGGGGAGGGGATGGTATATACACGTAGAGAGATTTATTGCATTAGTTTCCTCAACCTGGAAAGAAGGCTGAATTCAAGTTGTTTACTAATTCCACAGAATAACTGATGATTACAATATACTTTATTCCTTATCATACATGTTAATTAAATATGACATACATTTAAAATAATTATTGCTAGAATGCTTTAAATATCCGTTTTTCATTTATTTTTTTAGTAAAACCGAAAACCGGTTTTCGGATTTTTTTTTTTTTTTTGAAAAACTGACCTTCGACAACTGTTTTTTTTTTAAAGTCGGTTTTTGTATAAACCCTAGATACCAGTAATTGATATCATAAAAACAAAGTAGGACTGAAACATCTTTCCCTTACAGACAATTTTCCTGCATAAGTAAAAAAAAAACTTTATGTACTCACTTATTGCTATTTATGACATTACCATTAAAGGAAACAATCAATTTAAATAATAGAATTATTTTCTACCATAAATAAATAGGCAAGTAAATTTAAGCTTACCAGGCACAGGTATAGGCTAGTAATTTCTTTTTTTTTTAATAATCCTTGGTAAAGAAGGAATTTAGAATTTTTTAAATTTATAAATCTAACAGTTGCAAATTTTTGTATTAATAAAAGTAGGTATTTACGTCAAGCAAGAGATTTAATTCCTGTTTAATATTAAAGTCTTCTACAGCAAGAACTCTCTGAATACAAATGCCCAGAGCTTCTGATTTGGCTTGTAAGACTTTAGCTCCTGATGTGCCGTACTCATTGGATTTGTGAATGATGGCAACATACGTCCAATTGAGCTGCTTCAGCAGATTAGCAATCATCTGTCATGAATATAAAAAGTACATCAGTCAAGATACACATTTTTTTTTAATCTAACATAAATAATGACAGAAAAATACAATTTATCAATAATTATACAAGAAAATATCTTATACACAAATTAAATAACACTCTTACTTCAGCTATGAAATTATATCTAACAAAATTAGAATAAATTCAGAATATTTCTATATATAAACCAATTTACTGTCATTTGATCTTCATCAGATGGCACAGAGCGCAGAAATGTTGGATAGTTTGCTTTGTTACTCAACTCTGCGACAGTGGCAGCAAAACTAATCATAGTCACATTGATGTCTCTTAGAAGGTTTGCAACTCTCAATGCTGTTCTACTTCTAGATGGCCCGATAATTCCTGGATTAAATTATAATTTTTACAATTTTCTTTTCCATGATATGCAAAAAAAAAAAATGTACTTCTGTAAGTTGAAATAAAAAATGTCATGTGTATACTTAGCTCAATCAATTATAGAATAAAAAAAAAGAAGTGTAAAAAAAGTATGGGCAGCTGGTAATAACATCTAAAAAATGTATTCCTAACAGCATAATGTAGGCAAATTGTCAAAAAACTTAACACATTACACAGGGAACATTTTTTTTTAACTTAGTACACTAAAAATATTTATCTGCCTCAGTTATCCCCCTCACCTACCCTAGTCATAGAAAATGCCCATCAGGGAATTGAAGTTGCTTATTATTACAACTAAAATAAACTGGTTCAAGGTATTACCCTTTAATCAACGCCATCACTGATTCTCCAAACTGTTTGTTTTTTTTTGTTGATTTTTTTTGAGATTTTCAAGTGCACAATATTTTCCAATATTTAATAAAATATTTCTTATAAGAGAAGACTAATAGGAGTTGAATTAACTCCCATCCAAAATTATAGCAAATTGAAATAACTTTTGCATATTTCAGTACTGTATGTTTTTATAGTTAGCGCTAGATGTAATATTTCTTTTTGTTGATATTAAAAAAAAATTTTTTTGGGGCACCAGGAAATTTTCTGGTGTGCCAAGTTTATGCATTCATGATGTGTAATAGCTATCTCTGCTCTAGACCATGTGAGTGCAAAATAATGAATGGAACTATTCAGTTGTGTCTTTGTAAAATTTGTGAACAAAGCCACCAAGACACCTCACTCACGAGACGACTGGGAAGGAAAGGTGAAGAATAGGAATTTCAGCTCATCAATTGTGCATCATGCACCAGATTTATAATGTCACCACATACCTATATTTAGTGCGGTTGCAGGTTTTGAGCAGTTTTTCACCCATGATGGCAACCAGTTTTCAACTAGTGTCAATGCATTCCTTGATGCAGCCTCAGGAGACTGACAATCATCAAGCACATCAAACCCTAACATAAAAAATCATGTAATTAAATAGACATTCATGTGTTTTAAATAATAATAAAATAATCTTCCTTATCATGGAGAACCAAACTTTAGTCAGTCAACAAGATTTATTATTTTTGAAATTTTTTAATATTATAACTAGTTGTTTTACAATTTAACAATTCACACATTAATTTGATTTTCTACTGAAGTAATTATGTAGCTGTCACTATTACATCTTTTAAAACATCTTTTATAAATTTGCACATTTTGAAATTCATTCTAATCTTAACAAAATTAACATATACATTGTTCTTCATTCCTTTTATTTCCCCCTTCAATTACGTTACTGGTTATGCATTAAAAATTTCACGCATGAGCAGTAAAGATGTAATGAATCCCTGAGTTATCTCTAAAATGAATGTTAAGAAGCTGTTGATTCAGTCTTTCAAAATCAAACATAGCTAAATACAGACAATGTAAAGGAAAACTAATTAGCTAAGGACAATCTAATTGTCATTGATGACTCTCATGCCAAGTTTGGGAAATCCCAGTTTAGTGAACCCACAAAAATTATAGCTACAAACATACAAACCCAAAACTTATATATATATTTATATATATATATATATATATATAGGTTTTCTTAATACGGCCAAGTTAAGCGATATAGAAAGTAATTCTTGATGTCAAACAATATCTGTAACTTTAAAAATATTTTTTTTTAAACTAGAATTATGAGGTTAAATTTAAATGTCAAAGGCACTCATCTTCTCATTGTGGACACTGCTAGCTTTTAAAATTCTGATTTGTATGTGGGGATCCAAACTTGTAAGATGTCCACAATGAACATTACATTTCAGAATTAAACTTACCAAATTTGACATTTGGGATGTATCCAGTTCCATTGTTAGCTCTATTCATTCTCTCCACAATCCACTCTGCAGCAAGGTAATTCTGAAAAGCATCTTGGTTGATAAGAGCACAGTCACTGTCACGCTCTGGGGAAATATATTCTTTGTACTGTTAGCAACAGCATCTTGTTAATAAGTACTGCAATATTCCTCCGAAATTTAAAATGTACCAGGGAAGCAAAAATGTAAATGTTATTACTAATGAATAAGAAAATTTCATGCAAGTTTTATGCCCATTTTTACACAAATAAATGTATTAATACTAAATGGAACAAATATTTGTGACTTACTAGAGGTATCTTTCTTTCTCAATGAAATCATAAATGCAAAGCGCACCTGAGAGAGAAATAAAACTGATTTAATCAAACAGTCTACTCAACTTCTCTTATTAATAATAAAATGAGCAACTAACAAACAAAAATTTTATGTTTATAAAAATTAGCGCTCAAGACTATATGAGACTAGGAAAAAAATATTTTACTTATCATCATAAAAATGTATGACTGAAATACTTTGAAAGCACAATGATTATGACTGTGGAAAGATTACTTAATAAATACAGTCAATACTATGAAAAAATGTTTTAGGTTAATGATACTAACTTTAGCATCTGGTTCAAAAATATCCCTGTTTAAGTAACACTGCTGGTCAGTTACTTGAGCCTGCCCACCAGTCCACCAAACCACCATGGAAAAGAAAGTGAAAATTAGGTACATTCTTGATGACTTGCAACTTGACTCCGATGTAAGATAGTTATTCTGTAGCTGTAGGTACAGCAGACTTTAAATGCTTTAATCAAGACATCCTTAAAGTTGAAGTGTTTCAGGGCTTGACGCTGAAGGAGAGAGAAATCAACAAACTGTTAGTTTTCTATTCATAAAAGTATGATAATAAAAGACAATGTTTGTACATAATACAACACGATGTTTGTACATAATACAGAACATTTTTTGTGCCACAGTATCATCAGACTAGATGATTGCAAACTGTAACGACATACTTGGTTGAATAGAACATGGTCGATTATAGTAGCAGACTTTTTTGTGTTTGTGACACAAATCTTTTTTTTTTGGTCAAGGCCTCATTTTATAAAAACTAATGTACCAGCTACACTAATTTATGTCTCCTGTGTGACCTCCATCAAAATTGCACTCTCGGATATGAAACAAAAGGGCAATACAAAACTTTCTAAGTTGGTGATTTGAAAGGACCAAGAGATAAGCAGGTCATCATTACAAGGACTTTAATTATTGAAAATTCGATCTTTCAAATTTTACATAACATTTTATATAAATGGCAACTCTCTCAGAATATATATACATATATGTATATAGTGGTAGCTATGAAACATAAGTAAAATATTAATTTATTTTTACATGTTCATCAAAGTGATATCCCAAAAGAAATGTTAGATGATAATGTTAAGTACCTATGACCAAAAAAAGCTGACAATGGACCTAAATTCTGGCTAGGATATATCATGTTTCAAATAGCACCAATGTACATTTGTATTGCAATACAAGAGAAAATACTTCAAGATTACACAATGACATAAAAATTCAAAGACCTCAAATAAAAAGGAACATCTCACCATAAAAGTAAACAATTGCCTTTTCAGAAGACTAGTAATTAACAAGCAATGTCACTTTTGTTTTTATTCCCACTCCATCAAGTATATCAAGATAAATAATAGAGTACAGAAATAATGCTGTAATAGTAGGGCAATAAAAATAAAATGAATAATCATTAGCATATCCTGTCTTTGAAATTCAAATGTAATATTTTTACCTCTATAAATATTCATACACAGTAATTATGTAAAAAAATAGTGTCATGTCATATGTATTCCATTCAATACATTAGTAATAGGTAATCTCATAATATTATCACACTGGTGGTGTATCAAAGACAATGGATTGATAAGCAATGTATTAAAATAGTTAAAATGTCTAAGCCTTGGGCTTAGTCTAACTACTAAGCATAATGAAATTTGTATCTAGGCCTAATCTAAGAAAATTCCAAAGTTTAAAAATACACATTGTTATTCCACCACCGTTCCTCCCAAGGCCAAGCTAATACACAAACTGTTCTAAAAATATAATATAACGTTAATTCGATAAGTAGACAAGTAGTACACAACATTTTACTTTTAATCCAACTAATAATAGTAAAAATATTTCCATGAGATGTAAACGAAGCAATACACTACACTGTGTATAAGTTATACAGATAGAAAATAATACATCAAAGGTGAACACATCAAACCAAGAAGCGGATATTTAGGATAGGAGAACTTACAGATGGCGACTTAATGACGCACTCACACCTCGTTCAACGTAGTTTATGTTAGTATATTTTGCACATTTAAGTAAACACAAACTATAGTCAAAGAAAGGAGTGCACCTGTGTAACAGGTAAAACATGTCATATTTACATCCGGATCTTGCTGATACGACCAAGGTAAAGAATCGGTCATCCTTGACAAGACAAGCCTTCTCGAAAACCTAGCAGACGACAACATACACACACACACACAGCACGCTCGACGACAACACGCGCTCTGTGACTAGCCCGCGGCGAAGGGAAGCATTTGTTTCTAACGATGTCATGGCGACGCACGGGTACGATTAAACACATCGAAATCTAATTGATGGCTCACCATTAATACAGGGCCGCTTTATCAACTAGGCACAGTAAGCAGTGTGCCTAGGGCCTACGGACTTTTCAAGGGCCTACGAAAGCCAGTACATAAAGTGAAAACAAGTACAGAAAGCCAGTAAAATTTAATAGTGTTTGTATTTAAGTAACTATATGTAACCGTGTGAGATGAGCACCTGAGCAAGTCAAGCTGGCAGTGCTGTAGATCTGTAAATTACAGTGTGTTAACTTTTCGGCTCTTTGTCTTAACAAAATCACATATGGCGTCATCAAATGTCATTTCCCTCATCAATTCCTTTTCAACTGACAGTAATGCCAGGGAGGATAGTCGTGTTTGTCCCATCGCTGACCGAAGATACGTTTTCATCAATTTGAATTTAGAAAAGGAACGTTCCCCTTCAGCACTTGTTCCAAAAATTGAAAGAAAGATCCGGAAAGCAATATTTACATCTGGAAAACTTGTCACCAACCTATTCTGTGCTGTAAGCATTTCACTCACAGTTTTCTTGTCAGCAAACATCCGTGAGAACAAAAGAAATTCATTAGTAAATGCCTCTTCCAGATCTGATGGGTACATCTCAATTAGTGACTAGGCTTTCGAAACTGTTTGATCAGATGACAGAGATCTGTCCAGAAGAAAGTTGAACCTTTCATGTTTTCCCATCACGGTAAAACATCTATTTATGATAACATACAAAGACTGAGTATGGAATTTTTCACTAGGACTCATACTTAAAACCGGATCATTATCATCCACAACTTCATCATAAAATCGGTGTCGCTGTCGTTTGCGTTGTGTACACTCTTTAAGGTCCGTTTGTGAGAGCTCTTGTGCTATACCTTCGTACATTTCAAATGTATCGCGTGTTTCATGAAAGTTAAGAACAAGACTGTCATACAAGTTGATGATGCACAGATGCTGGTGGTTGACGTTCGCTTGTAGCAACATCAGACAATGCTTGTCGAATTTCCTTATAATTAGCATAAAAAGCTATAGTAGCATCATTTCGTGCTTGATGCTGATAGCCCCATGCAACATAAAGGTTTTTTCTTTCAGGCACTCTGTCAATTTTAACCATCGCTGTGGTGAAAGCGAAAAAAAACGTGTAGCCTGACTGAACAATAGCCAAATAGTTGACTTCAGCTGAGCAATAGCCAAATAGTTGACTTCAGCTGAACAATAGCCAAATAGTTGACTTCAGCTGAACAGCTCTCCACAACAGATGAGCCTACCAAATGTAAGCTGTGGGCAGCGCATGGCACCCACTTCGTTAATGTATTAATCTCTCTAAATCTAGCTTGTACTCCCGAATAAATCCCACTCATATTTCTCGCATTGTCATAGGATTTCGATCTGTAATTGCCGATATCTATACCATGAAGTCTGAGAGTACTCAACAACAGGTCGAAAAGGTATTTACCATCGTGTTGTTCAGTGGGAATGAACTGAAGAAAACGCTCTACAACAGTTCCACTTTTGAGATCATAGCGAACAACAACTGTCAGCTCATCCACATGACTGATGTCAGGAGTGGAATCCATACTAATTCCATAATATTTAGCATTCTTAATTTCAAACAGTATCTGCGTCAATAATTAACAATGCGAAAAAAATTATTTAGATTTCAAATCGCAAAGAATTGAGGGTGCATTCTTGGAAAATATTTAAAATGAAGTCGGGGAGGGCCTACGACTTTGAAAGTGCCTAGGGCCTACGATGACCTTAAAACGGCCCTGCATTAAAACATCTAATATATTTAGAACTCCGTCAGTTTAATGCTAGTAAGAGTTCAATAACTGCTCGCAAGGGAAATGGTTTGGACAAGAATGCGAATTAATAATTTAGTAAGTTTAATGAAGATTTAAACTTTTCTGGTAATTTGGAACTAGGTCAAATCCAGCTTCGCATGGCGATGGTAGGAAGAGTTTTTATCATTGTTAAATGTTCAAGACTCGTTCTGTTGAAAGTCAAAACTAAGCACACATTGCCTACATCAAATCCTAACCAAATCTGATGTTTTCGACATGGCCCCAATTAAAATATGTATGAAAGTCCTTGCTTTTTGGCCCCGAATTCCTAAAAATGGCTTTTATTATGGCGACGAATGTCATGCCCCAACCACTCTGTTGTTGTGAATGTGAAAGCTGATTACGAGTGGTGTTTTGAAAAAATAAGTCTGGTGGAGTGTGTGTGGGGGGGGGGCGGTTAGAGTTCATCATCGAACCAAGGAGCAAAGTTAAGGCACAAATGCCGAAAATAATTTATCCCAACTCAACGCTAAAACAGGAAAGGCGATATTGACGTCGCTAAGAGTTGAACCCACGACCTACACCTTGAAGAACTACGAGCCATTCATTTTTAAACCACTATAGGACGTTGAATGGACAAATCAGGCAGGAAATAATTCAATCTATACCTTTATTACTGTGCTTGAATATAAGTTGTAATGTTTGTGA
>JAGDYQ010000047.1:4634484-4646645 GCA_021962125.1 Bulinus truncatus | reverse complement strand
CGTGCCTACTGGTCAAAACTAGGGCTGTACCGGATTCTAATTTTTAGATCCTGCAGGATCGGAACCGGAATCGGATTTATTATTTGAATCCTGCCGGAATCGGAACAGGAACCGGATTTTAATAAAATAACAGGTTCTTCGATTTAATAATGTATTTAATAAAGCTGTACCTAATTTAACTTGATTTCTTTTACAATCAAACAAAGAAATGGGTAACATATATTAGAAAGTATAATAAACATGTTTATTAATAAATGAATTCCAATTTATATATATATACTGTGGCAGCCCCCGATAGTTCATTTTCTTTAGTTTTCATAGTGACGTCACCGAACCGTGTTTTTTTCATTCATACTTTCATTTAAACCATTATCTGACTATTTCCCATAAAAACGCAAATTAAAATGCATTTCAAATCTAAATCAATATCACTTTAATGTTCAATTAAAAATGTATCTTCAATTTATTTATCTAAATGTGCGAGGAATTTTATCCACATCGTGACAAAATCCATTAAATTAAAAAATGTGCAGAAAAATAAATTATTGAGCTTTTTTAAAACTGTAAACACCCAAAAATAGTTAAATTTTGATAGCTAAATATAGTTTATAGAAAACACGGAATCAAAAGTAGCAGAAGATAAGGTGTCGTATTACTAGACCAGGGGTCGGCAACCTTTTGAGATGGAAGAGCCTAAAGTTATAATTTGCAATTTTCTCAATTTTTAAAGAGCCACTAAATTTGTTGTTTCAATATTACGGTATTTGATCAAGCCGCAATTTGACATCGAAAGAGCTACAACGTGACATCGAAAGAGCCGCATGCGGCTCGCGAGCGGCAGGTTGCCGACCCCTGTACTATACTAAATACGATTCAAATCTTCCTTTTTAATATATTCGTACTTACATATAGAACTAAAAGCGATCGACATTATTGTAGTTTTAAAATCAAAGGAAGTTATTGTTTTAATTTAATTGTATAGCGCTAAATATTTCAAAATTATATTGCGCTAAAAAAATTTCTTACAAATTTCAAACAACAAAGAAATCCGGCTTAAATCCGGCACATTTTAACCGGAACCGGAATCGGAACCGGATTTGTTAAAACTGCCGGAATCCAGCTTAACAGGAACCGGAATCGGATTCCGGTACAGCCCTAGTCAAAACTAATTATTTGTGTTAAAAAATGTAAACAAAACATTGGTTTATGGTCTCACTCGGGTGGATCTCATGGATTGTATCTTTTTGGTGGATGACATTTTGTGTCGTCAGAGACGGATTTCACGGCGGGCACACAGGTGGCGCTCTGGACCCCGACTTCTGAGAGGTCCCGCTTTTCTTTTTTGTTTTGTTTCGAATGACAGCAAGCTTGGTTTTATATGTGAGATTTATAACACAATTTTTCAATCGTCGGCAAAACATAAAAGCAAGATTTGTATCGTTTACGGTTTTGATTGTCACTCTTACTTTGGCCAGATATTTTATAACATCATCTTTTAATGTATAATTGCTAACGTCTGTATCAGGCCCGTAGCGTGCGGGGAGCCGGGGGGCCCGGGCCACCCCTGCGTTTTGTCTGCCCCCCCCCGCTTATTTGTTCTACTTAGTAAAATGTATTACCTGCCCCCCCTCCTGCTATTGCCTGGCCCCTGCTGTAGAATGCCTGGCCCCTGCTGTAAAATTTTCACGCTACGGGGCTGGTTTGTATACATGTCTGTCTGTCCATTCCCGGTAAAGTAATTTTAACGGCTTGTGGATTTTTTTTAATGCTGACTATATAATAATAGAAAATATTTTTAATTAACCCAAAAACATTTGCAAAATATGGTCAAAGGGGGGTAGTTGAATTATTTTGAAAGGTTTTTTTTTCCTGTCGCAGTTATCCTAGTCTCTAACCCAAATGTTTGCAAACAACGCATGAAACGTGCACTCGCTACAAAAAAATAAATGTGGTCAAAGAGAGATAACGGTAGACTTATTTTGAAATATTTTTCCTGTCGCAGTTACCCTAGTCTCCAACCCAAATGTTTGCAAACAATACTTTTAAGTTGAAAGTTTGATGTAGGAAGTGCTTGTTTCTGTTGTTAGCCTGACCAAAATTAATTCCAGTGACAAGTAACGGTGGGTATGCATTATACTAGCGATACAATCACAAATAGAATATTGATGAGTTGCCTGAAATACCCATCAGTAAGAATGTACTGGGCAGCAGACACGAAATTTCAAGGCATATCTGATGCCGTGATTCGTGACAGGTTTTTTTTTTATCTTAGAACCAGGATTAAGATTGTCAGTGATCTGGATGTTCCTGAAAATGTAAAAAAAAAAAAAAAAAAGTTGTGGAGAGTTCAGCCAGTCTTTGATCAAATCTTAAGTGTTTGTCATTCGTTACCTTGATCAAACGCTCTTAGTATTGATGAGCCATTGATACCGTTTCATGGAAGGGTCGTTTCATGGAAGGGTCGGTTTCAGGCAATACGTGCCAAACAAGCCAAATCCTGTTAGCATTAAAATGTTTGTTATGGCATGCCCATCTGGAAAAGTAATAAATGTCCATGTTTATCAAGGAGCTAGTACATACCAAGCTGACAACACTGGTCTGGGACTGGGTGGTCAAGCAGTACTACAGCTGACAGCCATTTTGGACCAAACTCATATGTTGTACTTCAATAGGTATTTCACAACGATACCTCTGCTAGAAATCTTACGTAAAAAAAACTTTCTGGCAACTGGCACAATAATGGTGAACAGGATTCCCAAAGACTTGAAACTGAAATTGCCCAATGACAGGGACAAAACAGGGAACAGGATCTTATGCCCGATTCGTAAACAGTTCTATGGCCTTTGTTAAGTGGATGGATAATAAATATGTTCATTTAGTTTCTACAGCTGAAGGGGCCACTCCAACTAATGAATGCTTAAGATGGTCTAAAAAAGAGAAGAAATACATTGAAGTTCAACTCCCATGCCTCATAAAGAAATACAATGAAAATATGGGAGGAATGGAGTTGTGCGACCTTCTTCTTAGCTTCTACCAAACCCGAGCCAGAACTACTAAGTGGCCAGTAAGATTCATTTATCACATGTTTGATCTGGCTTTAGTCAACTCTTGGTTTGAGTACCAAGAAAATAAGAAAAAACTTAAGGTAAAAAAAATGCTGGAAATCGTTTGATTTTAAAATATATGTGGCTAGAGAACTTATCACTCACGATCCTGGCCGAACGACTGACACGGACACAACCAACAAAACAACCACCACTGAAATAGTGGGGGTTACAGTTGAAAAGACTCCTAAAAAAACTGTAGTGCCATTGCCTAGCTCAAATCTTCGCTATCTTAATGCAGACCATATGCCTGAAATACCTGACATTGATTCTAATTCATTTGCTAGATGTCGCATGGAAGGGTGTTCTGCTAGGTGCAGAGTGCAGTGCTCAACATGCAAAGTATTTTTGTGTTTAGTTGCCAATAGAA
The DNA here is from genome assembly GCA_021962125.1 of Bulinus truncatus. Taxonomy (NCBI): domain Eukaryota; kingdom Metazoa; phylum Mollusca; class Gastropoda; family Planorbidae; genus Bulinus; species Bulinus truncatus. The sequence continues at coordinate 4,643,171 of JAGDYQ010000047.1, read as the reverse complement.
ACTGTTTTAAACTGTTTCACACTAAACCAAATTGAATTAAATATCTTTTTTTCTTTTGAATTTTTTTATTTTCTTGATATTTTTTGTATGTGTTAAATGCTGTTGAGTCCTAATGTACAGTAGACTGTACATGAAATAACACAAAAACCGATAAAAAAAAATTTTAATTGTTTATATTTTATGTCTCTTAGAGTATCTAGTAGCTTTAAAAAATCATATAACATGTTCATATCACTATGGGTTCATTCTCGGGGTTCAGGAGGATACTATAGTAAGAATGCATTAAACATATCCAGTATTATTTTTGTTATATCCATTAGCAAGTATGTTTTCTCTAGACTATAATTAAAACTTCCAGCAGATGTACATAAATCGACTTCGATCCCAGCTCTTGCTAGACATTCTTCAAGCCAGTTATAAAATTTTGTAAGACATTTAAATCTATTTTTTTTTCCTTTCCAACCATTTTGATTACACTGACAAAGTTATCGTTTAAAATTTACGTACATGTATTGGGAGTGTGATTCAGAAATGAAATTATTGCTTAGTATTTTTTATTTGAAAAAAAAAAAGCTTATCTCCAGTTGTAAAAAACAAACTGATATTTTACAGGCTGTAAGAGACTGATATTTTACAGGCTGTAAGAGACTGATATTTTACAGGCTGTAAGAGACTGATATTTTACAGGCTGTAAGAGACTGATATTTTACAGGCTGTAAGAGGATTTTTGTAACTGGATAAATTGATGGCCTGACACCATCACCAATGCCGGCCTCTTAGAACGAACCGGCCAAGCTTCAATAGAAGAGGAGATCAGGAAGAGAAGGTGGGAATGGATAGGCCACACATTTCGAAAGCCGGCAAGCAACATCACTAGGCAAGCATTGAGTTGGAATCCTCAAGGAAAAAGAAAGAGAGGTCGGCCTAGAAACACCTGGAGGCGAGAATTTGAAGCGGACATCACCAGGATGGGGTTCAGCTGGAAGCAGCTGGAGAGAATGGCTCAGGACAGAAGTCGCTGGAGATCTTTAGTTGGTGGCCCATACTCTGATAGGAGTGACGGGCAATGATGATGATGATGATGATAAATTGACTTTATTTGCTACTCCATGGATCTGCTAGAGTAAGTCAATGTTTTTTTTTAATTCTATAACTGTTCAGTTCTAATACCCATTTTCTTTTTTCGTTTATTATTATTACATTTTGTTTTTATTAATTCGAGTCATCAATTGTTGATATTTTTTTTATCACTATTTAATGCTAAAAATTTTAATTTATGCACATTTTTGGAGAAGAATGATTGAAAACACGTCTTTGAATGAAATATTGATCCTGGATCTCGATCAAACTTGCACTTTTTTTTTCACTTTTATTTTAAAGAACTTTTATATTTAGGTCCTATCTTATATCTTAAATAATTGTTTATTTTTATTATTATTATTTTTTTTAAATATTTACATATCTCTGTACTTTATATAAAATAAGATCTTGTAACATTATTAGAAAAATGATTAGAGAACATGGGAGAAGTAAAATATTGTCATTGACTTCATTCATAAGATTTATTAACTAATTACGAATTGTGGATGGAATTTTTTTGTTAATGTGGAACTATATTTTTAAGTAAAATAAACAATTATAAAAATATTTTTTTCTTAAATGAATTTCATTCAATCTAACCTGTACTCTTCACTTTTAGGTGTTTACTTCAGGAATTTTATCTGGCTCAACAAGTCAGGCAAGTGTGCTGTGTAATAGCCATCCCTGATATGGACCCATTTATTTCCCTGCTACTATAAGAGCTGATGTAAAGTTGACAACGTGTTTTCTTTTATTGTTTGGCCATAAATCTTGTGCAGCATTAGATTTAGCTTGATAGCAATGTTTTATTTTGTTCTAAAATCTAAAACTTTAATTTTATGTTTTAGTTTTTGGACTTAATAAAAAAAGAGAATCTCATCATTTAATAACTAAGTATGTATTTTAAAATTATACTCATTTAACAAGAACCAAAAAAGCTGATTGATTAAATTTATGTTAGTGCATGATTTTACAAAGTTTTTAACAGTAAATTTGAACCATGACCATAATCTTCTATCAAATGTGGTGCTGCTGTTTTGACCCTGGGAAATTAATTAAATGAATCATTCTGTATTTTATTTTTTTTTGTTTCTTCATTTCACATTACAAATAATTTTTTTCCCTCTATGATTCTTCAGCAGAAAGTGAATGTTATTGCCTCATGTGATCTTTTGTGCTGGAAATTCTAAGGCCACTGTTTGAGACTGTGCATGAAATATTTTTGAAGCTGCCACATCTGAAGTTTACAGCATGGAAGCTTTTGTAATGTCTCAAAAGGAATAAATGTAAAAGGTGAGCTTAATAAATTTCTTATCATTGGTCATCTTTATTTCAGATATACAACGCTTTTGAAGCTTCATTTTGTTAGAATATTAATCATTATGCACAGCAAGAATCATCTAAATGGTGAAATCAGAATTCAAAATTTTTAAAGATAACATGAGATAAATAAAGGAGAAAAGATTTCTTTGAATATTTTTAAAAAAAAGTAAGTTTAGAATGTTAAATTATCTGGCTGACTTAATGATTGAAAATTTGAAAAGAAGCAATTGACAATACAGGCTAAATGTTTTTTTAAGCATTGATATGACACTAGTCGCCACTTGTCAAATTAATTTTTAATTGGACTCAGTTTACTGATATTTTCTAATGTGATGTTTTACTTCAAGTAATTAAAATATGAAAAAAAAAAAAAATTTTTTTAAAGAATTTTCTTGCAGCATCTTGTTAACCAAAATAAAATTATTTTTTTAACTAGGGTGACTAAAGAACTACAGAAGAGATGAAGCGAACCGAGAAATGAAACAACGTGAACTAAACTGCAAGTGCTATCATCAACTTTTCAGGTAAGATATATCCTGTTTTCTGTATATTAATATTTTATCATTTAGATTTTTTTATAACACAAATAGACTAACCCATAAACTTCTGTTGTTTGATTAGGACACAGTGAACCAATTCCATATGATGGTAGCCTCACACCTGAAAGGTAGCTTGAGGTTGATTCCTGTGTTTCTGACTTGACTTCAATGAACATTAGAAAGCTTTGGAGCCCCAGGAAAGATTATCATTTTTGAGGACAAGCTAAATACAGATACAAATTACACAAGTAGACAGCCGTAGTGTTTTCAGTTCTGTTTACATATAATACTTGTAAAAGTCTTCAACAGTATTCTTATGTTTGTAAATTTACCTTTAAAACTAACATTTATGGTGAATAGACTATGATAACTTAAAAAAGATGTGTCATTGTGTTCTTTTTATATAATTTTTTTTTATTCTTATACAGTTTAACGTATAGATAATATCTTAGAACTGTCAATTTAACACTAAATTTCACTTAGGGAATAAAAAATATTTGTTTGAAGTTCCTGTAAACGACAAAGATTTGGGAGCTAAAAAAATTTTTTTAATAATATCAATAGTATCAATTGTAATGAATTTGTATGCACTAATGCATTCAATCACTGCTTAGGTTTTTTGTGCATTTAATAATTAGTTTAAAAGTAAATAATGGCATGACCTTTATTGTAATTGTAATAGGACTAGATTAAATTTACCAAAGAATTTTTTTTAGTTGCTGTAACTTTAAGAAAGGGGAGACAATTTTCATTATCCTAAAGTGTTTCACTTTATTCTTAGCTGTAACAAAGTTAACAGATCTTTTACAGTTTTTTTCGTCTGGAGAAAGTCAGAATTCAGAACTAGATCTGAATTTTTATTTTTACACTGCAATAAACAATGCCATTACTATACAATGGCAGAAAATATAGTTTGCTTAAATAATTATTATAATGTGAAGGGAAGCATCTCCAATGATTGTGGTATATTATCCGTCAAATACACATCTCCACTGTATGATTGTAGTATATTATCCGTCGATAACACATCTCCACTGATTGTGGTACATCATACATCAGTCGAATTCACTGAGACCATTACCTGGACATTGTACAGTTTGTACAGATAGACTCATCGTATTCAGAAACCAGTTATTGCCTTCAACCAGTACCACAATAAATAAATACTTCTGTTAGAATAGAAATCAACTGGTACCAGTACAGACGCAAGTAATTCAATAGACCAGATTGAAGAAAACTTCTAACAGTTCTTGTAAAAAAAAAATGTTTGTACAGCCAGCGACCTCTGAAAAATAGATGAGGGGAGTGAATATATTAATATGCAGATGAGTTAATGTATTGAATACCACGTTGTTACTTCATTGAAGTCATTTACTACCTCGATTGATTGTGCTGTAAATTACTGCACTCTGACAGTCATTAAATGTTAAAGCAACCTTAAGGTGGTCCATGGGCCATTTAAGGTTTCTGCTAGTTGTTTTTTCTATCTTTTTTATTTTTTAAGCTACACTAGCCATTTTTGGCACATGGGTACAACATACCAATTAATGAACAAAGAAATAAAAAAATATATATAAAAATTTATTAAAAAATGTATTATGTGACTTTTTTTGGGTAAAAAAGTGTAATTTTAAGACATATTTTCAAAAATTTTCAAAGAACCAATTTTTAAAATCTATTGTAGATATCATAAAAAAAACTTTGCAAAAATGTTAATGAGTGTGTTTCAAACAAACGTCCAATTTTTTTTTTGGAAATATCAAATAGAATTTTTTTTATAATTTTTTTTCTTACCTACCCCCCCCCCCCCCAAAAATGCAACTTTTTCTCAAAAAAGTTAATTCACATTATGGGTCTCCACGGACCTTCGGAGGTGGAAAACTAGTAACTAGTAGTAATCAGTAGTAACTAGTAGTTGTTGAGTTTGTCTCGTATTCTGGACGTTGATGGACTTATTTTTTTAACGCCGCCATTGCCAGCATGGTAGGGTGTAATGTGCCTACCACACCAGCATTGTTGGCGGCGCTGATGCACGTCTGCCATCCCTACAGAGCGGAGGGGTGAATGTGCCCGCTATCATCTGCAGGGACGGCAGAAATATGGGTTTTAATCCTTGCCCAAACTGGCCAGACCAGCAGGGTGTGTGTACTGCCGATCGGCCAGAATGGCAAGGAAAGGGGTTTTTCCTGCCACTCGGACAGTGGAGGGGGGGGGGTAGTGTGCCTGTACCCTCTGCCCGAAATGGCAGGCTGCGCAGGTGTGCTTGAGTGGGACGGAGTGGAAGGGTGTTGTGTGCCGACCACATCCGTCACCACCGCCAGCTGTGAATACTGCGGTCTCGGATAGTCCTCATTGACCACAGTACCACCACCCTCGCAAGTTATGGGTATTTTTTCATGACTTGAGAACCCCTATGATCATGGTATGTCTCTCAGACCAAGAAGGAAAGTTCATACAAATTTCATGCCAAAATATGTAAATGATATCTCCAAAACTCCACGGACTTCGGAGGTGTTAACTAATAATACATATTCCACCTTTAGCTTGCAAATTTTTTATAGATAAATGAAGTGAACTAACAAAGTGGTATTAATTTATGCATAAAGTAATTTTAAATCTACCTTTTCTTTTCTTCTGTCTATTTCACTGGTTTTCAAATTTGTGTTGCGTATCAGAATTTATTCTATCTAACAATCCCATCGTATGAACTTCTGAGCTAAACTACACTGCAGTATTCCACAATAAAGTGATTCCTACCACATCATTATGATTCTGCGTAGTGCATGTATGTGTTTTGACAATGTAGTTGCACCCTGAATAATCTCCCATATCACAATATGTCTGAATGTATGTTATGATACCACGGGTCCCATCGCTCTGCATATGTCTAGGGCATACAACATTCAAAAGAATGATTGTCATGTATACTTTTTTGTTCCATATCTGTGAAGGTCGTTGGGTGAATCTGCTTCCATACAGGTATGTTGTGTAAGTACCCCTCCTCGCCAGGCATGATATGTCACACCAAACTGCCATAAAACTGAAGTGCTCTTGGTCCTGCCATTAGATGCGAAAGCAGCGATGTGAGCAATCACAATCCACTTCAGTCTACGGCAGGTTTTGGTTGTGCCTGCCATATGTAACACATTATTCTTTACACGACCTCTTCGATCTAAGTCAAAGGCCGCGAAGTGATCCCACATTTTTTTTTAACGCCGCCATTGCCAGTATGGTAGGGTGTAGTGTGCCTACCACACCAGCATTGTTGGCGGCGCTGATGCACGTCTGCCATGGCTACAGAGCGGCGGGGTGAGTGTGCCAGCTATCATCTGCAGGGATGGCAGAAAGATGGGTTTTAATCCTTACCCAAGCTGGCCAGACGAGCAGGTTGTGTGTGCTGCCGATCGACCAGAATGGCAAGGAAAGGGGCTTTTCCTGCCACTCGGACAGAGGGGAGGGTGTAGTGTGCCTGTACCCTCAGCCCGAAATGGCAGGCTGCGCAGGTGTGCTTGAGTGGGACGGAGTGGAAGGGTGTTGTGTGCCGACCACATCCGTCACCACCGCCAGCTGTGAATACTGCGGTCTCGGATAGTCCTCACTGACCACAGTACCACCACCCTCGCAAGTAATGGTTTTTTTTCCTGACTAGAGATCCCCTATGATCCATCCCCCGTGGATCATGGTATGTCTCTCAGACCAGGAAGGAGAGTTCACAAAATATCATGCCAAAATATTTAGCGATACTCTCCGAAACAATTTTTTTCGATCCCACATGCCGTCGAGATTCATCTCGCGGCAGTGTCTTAAAACTGGTTTTAAACAAGTATAGAATGACTTTGTGAAATAACTACGTGGTATTCCATTTATGAATAATGTGTTCATCAGCAAATTATTCAGAAGTGGACACAATTAATTTGTGTTTACTACTTGCCGAGATGTGGGTATGCCTACCGGTCTGCCTACTAGGCGACTAGACCTCGAAGTGGCCCCGTTCTAGTACAAGACCATTTCAGTCTGATGCTTTATGGGGCCCTGTCAAGAGTTATTTAATAAATTGTTGGACAGGTCGAAGCCTAAGGGTGTGGCTGTGCATCACGGGCTGTCGTTGTATATATTCCCCTACTGATTAGTGTAACTCAACAATCAGGAAACACACAATAATCATTGAAAACAATTCCGATCCAAACAAATCAAGTTGAATTAGAAAGAAGCACTGGCTGTCGTCCTGAAAAAGGACGGGTACGTCCATGGTTACCGTACAAGTCAGCGAACAACAGAAACAATCGTAACAGCAGTCTCCAGTTATCGATATAGTCTCTACTTAAGACTCTAACATTTCAACTCATTTCGCTTCCAAAAAAAAACACGTCTCGCTCATCTCCCACGCAACTGGCCCTTGGTGGGTGAAGTCCCTGTAAAGATGAGATGAAATCTCTTAGATCATATAAACCACTAATGGGACGGTTTTTATGGTGCCCTTCTTTATGGTGCCGATAGTACAACGACCATGGAGACACCACGGGAGATATATCGGGAACTTGAACCAAGACCTGAACAATTTCCTTGGTCCTCACCGGAGATCGAACCAGGTACCTTCAGATCGACAGTCGAGAGCTTTACCACACGACCATCCGTCCCTTCTCTGACCCGTGACTCTCGTTCTTTTTCCACCCACGTCTTCTTGTTTTCTCTTGTCCAGTAGCAAAACAAACGCATGCAAACCCATGGCAGTCGGAGAATTTTCACCCCAACCCATAACTGTTTGCACACATACACACACACGTCACACACTATTGGTGGCCTACCCAAACCCATCCTGTGACAAGCACAGACTATTGGTGGCCCACTCACACCCAGCCTATGCCCGGGGCAGTATTACCCCCCCCCCCATTCGAAAAACATATAATAGTATATCTAAAATATATCATTTGTCGCGCTTTGCGAGTAGCGCCCGGGGCATGATGCCCCCTTGCCCACCCCTCACTGCGCCTCTGCTCAGAAGTCCTAGTTTATATTAACTAATATATATGTAGATAGATATACCGGTAGACAGATATAGACAGACAGACAGATAGATAGATAGATAGATAGATAGATAGATAGATAGATAGATAGATAGATAGATAGATAGATAGATAGATAGATAGATAGATAGATAGATAGATAGATAGATAGATAGATAGATAGATAGATAGATAGATAGATAGATAGATAGATAGATAGATAGATAGATAGATATACAGACAGACAGACAAATAGATAGATAGATAGATAGATAGATAGATAGATAGATAGATAGATAGATAGATAGATAGATAGATAGATAGATAGATAGATAGATAGATAGATAGATAGATAGATAGATAGATAGATAGATAGATAGATAGATAGATAGATTTAATAGGGCAACTAAAAAACAATAATTCTCGAAGCATTCAAAAAACATGTTTTTGTTTTATTGGAATTCTCTTTAAATAAAGTTCATAAGTAAAGCAATAGTATTATTGGTCAATGTCTTCAGTAATACAATAACATGTAATGTAGCATATATTATATGTAGCAGCCAACTAACCAGCAGGCTTGACGTTATGTAACAGTAGAAAGCATAAAGATAGCTGTTTGTCTAGGGCAGTGATGCCAGTACCTACATAACGATAAAAGGCTTTAGTTTTAACTTTGATGATTTATTTAGTCGTAATTGTTGAAGGCTTCTTTATTTATTTTAATATTGTTATCATTATTATA
>JAGDYQ010000047.1:4621892-4633984 GCA_021962125.1 Bulinus truncatus | reverse complement strand
TCCATGGCCCGAGGTTGTAAGGCCATGAACCCAAACCCCCTCCCCCAGAAAGACTTTAGGGGCAGTGACGTGCTGCTGCCCTGGGATGACGCGATGAGCATTAGTGGGGGGGGGGGCCTTGGATTTGGGAACAAAAATTACATGTATAAAGGTTTTATAATGAGGCAAAAGTTGTGTCCATTAAAAAGTTGAATGAATGTAAAAATGTCACTAACTGCCCCCACCGTATGCGCAATGTAGACAAATGGTGAACTGATTTGTTCGTAAAAAATGGCTAAAACTTTTTATCACTGCTCGTCATCGGGGCCTCCTTTATTAGCCCCGACTAATTTTTGTCTTTACTGGAGCCTGAACATGTTCCCTGTCACCTCGCAGCTCAGAGACATCCCCCCCCCCACAACCATCCATCAACCCGGGACAGTTTGGTCTCATATCTCACTTCATATCTCATAAATCACATGTCAACGACGCCACAATACGTAATACTCATATGATGTCACTTTACTCAATTTGCCATCACTTACCTCAGTACGTCATCGTCTAGCTCACAGGTGGGCAAACTTTTTTTTTTTTTATTTTTAAGCCGCGCCACGTGGGCTCGTGCATTTGACCGGCCGGTCCACCGACCAAGTGGGTGGAATGTTGATATGAGTTGAACGTGAACGTCGTAACGTAAACAGTTCGGTGGGCCGGATTTGGGCCGAGGGCCGATGTTTGCCATTGACCAGTCTTATTCATAAACAGTGCTCGATTTAAGAAAAAAAAACCAGTGCCGGGTATGAAAAAAAAATTTCTGCAGAGCCAGGGATAAATGTATATGATTTCATCCCCGGAAGGGATATATTAGCTAAAGCAGAGCCGGAGATGACAGTTCGTCATCCCCGGCGGTAAATTGAGCCCTGTTCATAAAATATAAAACTTAAAATAAGTGATCATTTAAATTGCATGCGTTTATCTCTGTATCCATAAGTTAATATACTAAGCCTAAAGTGTTTGAACAAATTAAAGTTAAGTACATGACAACTGTATAATCATTTGACCTTGGAGTGATCAATTTAAACCACAATTTAAAGATTTCAAACATCTTTTAAAACTTGATTTCTCGCAAGCACTCATTGTCTTTTTTTTTCATTTTAACTTCAATATTTACAATAAATGTTTGTTGACGGGATTATTTAATATATAGATTTTTAACCCAGCTTAGACAGGAGCTAAATAATTAAAACAGTAACATCTTACATGACAAATGTCATTCTATATCTGTATTATTTACCTACTTTATTCTATAAAATGATCAAGCACACAATGAAATCAAAGTGTTCCCCATCAAACGGGGGACAGTCTACATGACTGGAATAAAAATAAGTTGACACAAGTGACTTTCTGCAGTCCGTTAAACTGAGTAGCAATCAAACAGGCATTGGTCACTAATGGCACAGGGCTAAATATGTTTCAATTGACAATCCAATAATATATCACAAAAATCATGGCCGAATTTACAGATAGGCCGCAGCGAAAAAAAAGGGGCCCCACAATGTTTAGTATACAAAAAAAAACAAAAAAACGTAGCAATATTTTTTATTTTCAAAATGAGGCCTAAATTTTTTGTTGGCCAAGGACCCCTAAAAATGTAAATCCGGCTCTGGCAAGAATGAGTTTCGAATTAAATACCTAAGAGCACGCCGGTATATTTACTGAGGCCAACACAATGCAAGGGAAGTAATACAAACATTCAATGCTTAATAGCTTAATTACCTCCCTTGATAATTTTAAAAAATGTATGGTTCATGGTAAAGTACATGTAGGGACGAGGCGAGAGTGTTGCCGGTCTAACTCTTAAGAGAAAAATGTATTGATGTTTTTATGCTATATAGCACTCACTCCTCGTCCCTGAGTGCATGTATTAACCAGAAGACATTATCACGAGGTGTTGAACACTCGATTGGCCATCCAGCTTGACAAAAAAAAATAGTTATCTGACATAAGCTGGAGAAAAAAAGTCAACAGTGCATTCAGCTACCCCCTCTCCCCACTATCAGTTGTTGGGTTTCTATAGAAGCAGGGTGATTTCCTGACTTAAATTTTCACTGTATCACTTATGTGCAGGGTATGTATCCCAATTTTCTTTCTCACAAAATTTCAAATGAGAACTCAGTTTGTGTACAATAAATATATGATTTATAACATTAAAATTAAATTTATTAGTTGAATCTAATAAAAATCAGGCATGACACACAAAAAACGAGCATTTCAAATTTTAAATGTTGCAATTTATTTTATTTTTTTTAAAACAACAATCAGGATTTAAAATAAATGTCTCAGCTCAAGAGAAAAAAAAAGTCGTGAACCTAAACTATGCAATCAAGATTTGATTCATAGTTCAAAAATTTTTAAAATAATTTCAAACAGACAATTTTCTTGGGGCTGACAAAATTTCTATCGCAAAAAGGCTGAAAAATTTTTTAAGTCAATTTGGTGAGCTCTTTGAGTTCAAGTTAATACACAAAATGTAAAAAAACAGATAAATCATTTAAAACTCATCAATCTCATTAACATCTTCATGTAGGCTAGTGTCTTAACATCTTCTGTTACAGAAATACATCTTCATGTAGGCTAGTGTCTTAACATCTTCTGTTACAGAAATACATCTTCATGTAGGCTAGTGTCTTAACATCTTATGTTACAGAAATTCAAACTTTAAATCAAAAAACATAATACTAATAATTGACACTAATCAAAATAAATACAATCTTTAAAAACAAAAAAAAAAAACTAGGACTATTAAACAATTTTTGTTTATACATCTGACTTTTTTTTTTTCTTCATAAACTGAAAAAAAATAAAAATACACTTTGAATCAGATCCAACCCTCGGTTAACTACTTAATCAAGTCAATAGTTTTAACATCTGACATTATCATACGCCGTTAGCTTGCATATATGACAACCTAAAAATTTAGCTACTTGACTGTGGACACAAACACCTTCAATGGGAGGAGGACCTGGCCAGCTTGTACTTAATGAAGCCTGCCAGATTGGATTTGGCCATCATAACTACAGAATAGTTTTCTCCTAATCCTTTCCTCTTTTCTTTTAGCTAAAAAAAATATAAAAAATTTAAAACAAAATTGACATCTGATTAAGATAAAAATTATGGTTAAATGATGTAATCTACCTTCAGCCAATTATTTTTAAAGCTAGGAACTTTTTCTAATTTTAAAATCTTTAAAGATAAAATTACAGTTAAATGTATTCAGGAAATTCCAATTGTTTACATCTTCCGGACATATTTTGATATATGTAGTATATTTTACAAAGATAAAAAGCATTTTAGCTGAAAATATCTCATTCAGAGTTTAATAATATATACTTTTTATTGCTATAAAAATTGTCATCCGAAACATATTTTGAGAGATAAAATAAAATTTTTGTTTTTGACTGGGATTCTTTAACTTTGTACATAATTCAAGGAATTTTTAAAAATATTTTTAATGCTAAAGTATTTATTATAGCTAAACTGTTAAACTCCCTGTTAAGTTTACAGAAAAAAAAAAAACCTACAAAGCTGTTTATTTGCTCACACTAATTTGTCTGTTTGAGTTAAACTTTATTTAATTCTGATTGAAAACAATTATTTATTTACTCATCACAAAATAATTAAAAAAGCAGCATTGATTGAAAAAAAAATTAATTCAGGTTACCTTGTGTTTGAAAGGCGACTGCAGTGTCACCAACTGTTGAACTAAGCATATTTCCTTGGCTACATCATCTGTATTGTCTTCTTTAAAAACATCAAACAGGGAGTCCAGTGCTTCAGACACAACGACTACATCATCATTGTGGCAAGCCACATCGAGAAGGATACTTCCTATTTTCTGTCAACAGACACTAATTGAGGTTAGGTCAGTGTATTTAACATTGGTAATTGCTACAATCAAAAGGACATATTTACTTAAGCCACAATATGCTTAATTGTAATACTAATAACAGCAATTGTCATTAATTACAATGTTACACTGAACTCTTAATTAGTGTGGGTCTTTAAAATGACTAACAAAAAAAAAGTAAAAGGAAACCAAGATATGATAAAAACAGTTTTTTAAAACTAACCGTTTTCTAAAATATATATATATGTATATATATTTTATTTAAAAAAATTTTTTAAAACTTTAATCCTATCAGTAATCACGTGCTAACATAATAGATCTCAATCTGAAACGTAGTAGTATTAATGCAAGGGGAGTAACCCATTTACTAATGTCATTCGTCATAGTTAAACACTGTTATATCCTTTGATTAGTATTTTAATTATTTTTTTTTTACTTTAACTAAAAATAAAAATTAATTAATTGCAAAATTAATTGTTGAATCATGCTTTGTCATGGTGCAAGAACATCTATGCAAAATTTCAAGAAAATCTATAAAAAGTGCCTATAAAATCGATGATAAAATTTTGTTACCCAATAAATAAACAACAGTTTTAACTGGAGAAAATAGTTAGAAAAAATAGCCTACCGCAATAAAAAAATAGGAAACTCTGTCTGAACAAAAAATTTGGATTTACCTGCAGAAAAGAGTCTGGTACCACAGAATGGATACAACCTAAGGTTGATATAATCTTGATAACATTTATCTGAATTTCTCTGTTGCTTGAAGTTTTAGCCACCTCCACAAAGAAGTCAATATCTGAAGCCTGTATACTGTAGACCTGTAATTGAACATGACATGACGAGTCAAATACACTATGTTTCTGAATGACAATGATAAAAATACCAATAATTGTTAATATAAATGTACCAATTGTGACCAAATGCTGCTCTTTGTTTGGCTATAGTGCAGCTGCCATTGAATTTTCTAATCCAAACTTGTTAACTAATATTCTGTTATCCATTTTTTTTTTTAAATTGAATTTTTTACTTTTTTGTCAAGACTTTTCCTATTTTTAATTCTTGACATCTTGAGTACAAACTGCAGCCATAATAAACAAACAATATTTAATGTAAGCAGCTAAACTGGCCTATGTTCACATTTGCCGGTCATTTGCAGACGTTGGCTGGGTGTGACTGGCCAATGTCGAAGTGACAATGGGGAAAGTATTGTGTGAAAGAGATAACATCAGTTACGAACTTTTTGGCCTTAAACCAAGATAAATTCACTGCAAACAGATAGCCGCTGGGCATGGTTGACATCTATTATTCAATTTGAACAGATCCAGTTGACATTTGTAGTTCTTTTAATACTAATTGACATAATTAAAATTGGCTGACTAGCAGATATTGGCCGAAACATATAATACCACATGCACACACAAAATTAAGGAAAATAATTCTTCATTACTGCATAATATATATGAATGTAACCCAAACCTCCAAATGGAGTCTGCACAGTGATTAACCATGGGCAAATACTCTCCATTATCGTGGATGTGTGCAGAGCCTAAGTGACTGCAAATGATTTGTGTAAGGGTGTAAAGTTTGGCTTAGACATTGTAAAACTGGAGGCGTATGGTTGCGTGGTTTTGTTTTATATGTTCATCACAAATATATCTCAAATGAAGGTCACAAGTCCATGCAGCTGATTCAATAACATTTATTGTACAAAGACATTGAGATAAATAGAAATCATATTATGTCATACTTCACTTCAAAAATATCATTAACTGACTTTCACTAATACTTGACTTTAAAATATCATTAGACTCTCATGGAGAAAAACTAGATACAACCTCCTAGCTCAAGATCAAATAAGTAACTAGCTAAAATCTCTAAGGATTGTATCTAAGCAAGTGACAAGTGACGTTCTTGTTTCGTCACATAACAACATCACAAAACTAGGATCTCCAGTCAATTAAAAACTGATCAAACACATGCATCGAAACAATATTAAAAACAATACCTTTACAATTTGTCTGTTCAGTTTTTTTTTTGTCACTCCCCCTAAATACATGCATCAAATATCAGAGAGCAACAAAAATGAAAAAAAGAAAAAAAAATTTCTTACATCTTCAGCCTTGACCTGAGATAGATGTTGAATCACCGCCCTCAACGCACTTGTTATCGCCCACCTAAAGTCTTCATCAGGTGAATCTGAAATTTAAAAAAAAATGTTAACTTATGACTAATGGAAGAAACAGGGGGGGGCCTTTGTTAGTTTTACTTGACAAGCATGAAAAAAAAAATGTATACGTACATAAGTAAGATTTCAATAAGGCCATTATATGAAATCAGTAATGGCTGTCTACCTTTAGAAAGTTGTAAAAGTTCGTATAGTCCAGTCCAAACAGACGGCAGCGGTGTAGACTGAGAGAGCAGAGCGTCATCAACTGCACCGACTATGTTGCTGATGCAGAGTAGAGCCCTGGTCTGAAGGTCATGTAGCCTATTGAAAACAGAATGCACGTATTAGCCCCCCTGATGATATCTAATGCTACAGCTTACATAAACAGAAGCCACGTGTAGCCTAGTTTCGGGAGGGTCAATTTAAATGTATTTTTTTTATTTAAAAAAAAACAACATTACGTGGGCTGTCATTACCAACAACCTGTAAGGATGAGTTGTTTATCTCTTAGATATTGAAAAACACTTATGATCCCCACCATGTAGAGGGTACAATGTTCCTGGAGGCACCATGGAGAAAACTTACGTCAATGATCAACACAATACTCGTGCTACCCCAACTAGTGCAAGGTTCCCATTTAAAAAAAAAAGTAAAGAGGGATTGTGTGGTTAGCACAAAGCCCAGCCGCCTTTACTTCCCCAACTTAAGTCAGGTACCCATTTTAAAGCTGGGTGGACTTGTGGGACGACTTTGTACCAAATTTCACCTGGAAAAATTCCATGGGCCTCACCGAGGATCGAACCCAGGGCTCTCAGGTCGACAGTCGAGTATCTACACCACTCGGCCATCCGTCCCACTGTTCCCATTTAAGCCAGGTGGAAACTCCAACAGGAACTTCGGACATCTAGGGTATCTCAGCTAGGATCAAACCCGGGACCTTCAGGTTGACCGCTGAGCTCCTACAATGTCTGTCCCCCACCACCTGCCTTAGGCAGATCACACAATTTTTTTTTTGAAAGAATTTTTCACTAAAATCTTACATGTCACAACAGAAATGACACAAACATGGGAAGGAGCTAAATAAAAACTCAGATACATGCATTATGAAAAACTATTTCAGGAATATAAAATATATCATGATAAGGTTAACCCATTTGTTTAAAGTTACTTTTTCAAAGTGTTCTTGCCACAGTGTGAGTCTTGAAGTTTACTTTTCTGTGCCTCAGATAATGGAGAAACTTTGAGTAATATCTGAATAAAAAAAAAAAATTCAATGAATATGCTAACAGTTCTGTCTTTCCGTTTGTAAAAAGAATACATGTACTTTCGGCCCTTGACTTTCGCACAATTCGCTATTTTGAACATTTAAAAAAATTTTTTTTTTTTTTTAAATGTGTTTTTAGAATCGTCCATAAAAGTGCTAGTAATTTCAGTAATTTTCAACTGTTTCCGTATACCCGGTCTATGGAATTTCCAGCCTATACCCGGTCTTTCTCCGCCCTTGTTGTTCCCGAAGCAATCGTTTTTGTGATTTAGTTGGTTATGTACTGTTTATGTTATTAATATTTCCCTCTACTTTCGAATATTCAACATTCGCACACACTTTCAGCAATCAAATTTCTGGTTAGCAGATTTAGGACATGTAGAAAGAATAATAAATCTAAGAGGATTACATACTGTTGAGAAAACTATAAGAAATTATTCTTAGTGGTCAAGGTATGAACAAAAAAACTATCTTTTTATTGCTATAATGAGATCATGGCCACTATTGGGACAGATTTTGATACTAAAAGTTTTGCTATTAAACGCCAAAGATCAGTCTAAGAACAAAAAAAAAAGGTTAAAATATTTTCAGTTCCTGAAACAAACAAAAAAGTTGGTTTCAGTCCTCAATGCGTCACACCATCACTACTTTCTACAGCCCCACAGAAAGGAAGGTCGTGATGGCTATGGACGCTCCAGGGGAGTACATGAGTAACTGCTATGCTATGAATCTAACCATTAATCTCTACCACAAGAATCAGTCACAAATAAAAGAGATAACTAAATTTACCTTTGACAAGATATTTTGCTCCATAAATGCTGAAGTTATCTCACTGGGTAAACAAAGGCTATTCTGCAAAATAAAATTATTAAACAAATGAATCTCAATTAAACAATTTTAGAAATTTTCAAGATATTGTTAATGATTTAAAATAGCAAATCTTCATTGGATAACACTGCCCAATAAAACTGTTTATAAGATTGAAAATTCAATCTTGAAACTCTTTACTTCACTATTTCCATGGTTAAATGTAGATCAAATTAAATATCAAAGAACAAAAATTGTCTCAGCTTCAGAACTTCCAAATACAATTATAAAAAGATTCTCTTACTAAGCTTTCTAAATTTCCCTCCTCAATGTCCATTGTCTGGTCATCTGAAGAGATGTCGTCTGAGTCCTGACTGTCAGCATCCTCCCACTCGTCTTGAAATAAATAATTAAGTAGAATAAAATGTGAATCACTAGCAGAAAAAAATTAATGAAGTGAGTTACAGATGTAAATTTTAAACAGTGTAATGATTTTTTTGGAAATTCATACCATCAGAGCAACACAAGTTTGCCAATAACTCTAAGCCAACACCCTGAGCACTCAAAAGTTTATCCACCTCAGGCCAAGCCATTTCATTTTCAATTGAGCTTTCCTGTGAAAAAAAAAGTGGATAAGGTTAAGAATTTATAAACATAGATAATGAGCTGGAGATTTATTTAAAGTAATAAATGAAATATTTTACTTTTAATATAAATTTCTTTGGATAAATTATTCCTAAAATTGTTTAATATTTTGACATCCCATGGCAAACGTATATTAAGTCAAGAGATAAAAAAAAAAAAAAACACTGAAATTCCCGAAATACAACCAAAACTGGCATGGGGTTGTGGACTGATTCTTGTGAGGCATTTCAACCCTTTGGAAGTGAGCTGGCGAGGGCATCTTCTGTTGCCAATGTAGCCAATGATTTAAATCAGAAATAGCTAGCTATGCCAATACATACCTCTGAGGCCAGTTGACTACTCTGTAGGGCAGCATCTATCACATTAAAAGTATCCATGTCCAGAACTTCCAGAACAGCTTTAATTATGCCTTTATAATGCAAAGACAAATCAATCTGAGGCAAATTTAATAAGATTCCTGAAATACAAAGAGTTAATAAATCATTGGAAAAGTAATTATTAATGAAATGTTTGTTTTAAAAGCACAATGGGAGGTCTTGAAGTATATGAAATTTAGATCCCATAAGAAAAATATAATATCTGTGATTTACCTGAGGCTAATGTTCGTAACAATACACCATCAATGCTAGGAGGGTCTGAATTAATAATCCTCACCAAGTTGGAAACCACATCTTGTTTGTGACATACACTAGTGACATCACTGTTATTTTCACTAACAACAAACAAGCACCTGGCTGTAAAAATAGAAAAAAGTTAAAAGAAATATATAAATAAAGGCACAGTTGAAAGATGCATCACTTTTAATAGGTGACAGTTTTAACTTAATTATTTAAATATTTTAATTTCCTTTAATGAGGCATTCATTTTTGGACAAAAACTAAAATATATCTACAAAATCTGACAAATCAACATTTTCAAATCACAAAATTACAGAAAAAAAAAATGTAGGCTCTGAATCCATTCAATAGTCTTCTCTTTCAATATGTTCTTTAGCCTGTGAAAGTCAGAATGTTTCCAAAGTTATGAATGTAGGATCTATGTGCAATTGGCTATATGCTTATTCCATAAACATTTTTTAAAAAGAAAATCCAGCATGTAATTTTTCTGTAAAAAAAATGTTTTATACACTGATCGCAGCATTTATAGATAAAGCATAATTTTGAGGGACATGCAAATGTAAATAATAGATCGATGTGTTTTGTTTTAGAAGTCCCTGTAAGGATGACATGTTTATCTCTTTTATCATTTAAATTACTAATAAGATGATTTTACAGTGCGCTT
Organism: Bulinus truncatus; assembly: GCA_021962125.1. Lineage (NCBI taxonomy): Eukaryota > Metazoa > Mollusca > Gastropoda > Planorbidae > Bulinus > Bulinus truncatus. Next base: position 4,623,931 of record JAGDYQ010000047.1, on the reverse strand, counting down.
CTTTGATCCCCACCATAGCCGACAATGCAAAGGTCATCGATGCACTACTAGAAAATGGTGGGGGATTGGACACATCAGGAGTCAAAAGCCCATCACTCACAGCATGCATATAAGGTTGCAGCAAGGAGATTCAGCTCGCTTACCAAAGTGCCACCTTTCACTAGAGACTAACCTCGGACGCTCAGGTGTACAGTATCTTTATATTGCTCACCCACCTGTCCCCTTTTCTGTATAGCTTTTTATGAAAAAAAAAAGTCTGGCTAATATACTTTTACTAGTTCTGCACACAGATATCTATGGCCTACATGCTTCTGATAACTAATGCAGAAATAAATTTAAAAGGTGCAGTTTGCTTTTCTTAAAATATTCTCACTTACCAACTGCACTGCATAGCGGATAACCATAGACATCTACATTCAATAATGGAAGTATGACATTCAGCAAATGTTCCATGTTAAACCTTTTCACTGCTAAATTATTGCTTTCACTGAGATTTGAAAAAAAAAAAATGTTAAAATTAAACATGAAAAGGACTAACAAAGAATAATTGTTTATTTGTATTAAAAAAATCACTCCAATCAAGTGCTTATGATTTAAAAGATAGGTCAAATATATTAATACATGTAATTTATATTGTTTGAAATGATTTTCAAATATGTGATCAAGTTATAATTCAGGACCAAAGTAATAAGTTCAAATAAATGTATAAATAAAAAAAATATAAATAAAGGAAAAGACTTGTGTAATCAGTTGTGGCAACTAAAATTTCTTTTTAGACAAATGAGTAAAGCAATAACGTTGATTTCTACATGAACATCACAGCCTATTACAAAGTAAATCTTATAATTATATTAGTAGTACCATAAATTAGAGAGTAGCTCCAATGCTTCAATCAAAACATCTACATTTGTGTCATACTTAGAAGCCTCTTTTTCAGGTAACCAGCCATTGCAATACTAAAAATTAAGAAAAACATAACAGATATAAAACAAAATTACTCCCAAGCTAAAGCTACGAATTTTTTTTGATAAAAATAAACTCTTAAAATAAAAATCATACTAGAATATATTCAGGGTATAAAATGACAACAAAGTTATTTGACGTTTGATTTATATAGGGCTAAATGTGTATATAATAACAATTATGTGTTATATTTAAATTCTTTTTCAGGTGCTAATCACCAAAATATCACATTTCGTATACTTTGAGAAAGTATGAATTTGATTCTCAGTTAAGTTAATTATATTTGTATCCAATCTAAAAAGTTATTTTATTAATGGTAATAAAAAAAGTAAAATAAAATACCTTTTGAAGTAGAGCTATCAAGGGTGTGAGAATGTCGTGTTCAATCATGACCTCACTAACATCAGCATGACCATAAACACTCATATTCCTAACAAAGTATATACAATTAAAATATTTTTCACATCAAGTCTAACTGATGTATATGGTAAATTACAATGAAAACTGATGGTCAACTTAAAACAAGCAATTAAGCCTGTACCATTCTGGACACAGGACGTGTTAGCGCATTTTCATGTTATGTATCAGTACGTATGTTAGCTTTCAGTAAATATTTGTAAATTTTGGAAATGTTTATACATTCAATTGTGTAATGCATATATCTGTAAAAAAATATTATAAAGACGTTTCTTTATATTTGAAAAAAAATTATTTTCTCTTAAATCTAACTACAAGTGGTTTGTGGTTACTGAAATAGGACTCATAATTGAAAACATACGAAATTATGGTCATTTAATCGTCCGAAAACTCCGTCAATTGTTGCATAGCTCTGATACTTTCAATTAAACTCAGAACACAAGCTTACTATTTCATTTGATGAGTTCCTTAATAAATCTTGGTGAAACTATGTGCTGCAGTATTTCGCACCAAATGAATGGGTTATTGAACGTACAAGGTGTATATATAATATATAAGCCCCTTAGGAGCCCTGAAGCCTGGCCCTCAGAGGTCCTATCGTGAAATGGACTTTTGATGTACACTTGGCAGGCCAAGACCTGCAAAATGATATATACATC
>JAGDYQ010000047.1:4549398-4621392 GCA_021962125.1 Bulinus truncatus | reverse complement strand
ATCTAGCTAGGGCCCCTTATGCACTTTCTCCAGAGCCCACAAAAAAAAAAGAATCTGGATACAACAAGCATAGTACTCAAATAAAGATTGAGGGTCTATGTGCTGCTTCCATTACCCCTGTGTTTCCTCTGTAGAATTAGTTTCCTGTCAAGTTGGAAGATGTGTTTCCGTTCACGCCAGTGGGGAAAATATGAGAAAAGGTAACCATTAATATGCACGTCTCGAAAATTCAGTAAAAATAAAGGTATTTTATGTCTCTTTAACAGATACGTCTCAATAAACTTGGAAGTCCTTCCACATATTGTTTGAAGGGGCTTGTCCTAAGCAATAATCTCACCTGCGGACCCCTTAAATACTCGGGCTCCCACCGCGCCGCTGACCCCGCGCACGCTCATCACAAGTACTTACAACTACGCGAACGAGTCCAATAATCGTGGGCTAATAGTTGTTAATTTAATGATCTAACAGCTTTTTTGCAATACTACAAACATTTTGATTAGTAAACATTGAGTAATAAAATACGTTATTAAAAATCAGATTAACTTTATGAAGCATAACCATCTCTTATTTTTTATGGTTCATCTGAGTTCTAGGTTTATTTCCTGGGTTTTTCTAGCATCTAAAAACCTTTTATTGTTACAGTTGGCAACACTTGGCTCATGCTCGTGGTGTTGTCGTTTCTTGTTTACATGTGAAATACACATTATGCATCATTTTCTATTTGTATTGTGAGCCCATAAACAAAATTTAGATGGTTTTCAGTATACGAAATGGGTAAAAGTAAAACAAAACGATTTGGGTCTCTAAAACCAAACCCATTAGGGATCGTTGACGAGAAAAAAATAGACCACGAAGCTCAAGTAAATGACGAAGTCAGTCAAAGCATACCGTCAGTTTTGGCTAATATAATTGAAAAGGTATTAATAAGGATATAGCTTGTGTCATACTTTCTCATTTAATATGGTAATTTTGTATTTAAATATTCAACTTAATAATAGTGGTATTCGATGATGCATGCCAGGAAAATCAGTGTGTTGGAGTTTAGGGGGCCACAACCACCCAAATGATTATACAGGCAAATGATGAATTAGTATCATAAGTTATGGTCAGTATGGAACTCTTAGTGTTCCCTCTTACTTCTAAGACTAAGCTGTGCGAGCTCAGTGCACACAGTTTGTTGACCAGGCACACACATTACTACAGAAACATATGTTTTTTTTAGCAGGCCGCCATACTGTTAATGTTGCGCTCACAGCCAATATTAGTTGCAGCATACAGCCTCATGAAAAACAAAACACAATTTCTGGCAACATACTTTTTGTCTTTTCATCATTTAATCTTAATAAGGCAATTTTTTTATTTTAACAATTTTAATAATTAGCACTATGTATATATGAATAATTTATTTGTGGGATTTTTAAAATCATATTGTGTTCATTGTCACTCATAAGAATGCAGCCGCAACAAACTTATGACATGAACTTATATGCAAAATTTGCAGTGAAAGAAAACTTTGGGAATAATTTCATTAAAATTATTTGTCTGAGAAAGAAACAACAATTAAGAAATTTCCTCCAAGCAAAATGTACAATAGCAAACAACTAAAGCAATTTTATATTAGTTATACTATTAATAGGCTTGCCATACGTCCCGGTTTGTCCCGCCCGGTTGTTGAAGATGTCCAGGTTTTAGATTCAGGGCAGTTTCTCTTGGTAGTTGGGCAAAATTATTCAGGATCAGAGAATGATCAATCTTCTCTTGATGTGAATCAGTCATTTTGAATGTAACATAATAAAATTTACTGAAAGTAGAAAAATATTCAATATGTACAACCACGGAAAATTGTTTTGTTTTGTTAAAAAATATCACGTTTGTGTACCATTGCTGAATAAATAACAAAGATTATGTTCTTATATTTTAAGTGTATTTTTGCACATTACCTGTTTTCATACCCCTTGAACCGACTTATCCCTAAATCTGAAAGTAAAAAAAGCTAAAACTGTAACTCGGTTGGTCCGTAAAAAAAATATGGCAAAACCCTAACTATTGAACTATTAGCAGCCGCCATGTTCATGTGCGAAAAAGCATAGACAAACATATGTGCGAATAGCTTTGTCATGTTGCAATAGTCATGTAGCAATCAAGATTCATGCTAATGCTCGGGTATACTCCTAGTAATTAATATATCTCATTGTTTTAGTTCTAAACATATATTAATTACTCAATCAAAAAAAATATAATAGGATGTCATTTATCACTAATACAAGAAATGGGTTCTATTTTTCATTTTCTTTTTTTCATAAAGCTACAATCACCCAGCAGTGAAGAAAGAGCATGTGGTTGTCAACTTATGGCTAGCATTGTGTCACAGCCAAAAGCTATTGGATACCTACTAAAAGAAAATGTTGTCAGAATGACAGGTCCACTTTTCCTTGATGAATGTTTGGATGTCAGAAAGAGTGCGCTAGGTGCATTAAGGTTAGCTTCTTAGCTTTCTATTGTCACTTCCCTTTATTCACAAAAAAATCAGTTAAATCATTTAAAACTATATTAGTAAAATTCAACTTCAACATAAAAGACTTTCTTTACTGGAGATTGTTGTGTAAATTTCCTTGTATGGATGAGATGCTTAAACCTAGGATCCTATAAACACTAATGGGACAGTTTTTATGGTACCCTTCTTTCACCACCACCATTGCAAAGAGTAATTGCCAGTGACGCACCATGGGATACATAAATTGGTGACAAGCATGCTTTCCCAACTAATGTCAGGTACCCATTTAAGCTGGGTTGACTTGCAAATTTCACCAGGACTGAAAGAATCTAGTCTTCCAGTCAGTATAAGACCCAAGACGTTCAGGTTGAAAGTTGAAAACTAATATACATGTGTATATTGTTTTTAAATTGATACATCAGTTTTCATGTAATTTACCATATACTTGAACATCAGTTAGACTTGACTTGAAAAATATTTTAATTTTATATATTTTGTTAGGAATATGAGTGTTTATGGTCATGCTGATGTCAGTGAGGTCATGATTAGACACGACATTCTCACACCTTTGATAGCTCTACTTCAAAAGGTATTTTATTAATTACTTTTTTTATTACCTTTAATGAAATAACTTTTTAGATTGGATACAAATATAATTAACTTAACTGAGAATCAAATTCATACTATCTCAAAGTATACGAAATGTGATATTTTTTTTTTTTTTTTTTTTTGGTGATTAGCACCTGAAAAAGAATTTAAATATAACACATAATTGTTATTATATACACATTTAGCCCTATATAAATCAAACGTCAAATAACTTTGTTGTCATTTAATACCCTGAATATATTCTAGTATGATTTTTATTTTAAGAGTTTATTTTTATCAAAAAAATTCATAGCTTTAGCTTAGGAGTAATTTTGTTTTATATCTGTTATGTTTTTCTTAATTTTTAGTATTGCAATGGCTGGTTACCTGAAAAAAAGGCTTCTAAGTCACACACAAATATAGATGTTTTGATTGAAACACTGGAGCTACTCTCTAATTTATGGTACTCCTAATATAATTATAAGATTTACTTTGTAATAGGCTATGATGTTCATAGTAGAAATTAATGTTATTGCTTTACTCATTTATCTAAAAAGAAATTTTAGTTGCCACAACTGATTACACAAGTCTATTCCTTTATTTATATTTTGTTTTATTTATACATTTATTTGAACTCATTACTTTGGGTCCAGAATTATAACTTGATCACATATTTGAAACGCAGTGGCTTCGAATGACCGGCCGTACTACATATTTTTTTTAGATTTGATGACGTCAGTAAACAGAATGAATGAGAACTCTTATTTACTGCAGACGTTGATGACGTCATTTGCTGTTAATAATCGGAGACATTTTTATATTTGGCATAAATTTTTTTCGGGTCTGTCCAAGCCTAATAAAGTCATTTGCTGTTAATAATCGGAGATATTTTTATAATATTTATTTTTTTTTTTAAACAAATACAGCTTTGAATTATATATTTTAGTTGTCAGGATATATGTCTAAGACTAAGAGTAAAGATGTGCACATTATTTTTTTTATTACTTTTTTTTAGGGTCTGCCCAAGCCTAATAAAGTCGGACGAATAAAACAAAAAATTATGCGCTAAATTAGTATCTATCGTACCCCCCCTCCCCCCAGAAAGCTAACAGTTGTTAATTCGTCTCCGTCAGTATTTGGTTCAATTCTCGGATATAAATGCTTCCCCATCCCCTCTATTTTCTTTTCTTAATCTTATTATTATTTAGTAAATTTGAAATATGTAGGCTACTCTGAATTTTTTAAAGTGTGGCCCTTAAAAATGATGGTAAGGAAAAGTTAGGTAATATTTAGGACTAGCTGTACCCTGCAAAGCCTTTGCAGGAAAGATAGACTAATGTAAAGCCATTGCCGAACCTAGGATTTGGGGATTTGCATTTTGACATTCGATCCCATGACATGAGATTATGTACTTAATATTTAATGTAAAAATAATTTTGGGGGCTCCCCTCAAGCTGGAGCCCAGCGGGACTTTCGATTTTGGACCCCCCCTTTCCTTGCTACGCCTCTGTGTTCAGCTTTGATACATATTTTCAAAATATTTTTTTTTAAGTTATTAAATAGTTAAAAAAAAACCTAATTAGTTGTTGTTTCTTTTTCTTTACAACATCCTTAAGGAAACATTATTTCAATTAAAAAAAAAATCAAAGAGATCTAATTAGTTACTTTTCATTAAAACAATTAAAAGGATACAATCTGAAAAAAAAAACACAACAAAAAAAGTTATGTTTCTGAGAGGAATCGAACCTGGATATAGTCAGCTTAAAAATGAGTCACAAACCAAATGGTTTCACCATTGTGCCAGGAGGACACACAAGCAAAGATACAATTTTAATGTATAAGTAGACAAAATTACTCGTTCCCGCAAAAGAAAATAACTTTAAATCATAAGAGTTCTTTCTGTTTACTGACGTCATCAAAGTTTGTAGGTTGTGTCTCGAAAAAAAAAAAATACGTATTACGGCCGGTCGTATTCGAAGCCACTGCGTATTTGAAAATCATTTCAAACAATATAAATTACATGTATTAATATATTTGACCTATCTTTTAAATCATAAGCACTTGATTGGAGTGATTTTTTTAACACAAGTAACAATTGTTCTTTGTTAGTCCTTTTCATGTTTAACTTTAACATTTTTTTCAAATCTCAGTGAAAGCAATAATTTAGCAGTGAAAAGGTTTAACATGGAACATTTGCTGAATGTCATACTTCCATTATTGAATGTAGATGTTTATGGTTATCCGCTATGCAGTGCAGTTGGTAAGTGAGAATATTTTAAGAAAAGCAAACTTCACCTTTTAAATTTATTTCTGCATCAGTTATCAGAAGCATGTAGGCCATAGGTATCTGTGTGCAGAACTAGTAAAAAGTATATTAGCCAGACTTTTTTTTTTTTTCATAAAAAGCTAAACAGAAAAAGGGGACAGGTGGGTGAGCAATATAAAGATGTACTGTCCACCTGAGCGTCCGAGGTTAGTCTCTAGTGAAAGGTGGCACTTTGGTAAGCGAGCTGAATCTCCTTGCTGCAACCTATATGCATGCTGTGAGTGATGGGTTTGACTCCCGGCGTGTCCAATCCCCCCACCAGTTTCTTGTAGTGCATCGATGACCTTTGCACTGTCGGCTATGGTGGGGATCAAAGAAGCGCACTGTAAAATTATCTTATTAATAATTTATATGATAAAAGAGATAAACATGTCATCCTTACAGGGACTTCTAAAACAAAACACATCGATCTATTATTTACATTTGCATGTCCATCAAAATTATGCTTTATCTATAAATGCAGCGATCAGTGTATAAAAATTTTTTTTACAGAAAAATTGCATGCTGGATTTTTTTTTTAAATGTTAATGGAATAAGCATATAGCCAATCAGCACATAGATCCTACATTCAAAACTTTGAAAACCTTTCTGACTTTCACTGGCTAAAGAACATATTGAAAGAGAAGACTATTGAACTGTCCATTGAATTTATAATGGATTCAAAGCCTACATTTTTTTCTGTAATTTTGTGATTTGAAAATGTTGATTTGTCAGATTTTGTAGAGACATTAGTTTTTGTCCAAAAATGAATGCCTCATTAAAGGAAATTAAAATATTTAAATAATTAAGTTAAAACTGTCACCTATTAAAAGTGATGCATCTTTCAACTGTGCCTTTATTTATATATTTCTTTTTAGCTTTTTCTTTTTTTACAGTGGTGCTTATTTGTTGTTAGTGAAAATAACAGTGATGTCACTAGTGTATGTCACAAACAAGATGTGGTTTCCAACTTGGTGAGGATTATTAATTCAGACCCTCCTAGCATTGATGGTGTATTGTTACGAACATTGGTCTCAGGTAAATCACAGATATTATATTTTTCTTATGGGATCTAAATTTCATATACTTCAAGACCTCCCATTGCGCTTTTAAAACAAACATTTCATTAATAATTACTTTTCCAATGATTTATTCACTCTTTGTATTTCAGGAATCTTATTAAATTTGCCTCAGATTGATTTGTCTTTGCATTATAAAGGCATAATTAAAGCTGTTCTGGAAGTTCTGGACATGGATACTTTTAATGTGATAGATGCTGCCCTACAGAGTAGTCAACTGGCCTCAGAGGTATGTATTGGCATAGCCAGCTATTTCTGATTTAAATCATTGGCTACATTAGCAACAGAAGATGCTCTCGCCAGCTCACTTCCAAAGCGTTGAAATGCCTCACAAGAATCAGTCCACAACCCCATGCCAATTTTGGTTGTATTTCAGGAATTTCAGTGTTTTTTTGTTTTTTTTTATCTCTTAACTTAATATACGTTTGCCATGGGATGTCAAAATATTAAACAATTTTAGGAATAATTTATTCAAAGAAATTTATATTAAAAGTAAAGTATTTCATTTATTACTTTAAATATATCTCCAGCTCATTATCTATGTTTATAAATTCTTAACCTTACCCACATTTTTTTTTCACAGGAAAGCTCAATTGAAAATGAAATGGCTTGGCCTGAGGTGGATAAACTTTTGAGTGCTCAGGGTGTTGGCTTAGAGTTATTGGCAAACTTGTGTTGCTCTGATGGTATGAATTTCCAAAAGATCATTACACTGTTTAAAATTTACATCTGTAACTCACTTCATTAATTTTTTTGTGCTAGTGATTCACATTTTATTCTATTTAATTATTTATTTCAAGACGAGTGGGAGGATGCCGACAGTCAGGACTCAGACGACATCTCTTCAGATGACCAGACAATGGACATTGAGGAGGGAAATTTAGAAAGCTTAGTAAGAGAATCTTTTTATAATTGTATTTGAAAGTTCTGAAGCTGAGACAATTTTTGTTCTTTGATATTTAATTTGATCTACATTTAACCATGGAAATAGTGAAGTAAAGAGTTTCAAGATTGAATTTTTCAATCTCATAAACAGTTTTATTGGGCAGTGTTATCCAGTGAAGATTTGCTATCTTAACTCTCAACCATCGTAGCATTGGCTTTTCGATCACCGGTGATCGACGATTTTTTTATGTTATAATTCTTTATATTTTTACTTCTGATCAATTTATTTTATGTTTTGTTATAAAAAAATGAATATTTTAGCAAAAAATACAACATTTTACACATTTTTTACATTTTAAATAAAAAAAATATTAAATAAAAGTCTTGTGTTTACGTCACAAACTTCCGGGATGATGGTCGCCATTTTGTCACTTTTACAACAGTCCTCTTTTTATTAGCGTCTCAATTTTTTAAAGAATTATGGATATGTATTCATCTTCCGACGATGAAAATGACTATATTTCAAGTGAGGATGAAGTTTGGCTTGAAGAGGAAGAAGAAGAAGTCAGTGAAACTGAAAATATACATCGATTTTCCACTAAACAAGTCAACAATGGAAGGTAAACATTAGTCTTAGTGGCAATGCTGAAACGCACATGGCAATTTTTTTTCAATTTTTTTTTATTTTGTCAATTGTATATTCATTAGTAGATATTTATAGGTATCAAAAACATTTTACAAAATTATGTTAGTTTAACTATTTATATAAATTAAAGATTTTATTTTCCACACATTCATTTATAATTCATATTTGTTTAAGGCCATAGTAAATGTAACTTTCTTTTGTTTACATTGGTAACATATTTTTTCACATTTGAACTAAACAAAAAGAAATAATTCAACAATTTTAGATGGATAATTTATTACAGAATATTTTAACGAATAAATTTTTAACAAAATATCATTGCTTCATTTAAAAAAATGTTTCTAATGTTACTACATCTTTTTATCTTGAGTTATGATGACCAAGATTCTGAACCTCCTTATGCTTTTCCACCCTTCAAACCTGAGAGAACTCCTGGAGCTCATTTTCCAGAGTCATTTACAAGACAAGACAGAAAAAGTATCTGACTCCTCTGTCCATTTTTTCTCTGTTTTTTACTTCAACTTTGGTCAGAGAGCTATGCAACACGACTAATCAGAATGCTGCATTTATTGGACCAACTAAACCAGCCATGTACAAAAACTGGACAGATGTGGTAGAAGAAGAATTTATGGGCTTTATTGGACTTTTAATGTACATGGGGATGATACAAGCTCCAAATGTTCAGTCTTACTGAAACAAAAAAGTTTATTCAATGGACTATGGGCAAGAGCCTTTATGACCAGGCCACGTTTTGAACAAATACTTAGTTTTTTTGAAAGTTTCAAACCGAAACACCGAAAAAGGCAGAGGATAAATTGACTAAAGTTAGGTTTTTGTTTGATTTTCATTAGAAGAAAATGCATGAAATTATACGCCAGCCTGGACCTAATATTTTCAATTGATGAACAAATGGTTAGAGAACAAAGGAAGATATTCATTTCATCAGTACATTAGAGATAAACCAACTAAGTGGGGGATGAAATTATGGGTGCTCTGGATTCTGTTACTGGATATACATATGATTTTGATGTTTATTTGGGTAAGTCTGAAACTTTATCACCATTTGGATTAGCTCCATGGGGTTGTAATGAATTTAATATCTTCCATTGTTAATCAAGGCTATCGTTTGTTTTTCGACAATTTTTATACTAGTTTGTTTTAGTAAAAGATTTGTTAAGCAAAAAGGTGTATTAGCCTGTGATACCATTTGACTACTAGAAAAGGATTTCCTACTGAATTAAAAAATGTAAAACAATGGGAAAAGACTTCAAAGAGGGTATGAGATGGGTTAGGGAAAGAGGAAACTTTAACAATGCAGTGGAGGGATAACAAAACAGTATCTTTGGTTTCTACAATGCATAAAAGCTAATTCTTTTAATTCAGTCATGAGGAAGAATAGAAGAAATAAAAAATATGGGACTTTTGAAAAATTAGAAGTAAGACAACCACTTTTAGTCAAGGATTATAATATTAATATGGGAGGGGTAGACAAAAGTGATCAACTTTTAATTTATTTTTCATTTCGTTGATATTGCTAGGGTAAATAGTTATATTCTTTTTCAAGACTGGAGGAAACAAAATCCAGATATTATTGAATTAAATAGACCAGCAAGATATAGTCAGTTAGATTACACAATAGAGTTAATTAGACAGTTAGGAAAGATTGATGACTTAGATGAGGTTCCGACAGCGACAGCATATAAAATAAAAACTAATCATCCTATTTTACCTGTAATGGTTCCTTCAAAGGAAAGAAAAAACTGTAAATTATGTTATTCACATTATAAACTTGAAAGAAAAACAAGAACTAAATGTTCTGCATGTGATACTTTCTTATGTTTTCAAGATGACAGAAATTGTCTTTTACTTTATCATAAATAACATTTAAAGTAATTATCAATTCATTTAAATGTGTTTCCTGACACTTATAATAATAATATATAAATTTTAATGATCAATTTTGTCTAGTCTAACATTGTACTTATTGTGTGAGAATTATGTCTTTTTTTCACACTAGAGGCATCAGTCCTTATTTTTTTTTATTTTTTCAATTTTCTATAGTATCATTTATAGTGGAATAAAAAAAAAATTGTCAAAATTTTAAGTCCAAATTTGTTTATGTGTTGTATAAATGAATAATGTTTATGTAAATAATAAAGATTTTGTTTCAATTCTTCATACTTTTTTTTTTTATTCTTACTGTTTGTGATGTATTTGTATTTTTAGTTTAAAAAAATAATAAAAAAATCATTTACACTATAATTTTACAAAATTAAAAATTTCTATTATATAAAAAGTTTTATATCATTAAATAGCTTATTCATTTCTGAATTCAGTGATATATAACATCACTAGGTAGCTTATAACATAATGAAAAATGTTTAGTTTTACAAAACACCCTGCAACCAGCTTTAAAAAATGGCTGAAAATGAACAATGGTTGAGAGTTAAATCATTAACAATATCTTGAAAATTTATAAAATTGTGGAATTGTGATTAAGTTTGTTTAATAAATTTATTTTGCAGAATAGCCTTTGTTTACCCAGTGAGATAACTTCAGCATTTATGGAGCAAAATATCTTGTCCAAGGTAAATTTAGTTATCTCTTTTATTTGTGACTGATTCTTGTGGTAGAGATTAATGGTTAGATTCATAGCATAGCAGTTACCCATGCACTCCCTTGGAGCGTCCATAGCCATCACCACCTTGCTTTCTGTGGGGCTGTAGAAAGTAGTGATGTGGTGACACATTGAGGATTGAAATCAACTTTTTTGTTTGTTTCAGGAACTGAAAATATTTTAACCTTTTTTTTTTTATTCTTAGATTGATCTTTGGCGTTTAATATCAGCTAAATTTTTAGTATCAAAGTCTGTCCCAATAGTGGCCATGATCTCATTATAGCAATAAAAAGATAGTTTTTTGTTCATACCTTGACCTCTAAGAATAATTTCTTATAGTTTTCTCAACAGTATGTAGTCCTCTTAGATTTATTATTCTTTCTACATGTCCTAAATCTGCTAACCAGAAATTTGATTGCTATCAAACATTATGATTTAAAAATGAATACAGTGTATAGGCGGCCCTCGACTTTCGCACATAATTGGTTCCTGAGAGTGTGTGCGAATGTTGAATGTTCGAAAGTAGAGGGAAATATTAATAACATAAACAGTACGTAACCAACTAAATCACTTTCAAAATGGTGATCATGACATAACAAAAACGATTGCTTCGGGAACAACAAGGGCGGAGAAAGACCGGGTATAGGCCGGAAATTCCGAAGACCGGGTATACGGAAACTGTCGGAAATTACTGAAATTATTAGCGCTTTTATGGACAATTCTAAAAACACATTTAACAAAAAAAAATTTTTTTTAAATGTTCAGAATAGCGAATTGTGCAAAAGTCAAGGGCCGCCTGTACATGTATTTCTTTTACAAATGGAAAGACAGAACTGTTAGCATATTTATTGAATTTTTTTTTTTTATTCAGATAATACTCAAAGTTTCTCCATTATCTGAGGCACAGAAAAGTAAACTTCAAGACTCACACTGTGGCAAGAACACTTTGAAAAAGTAACTTTAAACAAATGGGTTAACCTTATCATGATATATTTTTTTATTCCTGAAATAGTTTTTCATAATACATGTATCAGAGTTTTTATTTAGCTCCTTCCCATGTTTTGTGTCATTTCTGTTGTGGCATGTAAGATTTTAGTGAAAAATTCTTTCAAAAAAAAAATTGTGTGATCTGCCTAAGCCAGGTGGTGGGGGGGGGCAGACATTGTAGGAGCTCGGCGGTCAACCTGAAGGTCTCAGGTTTGGTCCTAGCTGAGATGTTCTTAGATGTCCGCTCCTGTTGGAGTTTCCACCTGGCTTAAATGGGAAATCAGGACTGGATGGCCGAGTGGTGTAGATACCGAATTGTCCCACCTGGAGAGCCCTGGGTCTCGATCCTCGGTGAGGCCCATGGAATTTTTTTCCAGGTGGCAAATTTGGTACAAGTCGTCCCACAAGTCCATTTTTTTTAAATGTAAAAGATAGGGGGGGGAGCAAATGTCCTAAGTTCCTGGTGGAGTTTCCACCTGTCTTAAATGGGAACCTTGCACTAGTTGGGGTAGCACGAGTATTGTGTTGGTCATTTACGTAAGTTTTCCCCATGGTGCCTCCAGGAACATTGTACCCTCTACATGGTGGGGGATCATAAGTGTTTTTCAATATCTAAGAGATAAGCAACTCATCCTTACAGGTTGTTGGTAATGACAGCCCACATAATGTTTTTTTTTAAAATAAAAAAATACATTTAAATTGACCCTCCCGAGACTAGGCTACATGTGGCTTCTGTTTATGTAATCTGTAGCATTAGATATCATCAGGGGGGCTAATACGTGCATTCTGTTTTCAATAGGCTACATGACCTTCAGACCAGGGCTTTACTCTGCATCAGCAACATAGTCAGTGCAGTTGATGACGCTCTACTCTTTCAGTCTACACCACTGCCGTCTGTTTGGACTGGACTATACGAACTTTTACAACTTTCTAAAGGTAGACAGCTATTACTTATTTCATATAATAGCCATATTGAAATCTGACTTGTGTACATAAACATTTTTTTTTTCATGCTTGTCAAGTAAAACTAACAAAGGCCCCCCCTGTTTCTTCCATTAGTCATAAGTTATCATTTTTTTTTAATTTCAGATTCACCTGATGAAGACTTTAGGTGGGCGATAACAAGTGCGTTGAGGGCTGTGATTCAACATCTATCTCAGGTCAAGGCTGAAGATGTAAGAATTTTTTTTTTTCATTTTTGTTACTCTCTGATATTTGTTTGATGCATGTATTTAGGGGGAGTGAGAAAAAAATAACTGAACAGACAAATTGTAAAGGTATTGTTTTTAATATTGTTTCGATGCACGTGTTTGATCAGTTTTTAATTGACAGGAGATCCTAGTTTTGTGATGTTGTTATGTGACGAAACAAGAACGTCACTTGTCACTTGCTTAGATACAATCCTTAGAGATTTTAGCTAGTTACTTGTTTGATCTTGAGCTAGGAGGTTGTGTCTAGTTTTTCTCCGTGAGAGTCTGATGATATTTTAAAGTCAAGTATTAGTGAAAGTCAGTTAATGATATTTTTGAAGTGAAGTATGACATAATATGATTTCTATTTATCTCAATGTCTTCGTACAATAAATGTTATTGAATCAGCTGCATGGACTTGTGACTTTCATTTGAGATATATTTGTGATGAACATATAAAACAAAACCACGCTACTATACGCCTCCAGTTTTACAATGTCTAAGCCAAACTTTACACCCTTACACAAATCATTTGCAGCCACTTAGGCTCTGCACACATCCACAATAATGGAGAGTATTTGCATAATGGAGAGTATTTGCGCATTGTTAATCACTGTGCAGACTCCATTTGGAGGTTTGGGTTGCATTCATATATATCATGCAATAATGAAGAATTATTGTCCTTATTTTTGTGTGTGCATGTGGTATATAGGTTTCTGCCAATATCTGCTAGTCAGCCAATTTTAATTATGTCAGTTAGTATTAAAAGAACTACAAATGTCGACTAGATCTGTTCAAATTGAATACGAGATGTCAACCATGCCCAGCGGCTATCTGTTTGCAGTAAATTTATCTTGGGTTTAATGCTAAAAAGTTCGTAACTGATGTTATCTCTTTCACACAATACTTTCCCCATTGTCACTTCGACATTGGCCGGTCACACCCAGCCAACGTCTGCAAATGACCGGCAAATGTGAACATTGGCCAGTTTAGCTGCTTACATTAAATATTGTTTGTTTATTATGGCTGCAGTTTCTACTCAAGATGTCAAGAATTAAAAATAAGAAAAGTCTTGACAAAAAAGTAGAAAATACAATTTAAAAAAAAAAATGGATAACAGAATATTAGTTACTTAGGTTAACAAGTTTGGATTAAAAAATTCAATGGCAGCTGCACTATAGCCAAACAAAGAGCAGCATTTGGTCACAATTGGTACATTTATATTAACAATTATTGGTATTTTTATCATTGTCATTCAGAAACATACAGTGTATTTTACTCGTCATGTCATGTTCAATTGCAGGTCTACAGTATACAGGCTTCAGATATTGACTTCTTTGTGGAGGTGGCTAAAACTTCAAGCAACAGAGAAATTAAGATAAATGTTATCAAGATTATATCAACCTTAGGTTGTATCCATTCTGTGGTACCGGACTTTTTTCTGCAGGTAAATCCAAATTTTTTGTTCAGACCGAGTTTCCTATTTTTTTAATTGCGGTAGGCTATTTTTTCTAACTATTTTCTCCAGTCAAAACTTCTGTTTATTTATTTGGTAACAAAATTTTGTCTTCGATTTTATAGGCACTTTTTATAGATTTTCTTGAAATTTTGCATAGATGTTCTTGCACCATGACAATGCATGATTCAACAATTAATTTTGCAATTAATTAATTTTTTTTTTTAGTTAAAGTAAAAAAAAAAAATTAAAATACTAATCAAAGGATATAACAGTGTTTAACTATGACGAATGACATTAGTAAATGGGCTACTCCCCTTGCATTAATACTACTACGTTTCAGATTGAGATCTATTATGTTAGCACGTGATTACTGATAGGATTAAAGTTTAAAAAAAATTTAAAAAATAAAATATATATACATGTATATATATTTTATAAAACGGTTAGTTTTAAAAAACTGTTTTTATCATATCTTGGTTTCCTTTTGCTTACTTTGTTAGTCATTTTAAAGACCCACTCTAATTAAGAGTTCAGTGTAACATTGTAATTAATGACAATTGCTGTTACATTAGTGTCATAATTAAGCATATTGGGCTTAAGTAAATATGTCCCTTTTGATTGCAATTACCAATGTTAAATACACTGGACCTAACCTCAATTAGGTGTCTGTTGACAGAAAATTAGAAGGTATCCTTCTCATGTGGCTTGCCAATGATGATGTAGTCGTTGTGACTCAAGTACCGTACTCTTTGTTTGATGTTTTTAAAGAAGACAATACAGATGATGTAGCCAAGGAAATATGCTTACAGTTGGTGACACTGCAGTCGCCTTTCAAACAATAAGGTAACCTGAATTAATTTTTTTTTCAATCAATGCTACGTTTTTTTTAATTATTTTGTGATGAGTAAATAAATAATTGTTTTCAATCAGAATTAAATAAAAGTTGAACTCAAACAGACAAATTAATGGGATCAAACAACCAGCTTTGTAGGATTTTTTTCCCTGTAAACTTAACAGGGAGTTTAACAGTTTAGCTATAATAAATACTTTACCATTAAAAATATTTTTAAAAATTCCTTGAATTATGTACAAAGTTAAAGAATCCCTGTCAAAAACAAAAATTTTATTTCATCTCTCGAAATATGTTTCAGGTGACAATTTTTATAGCAGTAAAAAGTATATATTATTAAACTCTGAATGAGATATTTTGAGCTTAAATGCTTTTTATCTTTGTAAAATATACTACATATATCAAAATATATCCGGAAGATGTAAACAATTGGAATTTCCTGAATACATTTAACTGTCATTTTATCTTTAAAGATTTTAAAATTAGAAAAAGCTGCCAGCTTTAAAAATAATTGGCTGAGGGTAGATTACATCATTTAACCATAATTTTTTATCTTAATCAGATGTCAATTTTGTTTTCAATTTTTTATATTTTTTTTAGCTAAAAGAAAAGAGGAAAGGATTAGGAGAAAACTATTCTGTTGTTATGATGGCCAAATCCAATCTGGCAGGCTTCATTAAGTACAAGCTGGCCAGGTCCGCCTCCCATTGAAGGTGTTTGTGTCCACAGTCAAGTAGCTAAATTTTTTGGTTGTCATATATGCAAGCTAACGGCGTATGATAATGTCAGATGTTAAAACTATTGACTTAAGTAGTTAACCGAGGGTTGGATCTGATTCAAAGTGTATTATTTTTTTTTTCAGTTTATGAAGAAAAGAAAAAAAGTCAGATGTATAAACAAAAATTGTTTAAAAGTCCTAGTTTTTTTTGTTTTAAAGATTGTATTTATTTTGATTAGTGTCAATTATTAGTATTATGTTTTTTTGCTTTAAAGTTTGAAATTTCTGTAACAGAAGATGTTAAGACACTAGCCTACATGAAGATGTATTTCTGTAACAGAAGATGTTAAAACACTAGCCTACATGAAGATGTAAATGAGATTAATGAATTTAAATGATTTATGTGTTTTTTACATTTTGTGTATTAACTTGAACTCAAAGAGCTCACCAAATTGACTTAAAAAATTTTTCAGCCTTTTTGAGATAGATTTTTTTTTTCTTTACCTTTTTTTTGTCAGCCCCAAGAAAATTGTCTGTTCAAATTATTTTAAAATATTTGAACCATAAATCAAAACTTGATTGCATAGTTTAGGTTGACGATTTTTTTTTCTCTTGAGCTGAGACATTTATTTTAAATCCTGATTGTTGTTTTAAAAAAATAAATAAATTGCAACATTTAAAATTTGAAATGCTCGTTTTGTGTGTCATGCCTGATTTTATTAAACTGAACTAATAAATTAAATTTAATGTTATAAATCATACATTTAATTTATACAAATTTGAAATTTTGTGAGATAGAAATTTGGATAAATACCCGTCATATAAGTCAGGGGTTGGCAAACTGCGGGCCGCATGTGGCCCGTCAGAGTATATTATGCGGCCCGTTTGCATGTACATGTTGTGATTCTATGTGTATGTTAATTTTGGCTATATTTTGAAAATTGATCCTGACTATTTGATTCGTCGAATCTAGGGATATTTAATCGGTTTTATGGCTCCAGAATATTAAAGCTGTTTGACCTACAAGCAGATTATGACCTGAAGGAGAAGCTCAAGTCAGTTATTTTGCTGTAGTTTTAAGGATGAAGTTTTTGTCACAATTTGGGTCCACATACATTTGTGAGGAAGCGGTTTTCTGGTATGAAAATAAGTCTAAGAACAGATCGATGTTGACTGACTGCAGTTTAAATGCAGTCATGCAAATCACAACCAGTAAACTGGTTCCACAGTTCAAGAACATCCAAAATTGTGAACAATTACATACTTCTCATTAATTGTAATTGTATTCTAGGGTCAGGTTGTATGTCAATTAAGTTATTTCATTTTCATAATTATGACAAGTAAAAAGAAACTTTAGATGAAATAATTATTAATAGTAAAGTCTCAATACCAAATTAACAACTGATATAGTTTGTATTTTGAAATGTAATGTGCATGTGTAATAGAGTGTGAGTGTGAAATTTAATGACAGATACATTGTTGTTATCATTAACTCATATTTTAATACGCTTTAAATGGTAATTGAAGTAGACAAAATATATTTGCGGCCCGTTGATAACAATCAAGTTTTCAATGTGGCCCTCCATAGAAAAAGTTTGCCCACCCCTGACATAAGTGATACAGTGAAAATTTAAGTCAGGAAATCACCCAGCCTCTGTAGAAACCCAATAACTGATAGTGGAAGAGGGGGGGGGGTAGCTGAATGCACTATTTACTTTACTTCTCCAGCTTATGTCAGGTTACTATTTTTATCAAGCTGGATGGACTTGGGATCCTCGCCAGGGCCAGTCGAGTACTCAATACTTCGCGATAATTTCTACTGGTTGTGTACTTTACTATGAGGCATACATTTATTTAAATTATCAAGGGAGGTAATTAAGTCAATAAGCATTGAATGTGTGTATTACTTCCCCTGCAATGTGTTGGCCTGAATAAATATACCGGCGTGCTCTTTGGAATTTTAATTCGAAACTCATTCTTGACAGAGCCAGATTTACATTTTTAGGGGCCCTATGCCAACAATAAAATTGAGGTCCCATTTAAAAAAAATATTGTTACGTTTTTTTTTTGTACACTTAAACATTTTGGGGCCCCTTTTTTTCGCTGAGGCCCTAGGCCTCGGCCTATCTGTAAATCCGGCCATGATTGTTGTGATATATTATTGGATTGTCAATTGAAACATATTTAGCCCTGTGCCATTAGTAAGCAATGCCTGTTTTATTGCTATCAGTTTAACGGACTGCAGAAAGTCACTTGTGTCAACTTATTTTTATTCCAGTTCAGAGTTGGCAGTGTCTGTCATGTAGACTGTCCCCCGTTTGATGCGGACACTTTCATTTTATTGTGTGCTTGGTCATTTTATAGAATAAAGTAGGTAAATAATACAAATATAGAATGACATTTGTCATGTAAGATGTTGCTGTTTTAATTATTTATATCCTGTCTAAGCTGGGTTAAAAATCTATTTATTAAAAAATCCCGTCAACAAACATATTTATTGTAAATATTGAAGTTAAAATGAAAAAAAAAAGACATTGAGTGCTTGCGAGAAATCAAGTTTTAAAAGATTTTTGAAATCTTTAAATTGTTGTTTAAATTGATCACTCCAAGGTGAAATGATTATACAGATGTCATGTACTTAATTTTAATTTGTTCAAACACTACACTTTTAGGCTCATTATATTATCTTATGGATACAGAGATGAACGCATGCAATTTAAATGATCACTTGTTGTAAGTTTTATATTTTATGAACAGGGCTCAATTTACCGCCGCCGGGGATGACGAACTGTCACCCCCCCCCCCGGCTCTGCTTTAGCTAATATATCCCTGCCGGGGGATGAAACCATAGACATTTATCCCTGGCTCTGCAGGAATTTTTTTTTTCATCCCCGGCACTGTTTTTTTTTTTCTTAAATCGAGCACTGGTTATGAATAAGACTGGTCAACGGCAAACAACGGCCCTCAGCCCAAATCCGGCCCACCGAACTGTTTACGTTACGACGTTCACGTTCAGCTCATATCAACATTCCACCCACTTGGTCGGTGGACCGGCCGCTCAAATGCACGAGCCCACGTGCCGCGGCTTAAAAATAAAAAAAAAAGTTTGCCCACCTGTGAGCTAGACGATGACGTACTGAGGTAAGCGATGTCATATTGAGTAAAGTGACATCATAAGAGTATTACATATTGTGGCGTCGTTGACATGTGATTTATGAGATATGAAGTGAGATATGAGACCAAACTGTCCCGGGGAGATGGATGGTTGTGGGGGATGTCTCTGAGCTGCGAGGGTACAGGGAACATGTTCAGGCTCCAGTAAAGACAAAAATTAGTCAGGGCTAATAAAGGCGGCCCCCAATGCTCGTCGCGTCATCCCAGGGCAGCAGCACGTCCCTGCCCTGAAAGTCTTTCTGGGGGGTTTGGGTTCATGGCCGTTACAACCTCGGGCCATGGGTCAGGTTCAGATCGAGAAATGAACTTTTCTTTCTTACTGATCCATCCCATAATAACCTACTATGAGCTAAATCATCAAAACATCCATTTTATTCCAGTAGATTCCCCTGAATTACTGTTACTTCTATGTTACACACGCAGTGGTGTTGTGAGCTCAACTCGCGCCCTGGGCAAAATACGTTTTAAGCGCCCCCCCCCCCAAATTCGAAAACCATATACTATTATATGTAAAATATACCATTTGGCGCCCCTTTGTGAGTAACCCCCGTGCATGATGCCCTCTTGATCTCCTCCACTACGCCACTGCTTGGTAAAGAATTGAATAAGTACAGTGTAGGATACCATCAGGAATGTATTACTTATTTAAATTATTAAGAGCTCAGGAATAAATTACTTTTCTTAATTTCTAAATAGTGATAGTATGGCATCGTGTTATCTCCAGCGCTTCAATAGGTATTAAAATATAGTATAGATATATGAAGTGAAATAACAAGGTGGTATTCAATTTATGCATAAAATATTTTTAAATCTGCCTTTTCTATCCTTCTGTCTATCTCACTGATTCTCAAATTTGTGTTGCATATTAGAATTTATTCTAACAATCACATCGTATGAACTTCCGAGCTAAACTACATTGCAGTATTTCACAATAAAGTGATTCCTACCACATCATTATAATTCTGCATAGTGCATGTATGTATTTTAACAATGTAGTCGTACTCACTGAATAATATCCCATATCACAATATGTTTAAATATATATGTTATGATGCCACGGGTGTCCCATCGCTCTACAGATGCCTGAGGGCAAAGAGCGATCAAACGAATGAGTGTCATGTATACTTTTTTTTTTGTTTTATTCCATACCTGTGAAGGTGGTAGGGTAAATCTGCTACCACACAGATTTGATGTTTGAATACCCCCTCCTCGCCAGGTAGGATATGTCACACCAAACTGCCATGAAGCTGAGGTGCTCTAGGTCCTGCCATTAGATGCAAAAGCAGCGATGAGAGCAATCACCCTCCACTTCAACCAACAACGGCAGGTTTCGGTTGTGCCAGCCTTTTAGAGCATATTATTTTTAAACGATCTATTCAAATTAAGCCAAAGCGATTTGTCATGAGTACTAAATACAATTTTTTTTTTTAATTTACGCCGCCATTGCCGGCATGATAGGGTGTAGTGTGCCTACCACACCAGCATTGTTGACGGCACTGATACATGTCTGCCATGCCTACAGAGCGACGGGGTGAGTGTGCCCGCTATCATATGCCGGCATGGCAGACATGTATCAGTTTTAATCCTTGCCCAAAATGGCAAGGCAAGGGGTTTTTCCTGCCACTCGGACAGAGGGGAGGGTGTAGTGTGCCTGAGCTCACAGTCCGAAGTGGCAGGCTGCGTAGGTGTGCTTAGGTGGGACAGAGTGGAAGGGTGTTGTGTGCCGACCCCATCCGTCACCACCGCCGGCTGTAAATACGGTCTCGGATAGTCCTCACTGACCTCAGTACCACCACCTTCGCAAGGATTTATATATATATATATATATATATATATAATTCCTGACTGGAGAACCCCATTGATCGATCTATCCCGCGTATGTCATGGTGTGTCTCTCAAACCAGTATGGAGATCATTGTGCAGACATATCTATATGATACTCTGCAATAAAATTTTCAAATTTATTATGTATATTTCAGTCAGAGATTAAGCTGGTTTTAACAAGTATAGATTGACTTAGTGAAATAACTACGTGGTATTCCATTTATGCATAAAGTGTTCATCACCAAATTACTCAGAAGTGATGTACACGATTAATTTGTGTTTACTACTTGTAGAGGTGTGGGTATGCCTACCGGACTGTCTACTAGGCGACTAGACCTCGAAGGGGGCCCCATTCCAGTACAAGACCTATTCAGTCTGATGCTTTATGGGGCCCTGTCAAAAGTTATTTAATAAATTGTTGGACCGGTCGAAGCTGTGCATCACGGGCTCTCGTTGTATATATTCCCTTACTGATTAGTGTGACTCAACAATCTGGCAACAAACAATAATCATTGAACACAATCCCTATTCAAATAAATCAAGTTGAATTAGAAAGAAGCACTGGCTGTCGTCCTGAAAAGGACGGGTAGCGTCCATGGTTACCGTACAAGTCAGCGAACAATAGAAACAAATCGTAACATCAGTCTCCAGTTATCGACAACAAAAAAAACAAAACAACAACAACAACATAAATCTCCACGTGGGACTCTAACATTTCAACCCATTTCACGTCTTGCTCACCTGCTGCCTCTTACTCAACTCACTCCAACGCAACTGACCCATTGGTCTCGCTCTCGTCCTCTTCCACCCACGTCTTCCCGTTCTCTCTCTCGTCCAGTTGCAAAACAAACGCGTGCAAACCCATGGCAGTCGGAGATATTTCACCCCCCCCCACACACACACACAACTGTTTGAACATATGCACACACACACACTTGGAAACACACTCACTATTGGTGGCCCACTCACACTCAACCTGTGACAGGCACAAACTATTGGTGGCCCACTCACACTCAACCTGTGACAGGCACAAACTATTGGTGGCCCACTCACACTCAACCTGTGACAGGCACAAACTATTGGTGACCCACTCACACTCAACCTGTGACAGGCACAGACTATTGGTGGCCCACTCACACTCTACCTGTGACAGGCACAGACTATTGGTGGCCCACTCACACCCAACCTGTGACAGGCACAAACTATTGTTGGCCTACTCACAGCCAACCTGTGACAGGCACAAACTATTGGTGGCCTACTCACAGCCAACCTGTGACAGGCACACACTATTGGTAGCCCACTCACACAAAACCTGTGTAGTGCCGTAGCGAGCTTAACTCGCGCCAGGGGCATAATACCTTTTTAATACTTTTTTAGCCCCCCATACGAAAAACATATATTATATGTAAAATATACCATTTGGCGCCCATTTGTGAGTAGTGCCCGGGGCATGATGCCCTCCCTTTACCCACCCTTCCTATGCCTCTGGTTACACATAAACGTTATGATAGGATGCGATGGGTACCCTTCCAGGAAGAAATAACTCTGATCAAATCGGAAGAATCAGCGCCCCCGGAGATTTTCGCCATGGGCCCAGAAATATGTCACGAAACCATCCTCTGGTGCCCCACATATCTTTAAAAGGCACTGCCTCTACCACCCCAAATATGCCAAAAAGCCCCAGTTTAGAGTTCACAAATGTCTCAGAAACATCTGCATAGAACCCTTAAATACACCCGAAAACCGCTGCCGACTTCCCCCAAATAATTCGGAAAGCCTCTGCCTATGGCCCCTAAAAGCCTAAGAACAACTGTGATGATCGGCTCCACAGCTCCACATCGGATCCACTCAAATTCAATTCATAGTCTGAGCTTACAATTCCGAAATCTCTAGCGAACTTTGTATTGTATTATTATTATTTTTTTTAATATTCCGCTTTAATATTTCATCTTAAAGCCGCTGAGAAATGCCCTAAAGAACCTTCTTTTCATTTGTTACCGGATAGTTTTTTTAAATAAAAAAAGAATAACTAGGAAGAAATAATTAAGATCTTTGTGGATTGAAGAGCGACACACGCGGACTGGCCTGTAATAGCGATGAGAAGATTTTTGAAAGTGATTACTCGATAACGTAGGCAACTCTCTTTGTTAGGAGGTGGGAAAAAAAACAGAAGCAACCAAACATAATATGTAGGTCAGTTATTCTTATTTTATTTAGAGCAGTTCTTAGACACAGGCAAAGTTAGGGACTGCTCTGAGACCCCCTCAAAGAAAAATGGAGATTTCTGACAGAATGTGTTTTGTTTATGAGAATGCTAACCTAAGTATATTTTAGTAGATGCCTTTATATATAAATATAGTTTCTACAGCTAAGTGGAGAGAACTTTGAATTCTAACTCCGCCATACTAATCATTTGTTTCAAGTAAAAACAACGATCCTTTGTTATGACGTGTCTTGTCTTTTGTCTTATTCAGCGGGATTAGCTCTCATCGATGTATTGTAATAGTAAATGACGTTAAAATCGATACAAAAAAGGGGGATAAATTTTGATACAGTTACATGGAAATTTCAAAGTAATTCATTTGTGTTCATATTGGATATATAAATTATACATATATACATGAGTTACGTGTGTATAAAAAGGCCCTCTTTCAGCATTAATTCTACATTATATTTGAGGCGGGCCATGTCAAGTACATTGGCTTAGGCCATTGGTTGGCAAAGTGCGGCTCAGGAGCCGCATATGGCTCTTTGGCTCCTTAAGTGCGGCTCTGGCATTTAGTTTTATTCATTATACAACTTATTTAGTGTACTACTTATTTAGTGTAATAAAAGCAGATTTGGCTCCCAATTTTTAGAGCATTTTCGAAAAAAAATGCCGTCCCCGTTTTGTCTGTCTGTCTGTCCGTCCGTCATCACCCTAGATCTCAACAACCATAAGTCCTAGACCCATGATGTATATATCATTTTGTAGGTCTTGGCCTGCCAAGAAATTACTTTTTTTCCATTTCGCGATCTGACCTCTCAGGGCCGTAAAAGGGGCCTTAGTACCGTTTTTTACTATATAAGCTATATCAATAAAGGACCGCTATATCTCAGCAACTATAAGTCCTAGACCCATGATGTATATATAATTTTGTAGGTCTTGGCCTGCCATGTGTACATCAAAAGTTCATTTCGCGATAGGACCTCTGAGGGCCGGGCTTCAGGGCTCCCAAGGGGCTTATATATTATATATACACCTTGTACGTTCAATAACCCGTTCATTTGGTGCGAAATACTGCAGCACGTAGTTTCACCAAGATTTATTAAGAAACTCATCAAATGAAATAATAAGCTTGTGTTCTGAGTTTAATTGAAAGTATCAGAGCTATGCAACAATTGACGGAGTTTTCGGACGATTAAATGACTATAATTTCGAATGTTTTCAATTATGAGTCCTATTTCAGTAACCACAAACCACTTGTAGTTAGATTTAAGAGACAATAATTTTTTTTCAAATATAAAGAAACGTCTTTATAATTTTTTTTTTACAAATATATGCATTACACAATTGAATTTATAAACATTTCCAAAATTTACAAATATTTACTGAAAGCTAACAAACGTACTGATACATAACACGAAAATGCGCTAACACGTCCTGTGTCCAGAATGGAACAGGCTTAATTGCTTGTTTTAATTGTTGTAATGTTCATATTTGGATATTGGGGCTGATAAGTTTGCCGACTGGCCTAGGCCGAAAAAATCTCTGGAAGTCACAGGAAGACTGAGGCCCCCCTCCCCCTAATGATATTAGAACGGCTTTAGTTATGGCTCTAAATGGCTGTGTGTTTTATTTCCTGTCTGTGATTGTATGTTTGAGCTTGTGTTTTGTATGTGTGAGTTCGTGTATTGTGTTCGTGTGTTGTATGTGTGAGTTCGTGTGTTGTATGTGTGAGTTCGTGTGCTGTATGTGTGATTTCGTGTGTTGTATGTGTGAGTTCGTGTGTTGTATGTGTGAGTTCGTGTGTTGAATGTCTGATTTCGTGTGCTGTATGTGTGAGTTCGTGTGTTGTATGTGTGAGTTCGTGTGCTGTATGTGTGAGTTCGTGTGTTGTATGTGTGAGTTCGTGTGTTGTATGTGTGAGTTCGAGTGTTGTATGTTTGAGTTACTGTGTTGTATGTGTGAGTTCGTGCGTTGTATGTGTGTCAGCACGAGCGAATGAATGTGTGTATAGTTTGCTTGATTTGAAAAGCAAAAGTGAAGAAATACAAATGAATATTTTTATTTATTTTTTTTTTACTTATAAGTATTCATACAACATGTTAACGATATCGGGATTAATCTCCGTATTGTTACAGTCTGAGTGTCTGGAGTGAAGAGCTGGTAGAATGAGCAAGTGGGTGGGGGTGGAGGGCGGGTGGGGGGCGGGGTCTCCGCTCCTGTATCACCCGAAGAAAAGAATAAGGAAGAGGAGGATCACAGAATGGAGCGTTGATTATTTAAAGTACTTCAACAATGAAAAAAAAAATAAAAGTCGAAGTCAGACAAAACCACGACAAAGCAACTAAGAGAACTTAGGTAATCTATTTATCATACCCACCAAACTCCATCTAACAAACACACACACACACACACACACACACACACACACACACACTCCAACATACACACACTCCAACATACACACACTCACACTGATACGCGCCTATCCCCAGATAGAGTCTTGCTGTATTTCATCGATAACAACACGTTGAAATAAATATAACTTCCTTTCCTTCCAGTTTCCTCCAGTTATCGGTGAAAGACATTAGTCTGGACGTGGTCTGGACTGAGATTTCTCCATCTAGAAATTCTCTGTTCATGTTTATGATGTTATCTCAAAAAAATAAATAAATAAATCGTTTAATAAATATTTTATTTTATATTAATTCTTGTTTTGTGTTTGTGTGTGTGTGTGTGTGTTAAATTCCTGTTTGTCTCATTGATCCTATAAATCTCCAATAGATTGTGCAATGGACATAGGTGTGTGTGTGAGGGGGGGGAGGATGGTCGTACGATTATCGGTGATAACCAAGGAAATTTTTTTTCAGGCCATTGTTTCAGTTCTCTCCACGACTCCGTGGTGCCTTCATGGTCATTGCACCATCAGCTGTAGTGCGGAGGAATGTAGGGCGCATCGAAAAATGCCCCCTGCAGAGTGTGAAGTCCCGTAGCCCAACCTACAAGCTATGGGTTACGGGTCCACCACACAATGAAATAAAATATCCACCCAGCCACTAAAATAGAACTCTTATTCCTCCAAGATCAGGGCTTTGCAATACACTGTTGTTATTTACAAGATGTCACAGTAATTAAAATAAAAATCAAACAAATCCCCAGAAATTTCTATCTATTTCAGCTTTTATAATCTTTAATGCTATTCAATAGAATGGATGATAGTTTTTGTTTCCTTCTTTGTTAATATCAATATTTTTTTTTGTAATTTCCCCACATACAAATCAAGATGAAATGTTCTATACTGTCGGAACTTCGCAGCTGTGGTGTCAGCTCGACTCTAATAAACTTTTTTTTTTTTCAAATAAAGCTGTCTTGAAATGAATTCCAATTGTAGGCATGTTTGATTATGCACGTGTCTCTGCAATGTTTCGCAAATTAAATTTCTTCCGGTGTCTTTTTCGTTTTTTTCTATTTTTTTTTAAATTTATCGAATGCATCAAACTACTTCCTGTTTAGCTCTGATGAAAATAATTCTTCTTCAGGCGCTCGTGGAATCTTTCCTCGGTACACAAACTTGAAAAGAGAAATCTACAGAAGAAATTATACCTGAAGAAAAGCGGAGGGTGTTGAAAATCTGATAGATACTTAAAAAGAACCTGACGAAGGTGTGTAAAAAGACAATGGGTCATAAAAAAAAAGTCTGCAAACAATAAATAATGTTTTATTTTATAACGACGAACACCCTTCAGCGTTGATTATTTAACCGAATCATTTTTTTTCACGCGCGAGTCAAGTAGAAGGAAGTCTTTATGATCACTTACGGCTGTGGCAAGTTTCGCCTTTTTTTTTTCTTTTAAATATTTTTTTTTGTTTCGTTTTACGTCATGTGGTCTGCAGAAGCTGTTGAGAGTTAAAAACAGAAGCATCAAAGATTTCCGGGAACCCTGCTCTTGGATCTTGCGGAAATATGAAGATGTTGTTGTTGGGGGGGGGGGGCTGCAAAGAAAGTTGCTCAATGGAAACACAATAAAAGACAGTGTGAGTGTGGGTAGCTGTGGTGGTGGGGGGGAAGTGGGAGGGCGGAGGGGGAGCACGACGTATAACAAAATCAGTGATATGTCGCTCCGTATGAAATCACAAATATATGTGTTACACATATAAGATTAGTAGTTCTCAAAATGTGGGATCGCGATCCGGGAACTCTGCTCTGGGATCTAACGGAAATATGAAGATGTTGTTGTTAGGGGGGGCTGCAAAGAAAGTTTTTTTTTTTTTTCAATGGAAACAGTATAAAAGACAGTGTGAGGAGTGTGAGTAGCTGGGTGATGTTGGGAGGGAGGAGTAGGGTGCCCGTGGGAGGCTTTAGACACAATATATTCATGATAATTGTTTTCTCCAGGGTTTCATAACATCGTACTTACTTATAACGATATAAGATGGAATATTCTGGAAGCACGACGACGTATAACAAGAGCTGTGATATGTTGTTCATTGTTAAATTAGAAATATATGTGTTACAAAAAATAAGATCAGTGGCTCTCAAAGTGCGAGTCACGATCCACTGATGGAAATCATTAATAAGATACAAAATTAAATGAATCAATAAAGAATAAATGTGTGGGTACTTACAAATTTCATTCTTGTATTTCTTTACAGGTTGGTCACTAAAGCAAACTAAAGTTACATAGATGGTGCTGTGTTACATAGATGGTGCTGTGTTACATAGATGTTGCTGTGTCGCATTAACTATTGCTGAGTTGAATATATGGTGCTGTATTACACAGATGGTGCTGTGTTACATAGATGCCACTGCGTTACATAGATGTTGATGTGTTACATAGATGATACGGTGTACATAGATGCTGCTGTGTGACATGTATGATGCTATGTCGCATTAATTATTGCTGTGTTGAATATATGGTGCTGTATTACATAGATGGTGATGTGTTACATAGAGGATGGTGTGTTACATAGATGATACTGTGTTCATATATGGTGATATGTTCTATAGATGATGGTGTGTAAGATCGATGGTTCTGTGTTCATAGATGGTGCTGTGCTGTGTTACATACAGCGTTGTGCTACAATATGGTGCTGTGTTACCTAGTGTTGTGCTACAATATGGTGCTGTGTTACATACACAGTGTTGTGCTACAATATGGTGCTGTGTTACATAGTGTTGTGCTACAATATGGTGCTGTGTTACCTAGTGTTGTGCTACAATATGGTGCTGTGTTACCTAGTGTTGTGCTACAATATGGTGCTGTGTTACATACGTAGTGTAGTGCTACAATATAGTGCTGTGTTACACAGTTAGTGCTGCATTATTATTAAAGTGGTGTATATAAATAACAGATGCTTATCTCTCAGACTCAATCCTTACCGAGCATTAAACCAATCTCGACCAACCTCAGTAATGTCCTCACTCTACATAAATGTGTATCATACAGCTGCAAGTATCAAGATATTTGATATGCCCATTCATCATACCACCTGGGTTTTTCAGGCCACTTGTGAATTGTGTCAAATTTTGTACAGTCAGCTGAAATGTTATTTTCAGACTTAAAAACAAATCACTGAAGAATTTCAATTTTTTTTACTGCGCAGTCTTTTTTACTGCACAAGGTTTGTATGGCTAGAGACTATAGTATAATTCAGTTAAAGAAGTGTGTCGCAAGTTTGAATCCGATCATTATCAGTTACGTGTATTACCCTGCAGTGAATTTTTAAGATCTATGTTAAGAAGGACTGTCTATCTATCGATCATATATCTTTCAACCAGTGCTGTTTTTCTAAACAAAAAGTTACCGTAGTGTCGTAAAGAAATAACTTTAAAAAATAGTGCAGCAAACAAAAGTGTGCGGAAAAAAAAAGGTGCCGGAACGCCGTTCCGGTGCGTTCCGCCAGAAAAAAAAACGGCACTGTTTTCAACTGACGTATGTTTGTACCTGTACAGCCAATCTGTCAACACTCCGACTCAACACTGATAGGTTGTTTGTCTAGTGTCTTCTGAAGTATGTTGTTCAACTTTCTTAAGCACATTGTGTGTGACCAGAGGCATTCTTATGGATATGTAAACTAAGTTACTGATTAGAGCCCCCCTCCCCACCCACCCAGCCCCTCTCACTCCGTTTTTTTTTTAGAAACTTTGCCGAAATTAACAAAAAAATATCTAATACTAGCTGCACCCTGCAAAAACATTTGCCTAGAGTTAGTTATATGCCCTTAGGTTTGGTCAGTAGGCTAGGCTATTTTTTTTTTGGTGTCGGACCGATCCGATTTTTTTCATGATTTTTATTACTATTGTTTGCGTTTGACGATTTTAAACTGGGAATACTGTTGTATTAATTCTTTACTTTCGATTTAAGGCAGAACCCAACTCGCTATTATTTATATAGATGACTTAATAGTTAAAGAGTCATACTGACCTTTGTTGTCAAAGATTATTTGGGCGCCTCAAATTTGACACAGTTAGTCGTGGCATCATTTTTTTTTCATTTCATTTGGGCCTAGTGCTTCCATATACAACCTTGCCTAAGAACACCAAAAAGTAATTTTGACTAGGGGCTCCCCAAATGTACCTATACCTGGGGCACCTAAAAAAAAAGGTTAAGAACGGTTCTGTGTTATGATTCTGATCTTTTAAAAAATAATAATAATAATAAACAAAGAACATCCAAGAGCTGTACCCCATACTTAAGGCTTAACTGTTCAAAGGAGAAATTGCGGGCTTCTCACGTGATGTAAACAAAGGGCGAGTACTCTCAAGTTGATTTGCGGAAACACGAGACAACAAAACGGTTGACTGTAATATTATATAGACGCACTTATCTCCCCTTACTCTACCCCCCCCCGCACCCCTCCCTCTCAACTCATCCCCCCCCCTTTCGTTTCGCCTATTTGAATGGTACTCAAAAAGTTTTCGCTGAGCGAGAACTATTTTGTCTTTCGATTCACCTGCAAAGAAAATTAACGATAAAGAATAATAATAATAAATACATCATTCATTTTATATGCAAAGCCCCTCCCCCCTCCCACTTACCCGTCCCCCCGCCCTTTCCCGTTTTACTTTAATACATTTATAGATATATTTGATTAAAGTTGTAACAATCAACTTCTCATCGATTCTCGACATTTTATTATCTATATATATATTTCAACTGTTGGTCGAGACTCACGTAAAATCCGCTCGGGTAGCGGACCCACATTATGAGACCCACTGGCCTATTGAAGGTCGAACAGTGATAAAGAGATTGACCCCCCCCCCCCAACCACCACCTCCTCGCCAATCGTGAAATGGCATGTATCGTCATGAAATATAATCCAGACTTCATAATTTAGCAGATGAAGCCCGGGCACTATGTATTCATCCGCGCCTGTACACTTCACTGATTTTAAATTACATC
Source organism: Bulinus truncatus (assembly GCA_021962125.1). Lineage (NCBI taxonomy): Eukaryota > Metazoa > Mollusca > Gastropoda > Planorbidae > Bulinus > Bulinus truncatus. The sequence continues at coordinate 4,590,967 of JAGDYQ010000047.1, read as the reverse complement.
TTCCGGTGATTTTTTTTATTCTATTTATCTAATGCTATGTAAAAAAAAAAAAAAATAAAAGAAAGCGGAAAAAATATAACAAGAGACCAGAGATAGTTATAAATGTATTTTTTTAAAATAATAATATATGAGAAAGCTTTCATGACATTTCCCATCAAGATAGTGATCTCATATTCGCTGTCTCTGGCGTCGGATGGTTTAAGATGATGAGAAAAGGTGGGGGAGGGAGAGGCAGCTGTTTAGTTTGTTGTTATGGATGTTTGTGTTTCTTTTGATGTTGGTGAGAGAGAGAGACAGAGAGATTGTGAGCGCGACCGGCGCTATGCGGCGTTACGGGTTCGAGTCCCTAGCGACGCCAGAATAAAATGTATTTAGTGGGGACTCCGCGAAGGAGATAACTAGCTGTTACCTGGCTGATGGGGAAATTTAGTATCCAAGGGGCGGTTACTGCATTCTTCTCCCCCCTTCTCCTGGCATAATTAAGGGTCTTTTGAAAAGGTATATTTAATGATTGGTTGAGGGGGGGAGGGAGGTAGGGGTGTACACAATTACATAAGGAGCTCTATTCTTGATAGGTTAAAAACCCCAAAGAAAAGGGGGGCCACTAAATGGCCTGGCTTGGGTTATGATAAAACGGGGAATTTTCGAATGGTTGATACTTTGCCTTGACAGAAGATAAATATGAAATACAATTTCCTTAGCGGAACTGCTTGAAAATCTCAAATTCTGCCATTGAACTTCAATTAAATTAGTTCTGACCATTTGTTAAATCCACCAAATATTCACTAAATACACGAGAAATCCACTTCTTTCTGAAAAATAAAATTCTTGATTAATAAATTATGATAGATGTAGTTCGAGATTTCCCCTTCATGCTAATATGTGTATTGCCTTAAGGTTAAAGAATATGTACATATATTATATTTATTTCCTTAGAAACAGGTTAAATACCACAAAAAAATCCCTTTAACCCGAAAAGCAGATATATGTAGCTCATCTATTTTGTTTATGGCGGGCGAACGGGTTGGCTGTGTTTGGCTGGCGGACGGGTTGGCTGTGTATGGCGGGCGGACGGGTTGGCTGTGTTTGGCTGGTGGACGGGTTGGCTGTGTTTGGCGGGCGGGTTGACTGTTTTGCTGGCGGATGGGTTGGCTGTGTTTGGCTGGCGGATGGGTTGGCTGTGTATGGCAGGCGAATGGGTTGGCTGTGTTTGGCTGGCGGATGGGTTGGCTGTGTTTGGCGGGCGGACGGGTTGCCTGTGTTTGGCTGGCGGATGGGTTGGTTGTGTTTGACTGGCGGACGGGTTGGCTGTGTATGGCGGGCGAACGGGTTGGCTGTGTTTGGCTGGCGGACGGGCTGGCTGTGTTTGGCGGGCGGACAGGTTGGCTGTGTTTGGCTGGCGGACGGGTTGGCTGTGTTTGGCTGGCGGACGGGCTGGCTGTGTTTGGCGGGCGGACGGGTTGGCTGTGTATGGCGGGCGGACGGGTTGGCTGTGTTTGGCTGGTGGACGGGTTGGCTGTGTTTGGCGGGCGGGTTGACTGTTTTGCTGGCTGATGGGTTGGCTGTGTTTGGCGGGCGGACGGGTTGCCTGTGTTTGGCTGGCGGATGGGTTGGTTGTGTTTGGCTGGTGGACGGGTTGGCTGTGTATGGTGGGCGGACGAGTTGGCTGTGTTTGGCGGGCGGACGGTTGGCTGTGTTTGGCGGGCGGACGGGTTTAGCTATGTGTGTGCTCCAATCAAAATTGACACACGTGTAGGTTCTATATGAGATCATACACTATTTTATGAACGCTTATATTTAGTAATGATAATTTATATACATTTGTATGGGTTTTTTTTTCTCTTTTTTTTTCCTATTTAGCGCATTTTTAATCTCATCTATTTAAACCTTTTTTTATTTCCTGTATATATTTTTATTTTTCTTAGTTTAAATTATTTTATGACGTCATAGATTACATTAAGAGTTCATCGGTGGCAATAGATATCTACGACTGCATCTGTTTACACAATTTATTTTCAGCGCAGATGATGAAATTGATAGTTTCGTATTTGTTATGACTAGCTCTCCCCTTCCCCCCTTCCCCCAACGGGCGCGAAAAGTGCAAATGTTCATTAACACCTGAATTTATTTACAAATAAAAATAAATTACTGCTGTCGGAGAATGAGTTTCGGGAAGCTCAAGATCATTACACGGGCTAACGTGATTTCTGAGTTTTTAAAAATGTTCCAGTTCTATGTAACTGTTTTTTTTTAAAATCAGGTCAAGTTTTTATCCTACTTGAATTTCTTAAATGCTGCAATAACTGTATTCTACTGTACCTGGCGATAAGTGAGGAAACAACCGATAGAATTCCCGTTTTAATAGTTTTAGCAATTTGGTAGTGGGTGGGTGGGGGGGGGGAGCTCCAAGGCTGTTGAATTGTTTCCCCACTATAAGAAGGGCCCTAGTTAAATGACCATCACTGTGCTTTGAACCATAGGTATTTTTAGCGTGACTTGGATTCGTGTGTTGGACGAAGGTCAGCAGTGAAGCCAATGGCCGGTCATCGTGCTAAGATCAGTAGTGTAGACTATGACCTAGCAGCAGTGAGGGCATGTCATGCCACTGTGTTACATATCAGTGATGCCAGTGTCTTTAAAGAGACATTTTGGTGGGCCGGGTGAAGGGGCCCACATTTTCACAAAACAAAAACTTTCTCCTGTTGTCTTGCTGCTTGATTGATTCCACCGTTCCTGCTGTGACATGTTCTCCGAATCGGTCGATGGCCAGTTTCCGTCACTATCTGCGCCAGTCGCATGAGCACCCCCTCCCCCAATCACCCACCACCCTTACATCTCTTACTCCCCCCTCCCCCTAGCATCTCCCCCCCCCTCCACTCTTCCCCAATGGACAACTCCACCGATTCAATAAACAACTACATGAGAAACCTTTTTGAGACGTCCTGTGGAATGTCAGTGATAAATATTGAAAGATACACACACCAGCGTTAGATACAGGTTTTAGATGAACTTGATTTATTTTTTTTTTTTTGGGTTATGTCTGTGTCATCGACTCGGTGACAGTGGGCACGTCAATCTGATCTGCGATGTACGGCTAATGGGTTCGAATCCCACAGAATGCTAGCTAAACACATGGCGCAAATTGGTACCTGCATGCCAAATAATTGCGGCTTCAACTTTTCGCTTTATGTGTGGCAACATCGCTCACTCAAAAAAAAAAAAAGAAATAAATAAAAAAAATTAAACATCCCTTAGCCTTAAAGGGCGATTGGGGCGAATGAAATGTACAATTCATGTTTCTTTTAACCACGGGGATTGTGTGGTCAGCACACCCAGTCGCTTATACACCCCTCCCCCCCCCCCAACTTAAGTCGGGTACTCGTTTAAAGCTGGATTAAACCTTAAGGACTTTGAACCAACTTTCACTCAAATTGAGTCAAATTGGATACAAAAAAAAAAGTCACTTTAAATTAGTCTAAAAGTTCTTTGCTCGCTCCAAATGAATGATATTATACTTTGGGGGCCGGGGTATAGGCCCTACTAGGCCAGCTGATGGTGGGGTGGGGGGGGGGACTTACAGGGCTACTGAAACAGGGTCGAAATATTTGGAGGAGCCCCTCCCCCCCTTCAGACTCATGCCTCCCCCCCCCCCCCCCAAGTCGTTATCAACATAAAAATGTCGATGAGTACATGCTTTATGACCAGAGCCGACAAAGCGTGATGGGCCCAAGGGGCGACCAGTACCATAAGGGCCCCCCTAAGTCTGCCACATAATACATGATCAAGGTGGGGCAACATAAACGCTTGGGCCCGTGACTAGCCACAACAGAATAGTTGAGTAACTTAATTATATTATTTAATTGTTACTTAATTATTATTATTTTTAAAAAAAAGTTGAATTAGTCGTTCTAGCAGGCTGGCATTTGACATGTCGAATTCACAGTATCGAACCTCTTTAGTCACAGAATCGAATATTATTCTCCACAGCTATATATCGACAAAAGGTATCGAACGTTGGGGGGAAATATCGAACGTGAGCACGAATATATCTCCATTGTCTCTCTCTCTCTCTCTCTCCCGCCCCCCCCCCCTCTGTCAGAACCAGGTAGTTGCAAATCAAGTAAATGTCTTACATTATCGTTTACCTCAATTGAATGTGGAGGAGGAAAGGTAGAAGGAAGGGGGGGGCGCCATGTTTACCCATTAGCCTGTGACACCTGCCTGTCAATATTTGATTCCATCAGGTTTCGGACACATTCCTGTGTCTAAAAATTGTTGAAACAAAAGATGAAACGTTAAAAACAAAAAACACAACAACAACATAAACGGAAGAAACCGTGTTTTATTTATGTTGTCAATCAGTTTTCTACCTGGTTGGGGGGAAGTGAATGCCAGCCAAGATCAACAAAACTTTTCCATTTTTTTTTTCTTTTGGTGATTGAAAGTTTGAAATACAAACAAACACCCTTATAAAATCGGGTATTTTGAGAGAAAAGAGAAAACACAGTATATATGTGAAAAGTCAGAAAAGTAAAAGCTATTTTTGGGTTTGAATGGGTATCTCTTTTTTTTTTTTAGTTTAAAGAACTTGGCGATTCAGGTGGGATTGAGGGAGGAGAGAGGGGGGAGGGGCAATTTGTGTGTCTGAAAATTTGAATATTGTAAGTCTTAAAGCCGCCTGTCCAATTTTAAAGTTGACCACACTATATGTAAGCGAATCAACATGTGTCTAACCAGCTCAGTGCCGTAGAGAGCTTAACTCGCGTCCGGGGCACAATAACTTTTTTAGCGCCTCCCCTCATTCGAAAACAATAGAATATTATATGTTTCGCGGACCATTTTGGCGCCCCTTTGTAAGTAGCACCCGAGGCATGATGCCCCCCCCCTCTCGCTACGCCACTGAACCAGCTATACCATCCTTTGCCACAGGACAAGTTGTGCCAACGTTTTACGGCCCAGTCTGTTAAAAGGAACCACCCTCCGCCATCTTTATTGATACTCTGTTCCTTGATTTTTAGAGCATTTTCGAAAAAAAAATGCTCTATTGTCCCCGTTTTGTCTGTCCGTCCGTCATCACCCTAGATCTCAACAACCATAAGTCCTAGACCCATGATGTATATATCATTTTGTAGGTCTTGGCCTGCCAAGAAATTACTTTTTTCCATTTCGCGATCTGACCTCTCAGGGCCGTAAAAGGGGCCTTATAAAGTACCGTTTTTTACTATATAAGCTATATTAATAAAGGAATGCTATATGTCAGCAACTATAAGTCCTAGACCCATGATGTATATATCATTTTGTAGGTCTTGGCCTGCCATGTGTACATCAAAAGTTCATTTCGCGATATGACCTCTGAGGGCCGGGCTTCAGGGCTCCTAAGGGGCTTATATATTATATATACACCTTGTACGTTCAATAACCCGTTCATTTGGTGCGAAATACTGCAGCACGTAGTTTCACCAAGATTTATTAAGAAACTCATCAAATGAAAAAGTAAGCTTGTGTTCTGAGTTTAATTGAAAGTATCAGAGCTATGCAACAATTGACGGAGTTTTCGGACGATTAGATGACTATAATTTAGAATGTTTTCAGTTATGAGTCCTATTTCAGTAACCACAAACCACTTGTAGTTAGATTTAAAAGACAATAATTTTTTTTCAAATATAAAGAAACGTCTTTATAATTTTTTTTTACAAATATATGCATTACACAATTGAATTTATAAACATTTCCAAAATTTACAAATATTTACTGAAAGCTAACAAACGTACTGATACTAACACGAACATGCGCTAACACGTCCTGTGTCCAGAATGGAACAGGCTTAATTGCTTGTTTTTAGTTCTACGGGTATTCTATTTTATGTATAGTCTTTCTAATCGATATACTATCAAACTGTTTACGTTCTACTTGCCATACAGTTTGTAGCTGTGCATTACAGTAGTACAATATAATACTTTTAAAATATCGCATGAAAACATCTTGACATCAACAGGTACTTTTGCTTGGGGCCACCAAATACTTAAGAACGACTTTGACTACAATCGTCCACAAAGAAATTCACACATAGCCATCATTAGGTATTAGGGGGGCCCATTTGTCTTAGGGGGAGGGCCCAAGGCAAAGAATTTCATAGATGTTTTGAGGACCTAAGTCAGAGGCTTAAATAGGGCCCAAGGTAGATACTTCCATAGATGTTGGGGGGGGCAAGCCAGAGACTTACATAGATGTTTGGGGGCCCAAGGCAGAAGGAAACTTTCATAGATGTTTGGGGGCCCAAGGTAGAGACTTTGATAAAGGTTTGGTGGCCCAAGGTAGAGACTTCGATAAAGGCTTGGGGGCCCAAGGTAGAGATTTTCATAAATGTTTAGTGACCCAAGGCAGAAACTTCCACAGATGTTTGAGGGAGGTGGCCTACAAGATTAAATAGGAATTAATACTTGAAGGGTGCCCTTTTGGAGTGGGGAACCCTGAGCTAAGCCTAGTTTGCCTATCCGTTAGAAAGGTTCAGTACACACACAGCCACACACAAACACACACACACACACGCATCCACACACACACACAGACCCAACAGTGAGCACACAACACTTACACAAACAAATAACAAAGACACAAACACTTAAATGAAAAGTCAACTCGCTGGAAATGAAATTATTATATTTATAATTATTATTATTGTTATCATCATTTTTTTCAATCATAACAGGAATCGTAAAATTGTATACATGTAAGCACTGACATGAACAGTAACACACACAGACAGACTGACTGACTGCCTGCCAAGAGGTTTAAGACACGTAAGATGACATCACAGGTAACCAGCTGATGACATCGTGGAGGATGACAGCGATAAGAATATGACATCAACACTACCACAACAGTATATGCTCATACTACCCACATACACTATATGCTGATACTACCCAGAGACACTTTATATTGTCATACCATTTTCTACTCACATAATCATCAAATTTAAATGTTATATAATACAATTAAATAAATCCATCATAAAAAAAACAAACAAACAGTTAATTTGATAAATCATTGTTTGACTCAAAAGTCACTATATACAGTCGATTCCGCTTAATTGGGACTTATCGGGATCGATGCTTTTTGTCCCAATTAAGCGTTCTGTCCCAATTAAACATACAATTTTACTATTGGCTTCTTGGTTTGGTTTCTTTGAGATTTGTCCCAAATAAGCGGCTGTCCCAATTAAGCGGTGTCCCAATTAAACATACAAATTTACTATTGGCTTCTTGGTTTGGTTTCTTTGAGATTTGTCCCAAATAAGCGGCTGTCTCAATTAAGCGGTGTCCCAATTAAACATACAACTTTACTATTGGCTTCTTGGTTTGCTTTCTTTGAGATTTGTCCCAAATAAGCGGCTGTCCCAATTAAGCGGTGTCCCAATTAAGCGGAATCCACTGTGTATTTATATAAAAATTGCAGGATGACCTACTGCATGTCATACAGGGCTGTAGGTCTTTGACCCTTTCAGAAAAAAAAAATATTAACATTTCAAAAATGAGTCCACTCCACTGTGTAGAGCCGGCCTTCTTGATATACATTGTTTTACAAGATCAAATTACATTTTTCAAGTATTGATAAATATGTAATAATATACTGTACATGAAACCAGATTTTGCTAGGAGAGATTCAATCTCTATGAAGGTAATACATTGGACAGATGTCTATACAAGTGAAACAAAAAAAAAATAAAAAGCCTCGCGTCCAGAGAGCTTTTAACAAAAGCCACCATCAACAAACCCACCTCCCTTCACATATGTTGGACTTTATATGCATATTTCTATCAGGGTCGTAGGAGGGTGGGTGGGTGGGGTGCAATTCGAACACATTTCAGGGGCTCCTTTTTCTTAGAGGGTTCCCTTAGGATACAGTCATCTGCTATAAATAAAATGACAGCCATTGGTGGGTGTTTTGTGATCAAAGGGCCATCAACTCTATGTACACGACCTATATATATGTACATAGCTCTCACTCAACTCAAATCATGTTTTCAATGAAGACAATATTTAACATTTGCATATTTGTTATTGTTTTGTGTGGGGTAATACAATACTCTTACATTGGTTGGACAGAGGTTGAAAAAGAAGATTTACACACACACACAAATACTTGAATGAGCACATCATAGAAGGTAGCAAGACGGCATCTGTTGTATTTTTTTTTCTGACATTTGCAAATGCCAAAAGGAATGACAGTTAAACCGAGGCTGGCCTTACTCAAGTTTTACATTCACATCAAATACTTTTCAAACACGATGGCAAATGAATTTTTTTTTGTATCTTTTTACTTTGAAGTCAGGGTCGGATTTATACTTTGATGAGGCCCTAAGCTATTTTAGATATGGGGCCCTTTAAAAGTCCAGATATTATATGACAGTGCCTAATATTTAAGTATATATGACAATTGCTAACTGGGAAAAAAAAATTATTGGGGGGGAGGGGCAAAAAAGTGAGGCCCTAAGCTATAGCTTGTGTAGCTTATACGTAAATCCTGCACTGTTTGCTGTGTTTGAACAACAATTTTTCCAAGTAATGGAATGGTTCATACATATATATATATATCCGTGTGTGTATTATGTCCATATAATTCTTTGTGCTAATGTGCTATAAAATATGCTTAAAAATAGAACATACAGAATGTGCAATTAATACAAAAAAATCAACATCTATTACACTACCATATATTTTAATATAATAAATATCGATGAATAATCAATGTACTTCGATCTGAGCCGTCTAATCAGCATAATGGATGGGGTGGGGTGGGGGGCATCGAGGTCAGCCACTCACAAATTTAGGACAAAACACATGGTCAAGGGTGGCCGATATATAAGTAGTGCCCGGGTTTGCCTGTACATATGGTTAAGACATTAAATAACACATGTACATAAATATATGTTGGCTTAATGAATTTAGTAAAGAACAATAGAAAGACAAAGGTGGGAGGGGCTGATTCAAAGAGACATACAGTAATTAGAACGTGGAGTCTAAAAATAGACCAGGGTTTGTGTTTGTGTGTGTGTGTGTGTGTCAAGATTATTGATTGCAAAGCCTAAACAGCATGAATTAGAACATGTCGTAATCATTTAAAAATATATATATGAAAAGGGGAAGTAAAAACGACAGATTTTTGACAAATGTGTTTTTAAAAATGATCGTATTTCATGACATTTTAAATTAATAAAAGCATTTCTTTCAGGCAGTGACCATTAGTGTTGGTTGAGGAGGAATGAGGCAGTGACAGCCCGCCTAGGATACCACTTTACAGGAGGTATCATTTTGATTACAGCTCAGAGGATACCTAGGGTGGGGGGGGGAAGGTTCAAATTTGAAAGCCCCCCCCGGGTCCCATCTTGAGGAGGGCCCCCAACAATTTTTTTACATTAAATATTAAGTACATTATCTCGAATGTCAAAATGCAGGGGCCTCCAAAGAGGTCAAGCCCCCCTGGGCCCCCAAATCCCTAGGTTCGACAGTGTTACATCTGAGTCAATTTTTTTTTTTAAGATTTGGAATTGTAAAACGCTTCTGAGTCGTTTATCTACGTCTGATAGATCCTTTCACAAGTAAAAAAAAAAACTAACGTCACAACAAAAGAGATAAGGTGTCAGCTTTCGATAATGTCAATTCAGCTTGCCAACTCTGCATCGCTGGTCGGAATACAAAATGTTTATGTCATGGGATTTGAGTAGGGAGTACACGTTAAATATAGTCACGGCAATATCTTTACGTTGAATAATTTGTAATATGCTATCGATGATTAAATAGAGCGAGGGCGGTAGGAAATAAAGTTTGTTTGTGTGGTGACCCTAGGCAAAACTGCATTCAATGGGCCCTAGGCCAAGCTGCATCAAAGGTCCCTAGGCCAAGCTGCATCAAAGGACCCTAGGTAAAGCTACATTTGCGAACCCAGGACAAAGTTTATTCCTAGAACACTGGCATAATCACTGTCATATCCGTCGCTGTCTAATCTTGGCCCCAAACAATCCTTGACAACTATGGCCCCTCTGACACCAAATAATTAAGCCATTTTAGGTTCCGACCAAATAAAAAGTCCTGAGGGGGGGGCGGCCTTTAAAAATGGGGCCCTGGGCAGCCACGTAGTGCAGCCCTTCATAAGAACATCCCTGGATGCAGTATTTGTTGTTTTTTTTTTGGTTTTAATTAATATTTACTTCTGGGTGAATGGACGGTCAGAAACATTACACCACTGACCTATGGCTACTGCTGGACAACATTTGGGCTTACGTTACGTAGATAGGATAATAAAGGGTCTGCACTTTCAATCTGCCATAGAGCGTGAAATCAAATGTAGGAGATTATGGTTTTTAATTTTGACAACTGAAATAGTATTAATGATATTCTCAAGACCAACATACTGATTTACAAAAAAAAAAAAAGTCATGTTTTAATATTTTTTTTAACTTTAAAAAAAAAAATTAATTGTTGAGTTACAGTGTTCACAAACACATCTTTCAGTAGCACACAAGTGATACATATTATGGGGGTGCATACAAAATAATACCTTTGGATAGTAGATTGTGTATTTATTTTTTTTTAGAAACTGTTTGACAAGGCAAATGAAAAATTAAACAGTACTAAATAAAATACTTTGAAACATAAGCACAAGTTTTGCAATATTTACATGAATATATGTATAACTTTTCATTGCAACTTAAATTAACATGATATTAAATATATATATATATATATGTAAATATAGTTATATGTCATGGATTAAAAACAACAACAAAGGTTTGTTTATACACACATTTTGACACATGATAGTTCGCTGTCTAGTGACGTAGATGAGAGAAAAATGGTTTTGAAAAACAATAATTGTGTGGAGAAATCTCACAATTCATTTATACAAATATAAGTTAAATTTAAATTAAAGTAAAATAAACCCATTAAAAACACCTTTACAAGATGTCTGTTCTCAATACAAAACGTTGGGTAAGTTCCCCTTTTTTTTACCTATTGGGTAGCGCAGTGTGTCCTATTTATACGTGTGTTATGTGTCAGTGCTTGCATTTATAACACTTAAGTCAACATGTCCCACCACAAGATGAGATTTTTGGAGGTTGTCACTTAGCACTAAAAGTACATTGCACTCAAACAGTACATATCACTCAACGTATAGAGTACTCCATTGAGAAGCGTTATCTCAGTGCAAGAGTGTGTGAAACAAACAAATTGGACAATGCATTCCCCATTGGACGCTTCATTGCATACGTTCAAATGTTTTGTGTTCGAAAAATGAGCTGGTCAGGACCAATCCACAAGTTTAAAACTATATCCATAATCCACTGTTCTCATTTATAATCGAATATTTGCGTGCAATCATATTTATCACAGTTTTTTTTTTGTTGTTGTTTTAAATTTAAAGAATTCATTGCATCCAATTAAAAAATAAACAAACAATAGTTGAATGATATCAAGTCATTACAAAACAACTAAAAAAACTTTGGCTTTTTCATTTCTAACTAAAAAAAAAAATGAAGATAATCATTTCCATCACATGAGAATTTGATTAGCTATTAATGGAATCAGTGCTCTTTCATAGTTGGCAAGACGCCGGTGATTAATTTCCATTGGTCGAACCCGTGAATTATGGAACTGGGGCTAATAATTAACCAATCGGAATCCGTGCGGAAATATCTCCAAAATGGCACACAGAAATCCATATTGAAGCCTTAAAAAAAAAAGTTCACTGATTTCCGGTTTGCTAGATGAGGAGATATGGCCACCCGGTGTTGCAACTGGATTGATTTATCGTGCAAAACTCTTTTTTTTTAAGCCGGGAGAAGCTTTAGGTCTAATCCAGTATCGCATAAAGGTCGATATGCAAGAAGAACTGGTAAGTATCGTGTGACCAAAGTATCGATCACTGGACTTTAAATCCATGTCGGAATTTTTTTTTTAAAACAGTACGATACTTTCAATTTTTACCTCAGATTTAAGCTTTCTTTTTTTTTCTTTTTCAAGGCAGTGGCGAGTTTACACTGTAAGATGTGAACATTCTCATCAATGAACAAAGTCCAATGTATTCACTTTTTGCATGTTACAGAGAAGGAAGGGGAAATAGTCATCGATCATTTCCCTCGGATCCGCCACTGTTCTCAGGTAGGCTGAGAGATGAGGTACCACGTTGCTGCCATTTTAAAAATAAAATAAAACATTTATTTAAAGTGTACTACAGTTCCATCCCCGAGATGTCTCCTACAAACCAAACTTCATTTTACACGCGTGGCTGCTCAGCTCCGAGCACTGCACCGTCTGGTCGTAGTAGTAAACGTTGGTCTTCGGGTCCCTAATCTTGAACTGGACGTGCAGATGGGACAGGCATTTCCCCATGCAGTGACGACCGATGGGCTCCATCCTGTTGTTGATGCCGGTGAGGAAGTCGTGGCAGTAGACCGAGTCCTGCTCCACGAAGTCCTTCTCCTCGGGGATGTACGTGTCCGGGATGGTCTCCAGGACGTTGACCTTGCTGCAGGTGTTGTTGCACAGCATCTCGTCGGTGATGATCTTGGCGCTGACCGACTTCTCGAAGGCGCACATGGAGCAGATGCGCATCTTGTGCTTCACCTGGTCGTTGTGGGAGGAGGAGGACTGGACGTCGGATTTGGTCAGCAGATGGTCCACGTCCACGTAGGTGACCTCCGGGTGGTTGGGGCAGTTGATGTTGATGGTGTCCGCGACTATGTTCTGGCGGTTCGCGCCGATGTCGACGGTGGTCTGGTAAGAGCTGGTCGGCAGAGACGACGGGCAGAAAGCATGGGCTTTGAGGTCCACCTTGTCAGGAAGCTCGGGCTGGAAGCTGTCGGAAAGACGCCTATTGAGGCTGCGGAGCAGCCCGTTCTCCGTCAGAGAAGGCATGTTGTCGGCGGCCGATATTCCGGAGATGGCGACGCAGGCGGTGTGGAGGGAGTTCAGGATGGCGCTGCAGCTGTCGTAGACGATGTCCAGCAGCTGGTGGCGGCCGAGCTTCTGACGCACCTTCTGGGCCATCTCTGAACACAGATTGTGGTGCTCGTGAAACACCTGGTCGTTGATGGTGTTGCAGAGGTCAGTAAACAGGCGTGCGGACGATGCGATGTACGCCTCCTTGATCATCGTGGCGTTGTCGTTGTCCACTTTTCCCGGCAAAGGAAGGTAATAGTTGATCGTGGAGATGTCCTGACCGTAGCAAGAGTCGGGCTCTTTCGGCCAAGGGAGGGCAGCCACCATCAGAGGCTTATCCAGGCCGGAAATCTCGCCCATGACGTAAGCGCCCTCGTACAGATAATGCCCGCCGCACTTGGTGACCTTCAGTGGGAAACGGGTGAAGCATTTGACGCTCCCGCGCCTGCTCCCGCTCATGGGGTCCGTCTTCGGCAAACGCATGTCGGCCATGACCTTCGAGATTTGCCTCAAAAGATAAGACCGGATGCCCACCTCCACCAGAGCCAGGTGGGAGATGGGCCCTTTGGTCTGCTCGGTAAATGGCTCGAATACCTTGACCTCCATGTCCATGTTGTTGGCAGACCAGTCGTAGTTGACCACGACGCCGCTGGGGAGAACGACCGACGCCAGGTTCCTGTTTCCTATGAACCTCACGGACTTGGTGGACCCGCCCACGTCGGTCATGCCTAGGGAGTAGACGGAGCGGACCGTGCCGTCGCTCTTCTTCGGGCCAAACACCTGAATCATCGTGCCGTTGACCAGGGTTGCGGTAAACAGGCGCGAGTCGCCGGGGTGCCAGTAGGCGTCGAACTTCTGTATTTTGATATCCACGAAGTCCGGCAAGTTCGACCGCGAGGGCTGATAAGGCGAGGTGAATGTCCCTGGAATGTTGTAAGGCGGCTGCAGAGTCACCGCGTCCATGCTGTCGAAGCGGTTGGTGCTTCGATTCTTTCCCGCGCCGCCGCTGTGGTCAGATACCGCCGCGCTCGGCTCGGGCTCCTTCTTCAGGACCGTAAAGTATATAGCGATGATGACGGCCCCGGCCATGACCAAGAGCAGGAGCAGGAGGAGGGCCGCAACCCACCAGAGCTTCCGCCTGGGTCTGTAGACTATCCCCGAGCCCGTGGGTCGGTTGCCTCGGCGCCCCAAGTTATCGTCCCTGACGGGATACGCCACGCTGTACTTATCGTGGAAGGTTCCCTGGGGGTACGGGACGCCGTTGCCGTTGATGTGGCGAGGGTTGTAGATGCTGCTGTGGTCGTCGCTGCTGTAGGAGCTCTGCTGCTGCTGCTGCTGCAGCTGGTGCTGATGGTGGAGGTAGGGGCTCTGGTGCAGGTGGGCGTAGGGGAGCTGATAGTGCGGCTCCTCGTCCCCGTTCATGGGCAAATGGTGGTGGTGGTTGTGATGGTGCTGCTGGTGATGGTTGCTGTTGTAGTTGTTGTTGTACAGGAGTCGCTCCTGGGCAGACATCTCCGCTTCGTCGGGGTCGTAGTGAACGTCCAGTGTCCTCATCTCCAGATGGGTCATAATCTGAGAAGAAGATAATAATAATAACGTATTAGCAACAGTTGATGACGTCATTGAACAAGTTGTAAAAGAAATAACAACAACACCAAAAATGTCTAATTTTTGATGACGTAATTCGACATGGAGAAAAAAATACACACACCAGCAATTAATGATAACGTCAAAAATAATTTACAGTTGAATCGCATCATTAATTAATCATTTATGCGATTAGTATTCAAGAGAAAGATTCATTTAATGAATTCAGTGATAAACCAACAAACAATCACACACACACACACACACACACATACACACAAAGAGACGCGCACTCTCAGAAACAAAATACGAATAAAGAAAGAACTCATTTAAAGCTTGCACCAGATAAATTTCACATACTGCAACCATTGATATCAGGAGAAATGAAGTAGCTAACAAACGGAATAGTCAAAATATCCAGTGAATTGAAAACAGCGTTCGTTCGTTCGAGAGTTTTATTTACTGTACCATTGATTTGGGTCTACATTGTACCATTGACGGAGTTGTACGCTGTACCATTGATTGGGTTGTACACTGTACCATTGATTGGGTTCTACACTGTACCATTGATGGGGTGGTAAAATGTACCATTGATTGGGTTGTACACTGTATCATCGGTCGGGTTGTACACTGTACCATTGATTAGGTTTTACACTGTACCATTGATCGAGTTGTACACTGTACCACTGATTGGGTTGTACACTGTACCATTGATTGGGTTGTACACTGTACCATTGATTGGGTTGTACACTGTACCATTGATTGGGTTGTACACTGTACCATTGATTGGGTTGTACACTGTACCATTTATTGAGTCTACGTTGACCCTACAGTTTAGAATCAGACAGAGAAATAAAGAAGAGTCGTGTAATTTACGGTTCACGAGCATAGCTCTGAAAGCAGGAAGCGATTTTCGAATTATTATGGTCGAACTTCTATTATTCGATAGTATCCGAACATCCAAACAACCACCCACCCACCCATCTATCTATCTATCTATCTATCTATCTATCTATCTATCTATCTATCTATCTATCTATCTATCTATCTATCTATCTATCTATCTATCTATCTATCTATCTATCTATCTATCTATCTATCTCTATCAATCTATATCTATTCGTCGATCCTTCTATCTTCATGATTCCTGATATTCATTATTATTGTTCCATTCACCTGTCCGTTAGTATACCACATCGTCAGTCTAAAAGTCTTTTTTTTTTATAAAACAAAAATAAGGTAGAAGGTAATTTTATTGTTTCATTTATTGTTTCTGATGAAGAACATCACAGACACACGCATACACACACACACACACACATACCATAACAGTGTGAATGAACACATGGACAGCTCCGACAGAGAGATGCAATTAATTTAAGTTTCTGGTTTGAACTATATGCAAGATGATAGAAAAAAATAATAATTTTTATCTTCAATAACACCTCTCAAAATATTCTGCCCTGAAATGCAGCCATGAAACTTCAAATACGATTTTGAATGTCGACAAATTCAGAAAAAAAATATATTAGCATCTGGGAATAAATCACACAAGCAACAATTTGGAGAATTAAAAATCTGGCACATTTTAGAGATTGCTGGTGCTGCCAGTTTGTCAAGACTTCAGACCGGAAGCTCTCACCGCAACAGATAAATAAACCGGGCTATAAAATTTCCTAGCAGACGTCCAGAGAGCGACTCTTGGCTCAAAAGCAAAACTTCCTCCAAGAACGAAAATAATGGCTTTCTTTTTTTTTCTTTTTTTAAATAAATTATTTAAAAAAAAAAAACCCGAGACGATTATTTTTTCTTCGTTTTTATTTGTGCATGTTTATGAAAATGACGCGTTGCACGGTGCATGGAAGGGATTTTTAAAACCCAAAAATCCAACGGGCTTACACATGTGCGTGGGATCTGCCCATTTGGCGGTCCGTACAGCTCGAGTAATTATACCCAGGGTCAACTCCAAAAGAGATTCATACACAGGCGTACTCATTACATAATGACAGGAGCGTTAAGGCGTTGGGTGAAAAGGAGTGGGGTGATGCGAGATTTCCCCCCCCCCCGCGCCCCATTTAAAAAAAATAGAAATACACTTTTGCCACGTTCTTCAAAGCCAGTTAATGAAACTTTTCCATCATGGCTGAACTTGGAAGCGTTTTAAAAACATGCAGCTGCGAATGTAAACAGTTTTTAAAAAAAAATAAAATAAAAAGTAAATAATTTTAAAATGTATTGGCTACAAAGATCCAAATCAAAAAGTAAATGAATATACAGTTGTTGTTTTTTTAAAACATTTTTACATACAGGATTAAAAAAAAAATATTTCACTGCATTTATGAAAAATAAAAAAATAAAAATATGTCGAGATTTATAAACGAAATTCAAGACTCATGAGAAAATGCTGAGAAACACCCCCATTGTAGGACGAGTCCATTTAGAGACAACGTCATTGGATTGAAATATGTAAACATCTTTGGATCGTAGATACATTACTTTCTGGAAATGGATTAATCAGAAAATGTAAAGGAATCACTTTACGAACCTTTAATTAATGAAATACTTTGATTCAGCTTCACGTCTGCTAAAACCGAAAAATAAAATGTAAAAATCACTCAAACTATAATCTAAAATAATTTAAAATCAAGGGAATATATACATTGTGACAAATTTTAAGTGTTTCTATGGTAACTGTTCAAGATAACCATTGCAGATGGCTAGATTGCTGTTGCACGCTATTCACTGCAGATGGTAAATAAGGAATAATAAAAAAAATACAAAATAAACTGGCAGATGCTACAAAGATAAAAGCTTTGACAAACAAAGTGTTCGAATTTGCGCGTGCGTGTTAGCACACCGTCAAATGTAAAAACGGAAACAGCACATTTTGCTAATGCTGGTCAGTCAATATGCGCATGTCTTCAGCCAGCGTTACAACACGTTTTCTTTAATTAACAGTCCCGACACTGCCAGAAGATGAAAGATGGTGATATTCTGGCACGAAATAATTACCTACACAAGTAAGCCTATTGACAAATAGCCAACAAGATGAAAACAACGGGTTGTTTTTTTTTTTCCTCCTCTATTAACGCTATCACTTTTTGTTTTCCCGCCAAAAAAAAAATAAAATTCCACTGCTGAGGTAGCCAGAACATTTTTCTTTACCTGGCCAGAGCCAGGTAACCTAATGGCCTCGCTTGATTAGTGGCAGCATCTGTGAATGGCCGTGGTGTAATGTTTCATTTAACAGTGTAATGAACGACTTCTGTCAACAAGGTGTTAAAAAAAAAAGTGTTGGGCCGGCTGTCGCAGCCCCCCCCCCCCTTCAACCAATTAAGGGAATAGCTGACATACCCCCCCCCCTTTTTTTTTCCCCAACACACCCACCCACACACACGCACATACGCGGACAGGAGTCCAGATGTGGCTATTTTTCGTCATCGTCTTTCACACTTTCCGCTAACTGCGAACAAGCCCTGAGGTGACCACGGAGTGTTAAGATTGACCAACGGGTCTTCACCCAGCGCTGGTGACTATCTACAGTTTGAAATTTGTTTTGGCGTAACACAAAGTTTGACGTCGACTGGGATGGCTAGTTGGTGTAGAGTGGGGGGGCGGCCAACACTGCGAAATGGCGCTGGTTCGATTATCAGGCTTTGTTATCGACTGCTTTGTAGTTAGTATTCACGCATAAGTACTGAGACCCTGGTGGTTACTTCATGGTCTTTACAAGAGCTCCGATGGGGCTGTGGACAGGGTAGTACTACTAGCCTATGGGCTTGTCTCGGGGGGCGGGGGGAGGACAACGACGACATAATGTGGAGGGGGAGGGAGATAACGATGTTAGGACGGCTCTGGTTGGGATAGGTTGATGCACGCACTTTCTATCTATCAATCTTTTATTGTTGGCAAAGGTCGCTTGTTGACAGAGTAACACCGCCTACATCTCATTTCACATCGTGAGTAATGTTGCTAAATATAATAAACTTCATGACATGATTGCACACGTCATTAAGTGGGCTGTGAAGTGTGGTAGATGACGTGGAAACTACTGACACACCCAGCGAGACATATTAACCCCCCCCTCTCTCTCTCTATCACACGCACGTGCATTGATGTTGTGCTCACTAGAAAGGTTTACGACAGAAAACTCTAAAAAAAAGTCTCAAAAACAATAGCGGGCAGAAAATAAAGAAAAAAAAATCATATAGGTGAGTACATAGAGGCATTTATACGAACAGGTATTAACAAGAAAGAGTGCGTGTGCGTGTGTGTGTGTGTGAGAGAGAGAGAGAGAGAGAGAGAGAGAGAGAAAGAGAGAGAGAGAGAGTCTAGAGAAATGTCACGTGATAATTACTGCCCTATCGAACTACCGGATTGGGAAACAAAACAAAACTGCTGGTTTTGTTCTTTTATTGTTTTTGTTGACTGTGTTTCTAAAACAAAGTTGTTACTATCATCATCACTTATGTGCGACAAATGTGACGTCAATGCATGAATGAGTCTTGGCATCTCCTTGACCTTTTCACGCGCATATACAAAAAACAAAAAAAAAATCCTTTAGGGAGTGTTCACATATCATGTCATTCACAAATAATCGAACATGTACCATCTCCCGTCATCATTATAAACGTTATATAACAAAATTCAGTACCCCCTCCTCCCAACGCCGCTCTCTCTCTAATTTTATAACATTGGCCTCCACACTACTCCACACTACACTACTCCACACCACACTACTCCACACCACACTACTCCACACCACTCCACACCACACTACTCCACACCACACTACTCCACACCACACTACTCCACACCACACTACTAACGGTTTTTATGTAATTTATTGGGATTGTATTCTTAAGCTATTCAACCGGACGTCGACTCCCTACCTTCTCCTCCCTAGCAGAGTAAAACATTACGTAATATGTGAACGATCCCTTAATAAATAAATTGAAAAGCAATATTTTTTTGAGCCGCATTAGTTACTGTTATTTTTTTTCCCTCAGGTCTGAATACCTCTTTATTTCTTACAGTCAGATAACAGTCATTTAATCATTGCAATTATACACATACAGTCGGATTACTCGATTATGGATAACTGCGTACGCCGGTTAACTCGATAAATATGTCTGAACACAAAAAGTTGTAAATTATATAGACAATTGCAGATAACTCGACATTCAGATAACTCGATATTCGGATAATTCGATATTCAGGTAACTCGATATTCGGGTAGCTCTTAAACCCTGAACACTTGTGCCTTTGGAATGTTAAACGACGCTATTAAATGATACAATCATACAAAGTGTTACATTAAAATACAACCCACAATTTGTGCAGCATGGCAACATTCAACAAACACTACGGGCAAAATACAGCTAACAGACTAACCTACCGTAATGGTCCAACATTTACACGTGTTTCTTTTCAAATTTGAGTCATTGTATGTTTATAATAGTAACACACGGTTAACACACCTATAAGCCTGTATTAAATACCAAAATACGTTGAGTTTAGGTATAATGTTAAATGATATGCTTATACATAATACCCTTATAGCCCATATTTCCCAGCAAGGTACGGGCCTATATATATATATATATATATATATATATATATATATATATATATATGTATATATATATATATGTATGTATTTAAAGATGAGTATTAAATCACATGTAAGGGTGTAGTCAATATTGCTATTTAAATGCACTGATCTGGTATTCAACAATGATTATAGTTATACTAACTATGAAAACGGTGAAGGCGAAAACTATCCACAGGTGAAAAATATAAACACTGGTGTTCACAACAAATTAATCCAACTGAATCAAACGGCACTAACTCCAAACTTTTTTTTAACCTCCAAGTTACTTCCCTTGAATTTTTTTTTTTACTGTGTGTATGAAAAGATATACAAGTTGCTTACCTAATGTATCAGCAAGTTTTTTTTTTTTTTACAGTGTCTCACACACACACACACGCACACACGGGGGGAGGGGGGAACACGGTCTGTGTCACTCCACATAGTCACCCAGCAGAAGTGGCGCGCAGTGAAGACATGACGGTGTCACTCTTGAATGAAAATGAATGAACTCAACACTTCGTACAGTCAGAATGTTTCATTGGGAGTGAGGGGTTGGAGAAAGACAGGGAGTGAGGGAGAGAGAGGGGGGGAGAAGGTAGACACGGTTAGGAGGGAGTGGGTGTTTGGGGGGTGGGCTGTGAAGGAATGAAGGTAGACATTTGTTATGGAGGGGGGGGGAGAGGTGAAAATTTACCTATGGGGACTCGTCCAACACAGCTATGTCTAGGCCATGGGTGGGCAAACTTTTTTTTTCGAACCGCGGACCACATTCGACTATTACATTTCACAGAAGGGCCGCACAAAGAAAGGATAGATAGAAAGTTTATATAACTCAGGTGTACATTAAATGTAGACGTCAGAGAATTGAACACAGAGGTGCACAGCGTGGGAGGCCGCATTAAACATCCTGACGGGGGCCTGATTAGGGCCCTGAGGCGAGGGCGGGCATAGTTCGCCCAAGTCTGGTCAAGGCTGTGTTTAAGAGTATTTGTGTCATCGTGTATATTTTTGGGTGGGCGTTTGTGTGGATATTAATATACGTGCGTATGTGTAAATTGCTTAGAGTGTGTCCAATAACGGCATGTGACTGTGTAAGTGTGACTGTGTAGGTGTGACTGTGTAGGTGTGACTGTGTAAGTGTGACTGTGTAGGTGTGACTGTGACTGACTGTGTCTGTGTATGTTTGACACTGTGACTGTGTCTGTGTGTCTGTGCGTAGTGGATAATAAGGCTGTCTATTCAAAAAACAGCCCCCCCACACAGTAGTCATGTGTGTATGTGTGTGTGTGTGTGTTTGTGTATGTGTTTGTGTGTGTGTGTTTGTGTGTGTGTGTGTGTGTGTTTGGGTGTGTGTGTTTGTGTGTGTGTGTGTGTGTGTTTTTGAATGAAGCCACTCAAAGTTAATTTTTCTGAGTTTGACAATCCTAGTCCTTTTGACGAACTTTATAAAAAAAATGTAACAGGGTATGGGGGGAATTCTATTAAAGTACATTCTTGGATGTCAAAGGTTTGCTTTAGTATGAGTCGGTCTTAACAAGTTGATATTTTTTTTTTCAAGTCAAATAAAGATTTTTTTTAATAATATAGTGCATTAACAAATTAATTTAAAAAAAAAAACGGAATTTTATTCGTAATCATTCTTTATTGCCCTGCAGCTAGTGGGGGGGGGGGGCGCTAGGCGGATGACGTCATATTTGTTCTTTCATTGTTTGGCTACCGTGAAATAATAAAGAGCGTATGGAAATAGAACGGGGAGGGGGGGGGAAGGGTAAGGAAGACGGTTTATGAAAAGGGAAAAAAAAAGTGTTACACCTCCACCCCCACCCCCTTTCCTTCCCTTTCGCCCCATTCAGCGCCCTCGATTTGATGTTATCAACATTCAGATCTCGCAGCAGACGGCTGGTAGTTTATGAAGCTATTATTTCCTATACCGCCTATGTGGGTATGGGTGGTGTGGGTGGGGGTATGGGGGGAGGGGTGGAGGTGGAGGTGGAGGTGCTATAGCCTGAGGACAGGGGCAGGTAGGTTACCTTTTGTGGTGGGACGGTGTGGGGAGGGGAGACGCAAACCGTCACCAGGTCTGTCACCGGCTACATTTCATTCATACTGTCAAGGTAGACGGGGGGGGGGGAGGTATTTTTTCTGACCCTTGGGATCAGTTTTAATTTTTATGTATGTCTAAGTGTGTGTGTGTATATTTGTGTGTGTGTGAGTGTGTGTCTGTGTCTGTGTGTGTGTGTGAGTGTGTGTCTGTGTCTGTGTGTGTGTGTGTGAGTGTGTGTCTGTGTCTGTGTGTGTGTGTGAGTGTGTGTCTGTGTCTGTGTGTGTGTGTACACAGTAAGAACGAAGTTTTATTTTTTTTAAAAATATTTTTGTGTCAGCTTTGTCATTGTACACTTCAAGCCCCCCCCCCATACACCTCGGGGGCAAAGTCGGGGGGGTCTGCCGGTGACCTACTCTTGCCTTTTTTTTTCCTCTCTCGTCCCGTAAAACTTACGACCGTAACGGTTGACTTGACAGTACTCTTCACCCCCTTCCCCCTACCCCTTATCAGCCTCCCACCCCCCACCTACACCGTTCTTCCCCCCCCTGTACACAAACCCCCACCACTGTCATGAGTGGAGAATATGAGGCGGGGGGGGGGAGGGAGGAGGACTCTGTGCGTATATAGAAGAATTAACCGTCTGGATTTAAACTAACTTTAAATCAAATCAGTGCTACACCAGTGTTGACAGATCGCTACTTTATGAGGCCACGCTACAACTAAAAAAAAAAGAAAGAAAAGTTTAAAAGGCCCAAAAATGTGTGCGCTACTTTATGGCTTTTTTTTTTTTTAAAAAAAAAAATGGTTTTACGGCTACTTTGGTCCAAAAATTTTCTGGCATCATTGAACTACACAAGTAGTGAGACTCAAATTTTAATTGATCGAATCTACTCTCAATTGATACATCCAACTCAACTCATAGGTGTGTGTGTGTGGACGAGACGCCATCTCTTAAGATTCTTCTTTCATCCTCACCCATGGAGGCACCACGGGAATTGTAACCGTGGTGAGGGGGAGGAGGGAGGGGGGGGGAAACCTGAAATATCTACTAGTCCTTACCAATGTTCCCTTTAAGGTGTGGTATGAAGTGAGCGATTTAAAGCGATGTCGTCCGTCGGAGTGAGCGATCGTACGTGTAGTATGAGCGACGCTCTGAATTCGTGTGAGCGATCGCTCACGAACTCGGCTTAGAGGGGGAACATTGTTCCTTACCGGAGATCGAACCAGGGAACCCTCAAGTCGAGGGAAGAACGCTTTACCACACGACCATCCGTCCCCTGTCACTTCATAGATAAGGGGGGGGCCTCTTATCATAGATAGCCCCCGCCCCCCCTCTTTTCCATAAACAGTGTCATGAAGTGGTATCTGCGGCAGTCGTCCGGTTCATTCACCGCGGTGTGATAATGAAAACCTTAGCGCTGTATTTTTTTAAATTATGTATTATTCCAACAGTGAGTCACCTTTAAACATAATAACGTCCCACCAATGAATGAGTCACTAGGAATGGGATCAATTTATATTAATGAGCCAGCGACGCCGAGATTGATATTATATTTTTTTGTATTTGTTGAAATATAATTGCCGTGGCAATAAACAAGGTCATTTAACTTGCCTGTGGAACATGGAATTCAATAACAATTTGACACTCTGTGTGGGGCCGGGGGGAAGGGGTTATAGTGTGTGTGTGTGTGTGTGTGTGTGGCGTGTTGGTTAACAGCGGGGTACTAATACTGTAAACGCGTTCGGGGGACTCAGTTCAAGGCCTCCGAAGGTGCGCTACGCATGTAATTGAGACGGGGTCCTCGCTCAATGCTCACATCAGCCACAACAACCACAGCGCGCGCCTGCGTGTTGAACATGCCTTGGAGACAAAGGAAAGTATGCAAGCCATGCAACGTAGAGTTTTGGTCCCATTGTTATTGCAGCCTCGGCCGTGATGTGTGTGTGTGTGTGTGTGATGTAAACACGGGCACAGCTACACACAAATTACAGAGCTGAGTCTTTCATTATACGCGGGATCAAACCCTGCAAGTGCCCCTTGTCTGAATTACACCCCCCTCCCCCGACTAGGTATCGCTGCGGATGTGAGTCCTATTGGCGTGGTGAGTGTCACGGGCTCAAATCACTGCAATTACACCAGTAACCTATGTCAATAGTGGTCTTAGTAGTACGTGAACCCATGAGAGAGTGAGTGACATACATAGGGAAGGAAGGAAAAACACCATATATGCTACCACAATTACCCCCCGTTCCCCCCCAGGCCTGGGGCTATTGCCCGTTTTTTGCCGCCCCCTATATCCGTCTTTAGTGGGACGGATGGCCGAGTGGTGTAGAAACTCGACTGTTCGACATGAGAGTTCTGGGTTCGATCCTCTCTGAGAACCAATGATTTTTTTTTCAAGTGATATTTGTTTGTAACGTCGTCCCACAAGTTCACCCAGCTATAAATTGGTATCCGAGTTAAAAGTTACGGAAGTAAAGGCGGCTGGGTGTTATGCTAACCCTACACAATCCCTTCATATGCCGAGGTTAAAGAAACAGATAAATTCTACACTTTCTCTACCCCGATGGCCAGGCTAGGAGAACTTTACTTTTTATCCTACGTTGTGTCTCCGTGGTTGCTGCATTCTCTGCTAAAGGAGTGGCGTAAAAAATGGGGCACAACTAAAAAGAATGACTTCATTAATGGGAACGAGAGGTCAACATCTGACCCTTACAGGCAGCATTCTTCTTAGTTTTTCTCTACATATATTGGCAAGTGCGCAAACTTTCAAAGGGAAATTCCCTTTTTTATGTTCGCTGCATAACGGTGCATACGCATACTGAACGAAACATTTGTGAGCTCTTTTTGTAATTTGTGTATGCGCTCGCTCGGCAAGTTTAGAGGGAACACCCCCTGCACAGGGGCATCTAAGATATTCCCTTCAATGCTGCAGTGGGCGTGTGAAATCCACAGTGGGCACCAGAGGCATACCTAGGGTGGGGGGTAGAGGGGACGTCCAAATTCGAAAGTTCCCCCGGGCCCAATTTTGTAGGGTGGCAATTTTTTTTACATTAAATATTAAGTACATTATCTTATGTCATTGTGTCGAATGTCAAAATGCAGGGGGCCCCACAAAGAGGCCAAGCCCCCCTCCCCTCCCCGGACCCCAAACCCCTAGTTTCGGCACTGGTGGACACAAAGGGGAATAACATCATCGGTAGTTTGATGACAGTACGTGCACCCCAAACCTCCCACGAAAGATCAGTGTCTTCTTATTTAAAACGGTGCTAATAATCATTAATCTCTGATAACTCTATAAGTTTGTGGCTTATTTTGGTGGATAAGGAAAAAAAAGGGGAGGTTATACTGCAAGGGGAAGAAACTACTAAGCGGAAACAACAGCAATAAGAACAAAAAAAAAACAACACATTATGGGTACTTAACCCAAGTCATCCCAAAGCGAACTTGACCGTCCATTTATCCATCTATCTTCGTTACAATTCCCTCCTACCATAACTAAGAAACTGTCCATTCTTCAAGAGAGTCGTTCGACGCCTCCCACCACCCCCTCCACCACCCCCAACCTGACCCGGAAAAAACGAAGTAGAAAAAAAAAAACTATATGTAAAAAAAAGAAAGCAAGAACATAAACTCTGGAATGACGGGAGCCATGAATCTCCTAGAGTTGTCCAACCCTGGGTTCACGTAATGTCGTATTGAACCGAACCGACGTTCTCGGTATTGCGCGTGTATTGTCTCTAAGCCTGCTGGACTGAATTGGACACGAAACAACATCTTTCTAGCTGAGTAAGGGATCTACCCTCCCCTCCCCCTTTCTCTCTCCTCTCCTCTCCCATCTCTCCACCCGAAGTAGTCCCAGCATAGCCCCCCCCCCTTTTTGCCCCTTTTTCCCTAACGTTCCTCTGCCCATATCTCATTTACTCTGTGGATGATAGTTAGATACCAAATGCCAGCTATCGTTTATATGTTAGTAACCAAAGAAATAGTTTTTGAAAAAAAAAAAACACCGAACAAAATAAAAAAAAAGAAACTCAAAAAAAGGGTGAGTTGGCAGCACATGACTATTGATCAAATAGATTGAGAAGTTCCGGTCAAATAAGAATATATGTATGTGTTATGTCTGTATGGGTGATAGAGAAGGAGAGAGAGAGGGGGGTGGGAGAGAGGGAGAGAGAGAAAGAAAGAGAGAGAGAGAGAGAGAGAGAGGGAAAGGGAGAGAAAGAGAAACTGATATTATCGTAGTCTCGGTGTTACGTTGCTAAATTGAAACCAGATATTCAACGTCGGTTAGATTTATTATTATTGTTTCGTGAGTGTGAGTGAATGTTTGTACGCGCGGGACGTCAGCTTGCAGAAGAACAAACTTACATACCGCAGGCCACAAGCAAACAAACAATATTGACCACCTCCATCCTAGGCCCAGGGTGGGGGGTAGGGTGCAGAAACATGGTCGCACTGACATACATCGCCTCACTAACATCGTAAACTGTTTGTGTGGATGTGTGATGTGGATACGGTAATATATGTGAATGTGATGTGTGTGAGAGGTGTGGGTGTATGGGTCGTGTGGTGATGTGGATGTGGTGTGTGTGGATGTGGCAATGTATGTGAATGTGGTGCGTGTGTGTGGTGATGTGGATGTGGTGTGTGTGGATGTGGCAATGTATGTGAATGTGGTAGGTGAGTGTGGTGTGTGGATGTGGCGATGTATGGGAATGTGGTGTGGTGTGGTGATGTGTGGTTGATTATACAAGTGGCAGTCAAGCCACTGAGCCCGATGAGAGCCACATTCCGGTTTTTTATACAGTAAAAAAAATACTATAAAGAGCTACACTGTAGCCAGTTAAGTAATATGTGGGAAAAATAAAATGTGTAATAAACAACAACAACCACAACAAACAAACAAACTGGTTTTACTAAGAGCCGCATTTGGCCATCGCTGGTATCTACTCATCTGACCAATCACTGATAGCCGCATTAGGCCATCAATGGTATAAACTCATCTGACCAATCACTGATTTGTACAATAGCTCTTTAAAACAAGCAATTAAGCCTGTTCCATTCTGGACACAGGACGTGTTAGCGCATTTTCCTGTTATGTATCAGTACGTTTGTTAGCTTTCAGTAAATATTTGTAAATTTTGGAAATGTTTATAAATTCAATTGTGTAATGCATATATCTGTAAAAAAAAATTATAAAGACGTTTCTTTATATTTGAAAAAAAATTATTGTCTCTTAAATCTAACTACAAGTGGTTTGTGGTTACTGAAATAGGACTCATAATTGAAAACATTCGAAATTATAGTCATCTAATCGTCCGAAAACTCCGTCAATTGTTGCATAGCTCTGATACTTTCAATTAAACTCAGAACACAAGCTTACAATTTCATTTGATGAGTTTCTTAATAAATCTTGGTGAAACTACGTGTTGCAGTATTTCGCACCAAATGAACGGGCTATTGAACGTACAAGGTGTATATATAATATATAAGCCCATTAGGAGCCCTGAAGCCCGGCCCTCAGAGGTCCTATCGCAAAATGAACTTTTGATGTACACATGGCAGGCCAAGACCTACAAAATGATATATACATCATGGGTCTAGGACTTATGGTTGTTGAGATCTAGGGTGTACACGGACAGACAAAACGGGGACAAAACTCTAAAAAACAACACAAAAAAAAATCAACTAAAATAAAAGTAGAAACATAATCGAAATGTTCATAATCGAGATGTTCATAATCGAAATGTTCATAATCGAGATGTTCATAATCGAGATGTTCATAATCGAGATGTTCATAATCATTATTGTCATTTTATCACGTCTGATTATTCTCTGTCCACCACATCATTCCTTATCCAGATATAATTTTCTAGCGCCCCAATAGTGCCTTCGTGATTACTGCACTCGTGATGGTTAGTTAACATCACCATAGGTTCTTGCATTTTTAGTGAGAGGCTTACAGAGACGTACAGCAGAATATGGTCGGTACCAGTGAGCCCTAAAACGAAAGTTTGCATTTCTACAAGAATAAATTAAACGTGGGAGGCACAGCTCTCTCTGTTAACATCGTTAATTTAATTGTATACTATTAACACAAGATTGTGTTTTGTTTATTACCAATCATCAATGAGAGTTTTAATTATAGTCAGAGTGTATTGTTTACAAAGATTGAAAATGGATACCCGATTCATGTTCTGGTGGCAATGAATAATTTCTTAACCTGTTTAGAATTTATCGCAGGTAAATGATAAAAAAAAATCTCGCAGCATAGAATGAAAGAAATCAAAGCGATAATAAATAAATTCAAGATGTGAGAATACCTGCGAATATCAAACGACGCCCAAATCTAATCAAGAGCCGCTAGGGCTGATGAATGATAACTTTTTTTTTAATCACGCGTGTATTTTTTTCCCCCAACAACGTTTTATGCATTAGTAAATTAATTATAACTGGCTTTTTATAAAATGTATTCTGGCATAGAACGTGTGGCTGCTCGTTCCCCGTGTTGTGTACGCTTTGTCTATATCAGCATTCAGCCAAAATATAAAAATCACGCAAATACAAACCACAAACCACTGCTCATTGTTTTATAATTCATTAACGTCCATTGTTAGATATTCATAATTTATTTGGGACAAATGTTACCGACGCACTTGAAGTGGCAAAAAGGGGGGAGGGAGGCAGGGAAAATAACTGTCAAGTTGTGGATGAATGACTAGTGCAACAACGAAAAAAAAATGGCTAGTGTGGCGTCATTGTAAAGGTCCTGACAACTTGGGTGGGTTAGCCCTTGCTGTAATTGTGCAGACTTAAGTTGGAGCGATTACAGATAGACGTCCTGACACTCAATACAACTTGAATGTACTTAAAGTGGCTGAATTGTGATGAATGGGTTATTTCAAACTAATGGACATTTTCAATTTGATTGACACATTTTTACACCATCGGACATTTCAAACATACTGACATTTGACACTAATATACTTCTGACACTAGTTGACTTTGCTCGAAATATAAGTACGATCTTCAACCTTTACTTGTAAACCACTAATGGGACGGTTTTTTTCGCACTGCCATTCTTTCGTCTCTAACATAATCGATAATGCCAGCACAGCATGATGCAGAGTGAGAACTTTCACCATGACCTGAAAAAATCCATTGGTTCTCATCGGTAATCGAACCCGAACCAGGGATTTACACCGCACGAACATCCGTCTTCTACTGAATGATCAGAGCATTCCAGATAAACACGGACAAGCCGCCATTGCTAGAATATTTACAATATATCAAGCTTAGTATATATATATATTAAAACTAACAATTATAAAACTACTTGTACTAATATATTTCTATCTCTTATGATTTATGTTTCCTCTATTTTGGAGGCTGTGACTTAAATAGGTGCGGAAAGGGGTTATGGGCTCAAGTCCTACAGGGGTGTTTCCGCTTTAACTGCAGTCAGTTGAAGGGGCACTTCGTGTACGTATGCAGTATTTCTTTGCTCCTGGTGAAATAGTACACATACCGTGAGGCCAGTTGTAGTTAACAAAGAAGGAAATAAATGCAGCTCAAAGCCTAAAATCCTTGGGACGGGAGTTTTCTTCTTCTTTGTTCTCGATATTCGTCGAGGTTGCGTGGCTGTATGTTTTGCGCCATTAAGGCCTACTGCCTCCGTCTTCAGCCTACTGTTTTTCTGGATTTGCTTCCATAGCCTTTGGTCAGCCAAGACCATCTGCAAGGCAGCAGTAGATTTAATTTCGGAGTTTTCTCTCCTAGATGTCTGATATCCTTAGCTAACGGCCTCATCTGACCGGGTTTAGAGTTTGAGCGCTCTGTGTTCGCTTTTTGCTATCATTTCTTAGGGTTTTTGAGACATTTTTTTTATAAAGGTATCCTTACCACGGGACACCTCACCTCACCCTCCATGACAGCAAACCAGTTGGTCCGCGACCGCTTATTTAGTATTCACGGCTGACCCTTATATCTAAGTGTCTTTCCCCTATCCGCCAGCTGGGGACGCGCTTGGTAGGAGATGGTAGCTTCCCCAAGGGGACGGGAGTGACTCCGGTTTTTTTTAATCCAGTACCAAAAAAAAAATTAATCCACCGCATCATCTACCGCATCATCTACCGTATCATCCACCGCATCATCCACCGCATCGTCTACCGCATCATCCACCGCATCATCCACCGCATCATTTACCGCATCATTCACCGCATCATCCACCGCATCATCTACCGCATCATCCACCGCATCATCTACCAGATCATCCACCGCAAAATAGTCTTTTATCAAAATTTAGTCAACACAATTAATTTAATAAAATAGAAAACAAACAACTAAACCGGCTCTTTAGGGAGCCGCCGAAAACAAATGGAAAAGCTACATGCGGCTCTAAGAGCAGCAATCGCCCATGTTCCCCCGACCCTCCCAAAACAATTAATAAATAATGGAGAATATGATTATAGGACATAATAGTATTGCCAAAAACTAGAGTTCAATATTGAGACAATAATGTCTATTTATAGATCTGATTTGCCAGAGACCTCCATCATTAAAGTAGAAATAATTGCATGCAAAAACTGTTTTTTGAGAAATCAAACATTCAAACAGTTTTCATTTTCGCTTGTAAACAACTTCTTTTAATTAAGGGAAGGTTTCAGTCTTATACTTTTTTTGGTATATATTTCAAGTCCGTTTCTAGATTGCCGTACTGGCTGTAAATATTAAAAAAAATAAATTTAAAAACGAATATTTTCAAAACTGCACGAGCTAAATTTGAATAGTTTTAAATGGTGACAAAATAAATTGAGGGGGGGGGGGAGAGGGGCCAATGCAAATATGAACCTGTCTATTTGTGAACGCCCTTGGGTTCAACTTAGTGCGCAAGAAGAAAAAAAAATCTGGCTAACACAACTTGCAAAAGTGTTTTAATTATATTTTCTTTTTATTTGGCTGCCAAACCATTTCTCGTGGTATTCATTGACACTGCTTACAAAAAAAAAAGTAAAACTTGATATTTTCTTGATCAGATAAACACGGGAGCAAAGTTAGTCAACATTTTGACGGGAGGTGGTTGGATTGAGGGAGGTACGGTGGGGGGAGGAGGGAGAAGAGAAGGGAAAATTTGCTGGTCGATCCTCTCTCTCTCATTTTAAACAATTTTCGGTTCCTAAATACCACAGTGTCAAAGTTTATAGTTCCCTATGTGAGTTCTACCACGGGCAAAAGGGCGTCCATTAAAGATCTAAGGGCATATAAACATGGCTGGATGTAAGGAGAGACGGGGAGAGGGGAGGGGAGGCAGGGAGTGGGGGAGATGGAGAGAGGTAGCGAGAGAGGTGGAAAGGGAAAGAGGAGAAAGCACCCAGTCAATATGACCATATTGACATATTCCGTGCTGGGGTGTGTTTATTTAACATGCAGCCCAAAAAAAAAAACTAAAAAACAATAGAAAGGTCCATCAGACTGTTTATCAGGAAAAATCTTTGGTTAAAAAAAATGCAGACATTTTAGACATGGTTAGAAATCATTACACACAAACACACACAACAGACAGAGACGCACACACACACACACAAACACACACACACAGACAGACGGCTCTCTCTTTTTACAATCACATTTCCAGACCTTTTTTTAAATATTTTTTTCATTCTTGTGTAACACTATAAAGCTCTTACCGGAAAGTGTGTAGCTCATATGCGAAAATATTCCAAGACATACACCAACACAGCAACTTAAGCATATGTGTAGTTTAATATTTACAATCACTCTGCGTGCTTTTTAACTAAAACAACGATTAGGTAAAGCTTTAAAAAAATTCATACGAACAAAGTGAATAAGACGTATATTTTTAAGCACAAAGTGTATTACATATAAAGGTATAAAATACATGCATATATATATATATATATATATATATATATATAATAGCGATTTGGGTTCTGCGTTAAATCGAAAGTAAAGAATTAATACAACATTATTCCAGTTTACAATACAATCATGAAAAAATCGGACGTGCCCGAAACCAAAACATAACGATGGTTCACTATATATATATATATATATATATATATATATATATATAGATATATACATATATATATATATATATATATATATATATTTAAACACAATCTGCACAAATTTATTCTGCAGTATATAATCACTGTTTGTATGAGTGTCAAATATCATAACATGCATACATGCGTGGATGGACGTCTGACTGTTGACCTGAGAGTCCCGGGTTCGATCTTCAGTGAGAACCAAATATATTTGTCCAGGTGAGTTTTGGTATAAAACCATCCAAGTCTATCGAGCTATAAATGAGTACCTGACATTCGTTAGGGAAGTAAAAAGGCCGGCTGGGCATTGGTCTAACAACACGATCCCTTTATATGTTGTGGGGGGGGGGGGGTAACAGATGAATTCTACACTTCTACGTCAGCCACAATGGCTATACAGGCGTATAACGTTGAAAGAACACACACAAAACCACAATACCAACGCATCCACACAAACATACCGACCGATAGACACGTCCATTGTATCCATAGGTCAGCAGTGGGCAGTCGATCACTGGACAAGGGAACAACAGACCAATTTGTTTAAGGTGTGTGTGTGTGTGTGTGTGTGCGGGGGGGGGAAGGGGGGTTCAGAGGGGAGGGGGAAATATGGCATCCACTCATCATCTGCCAGACAGACCATGATATGTTGAGAGTGGGGGGGGGGGAAGGGAGTGGTTGGGGCGATAATCAGCATGATGAAAAATGCATGACTGAAAGTTAGAGGGAGGAAGAAGATTGAGAGAAAGTGGGGCCGGGGGGGGGGGAATATTTAAAGTAAGAATGTTTGAACGAAAAATAAGCGAGATAGAAAGAAGGATGGATGAATGGAAGAAAGAAAAATGGAAAGATAGGACGACAAAACATTAAATAAAGACAGAAAATACAAGGAAGAAAGAAAGATAGAGAGAAAGAATTAAAGGAAGTATGGAAGACAGAACACACTAAAGGTATATGTCATTGTGGGTGTGCTTGTACAGGAATTTTTTTTTCTTTCATTCCACCACAGTGAAACAACTAACTTAACATGTACAAGCAATGTACAGTGGAGCCAAGTGCCTACATTGGTGTGTGTACATTTGTGTGTGTGTATATTTATGTGTGTGTACATTTGTGTGTGTGTACATTTGTGTGTGTGTGTACATTTGTGTGTGTACATTTGTGTGTGTGTATATTTGTGTGTGTGTGTACATTTGTGTGTGTGTACATTTGTGTGTTTTTACATTTGTGTGTGTGTGTACATTTGTGTGTGTGTGTACCTTTGTGTGTTTGTACATTTGTGTGTGTACATTTGTGTGTGTGTACATTTCAAATTTTTCGTGTTTACCTTGTACAACGATTTCTATTCTTTCTTTAAAGTGCCTAAAATAAAAAAAAAATCGAAAGCTTTTGAGTTCGTTTTTTTTCCCCTCAAAGTATGAAACAAAATAATGTCTAAATGTAATGTAAACACTGGGTGAAATTTAAGATAAACTTTAGAAGTCCGGGTAAATAGTAAAAAAACAAACAAAGTTCTGATTAGATTACTTAGAGGTTTGTGTGGAATGCTTGTATTGATCTATGCTCTTCAGTAAGGGACACGTTACAAACTGTTGAATCTGGGGGGGGGGGGGGTGGGTGGGTGTCTTTCTTTTGCTCTATGCCAGTAGGACTTTTGAACTAAGACCCCCCCCTTCCCCCCACCCTAGGTACGCCTCTGCTGGACCCGTAACCTACAACAATGCGCCAGGGAGTCACCAAAAGAGGTTTTAAGCGGCAGCTCATGTTAAATTTATCACAAACCTTTTTAACTTCCGTCCAAATGAAAAAAGTTTTGCTCTCAGTTGGCAGGTCCAAGTATTACGTCACTCTCATAATAAACGTTGACTTTGACATAGTGAAAATGATTTGACTGGCGAAGTTTATTATATTGATCTATCAGATCTGTTCTGAAAATTAAAAAAAAAAAATAAAAAAACAAAGGTAAATTTAAAATGGTAATTTAAAAAATCAAAACAAAAAACGCGGCAACAATAAAGCGGAACTAAAAGAGGCAAATCATTTTGCACTAGCAACACATGTTTCCTGAGTTTTAAGCACAAAACCAGGCTATAGCGAATGTGACACCAGCTAGGATGCGCGATATGAGCAGCAGATGCAACATCTGGAACAACTTCAAACACCAACGACTGAACTCTCACCCCCCTCCCCCCCAAAAAAAACAGCACCGACAACTGCGCTGATGATGCAAACAACAATGGTCACAAGGACAAACTGTCAAACAGCACAAGTTGATAATTATTTATTTTCTTTGTCCATTTTTTTGTTTGTTTGCTTACAAACAATAGTGTGTATGGGGTGAAAGTCGGCAGTGTTTGGTGAATAGGCCGGATTCAATGGTCAAATTACTTCATTGTGTTAAGAAACAACACCACCAACAACACAACCACCAACACCACCAACACAACCAACAACATCACCAACACAACCAACAACATCACCAACGCAACCACCACCAACGCAACCACCAACAACACAACCACCAACACCACCACCAACACAACGACCAACATCACCACCCTCACCAACACCCCCACCCCCACCACAAACAACATCACCAACGCAACCACCACCAGCACCACCACTAACACAACCACCAACATCACCAACGCAACCACCACCAACGCAACCTCCACCGCCACCACCCCCCCACCACCAACGCAGCCACCACCAACGCAACCACCACCAACGCAACCACCACCAACGCAACCACCACCAACGCAACCACCACAAACCAGGTTTAAAAATCCATAGCTGACAGCTCAGTGTAAACAGTTCAACCAATTTTCCAAGTCAGAAGATGTGGCCGTCACACATGACCCCCCTCCCTTCCCCCCTCCCCCTCCTTTAACCCCCATGGCATGGGCCCGTGTCACAAGTAAAATCCCTGGGCTAATGTATCCGTGCGCGTGAATTGTGAACACTCCACTCAAAACTCTGTGCATGTAATAGGAAGCCGTGACCTGCCGGTCGAGTAACAGAAATAACGGAAGCAAGAAAAACAATTTCCCATTTCAATCTGATGTATTTTAACTTGTCCACTCTTTTATGTGTAAAGGTTGGAAAGTGGTTCGGGGGGGGGGAGACTGGTGGATGGGGGCAGGTGTTGGAATAGGACGGAAGTTTTAGATTCCTCCCCCCGCTCCCACCGGGGTCCAGGTAGATGTGGTCTATCAATCAATCAAGTCAATCAATCGATCAAGGAAATCAGTCAAGTTACTCAATGGGTGTGGTACATGCCAACTCTAAGACATATAGAAAGAGTGGCAGGCAGGTGGGAGTATATACAGACAGATGAATAGATTGGATAGATTAAACAGATGATATAGATAAATAGTTAGATAAATATTGTGTGTACAGTGTACGATACTACCAACCTATTATTTTCTTCTTATTTTGAAAGAATTACTCTCTCTCTCTCTCTCTCTCTCTCTCTCTCTCCCCATATATATATATATATAGGCAGGGGCGTCGAGAGCCAACAAGGGCTTCAGGGCAGGACATCATTGCGGGCCCCTTAATAAACAATGAGTCATTAAAAAAAATTGACATGGTCGGGGCGGCAGGGCCCCCTTACAGATGCGGGCCCCCTGGCAATGACCTCTTGACATCCCCCCTCTCGGCGTGCCTGTATATAGGTTAGAACATGTCAATACTTTACATTGGACTCATCTATGTCACCACATTTCAATGTATTTATTCATTTCATATTTACCACGTGATGTTCGGCATCTCACATCAATTCATCAATCACGGCTTTATCTATTATTATTTTTTGTCCATTCTTGTGTATCACATTTCACAGAATAAATCAACCGGCAATCACTCATCCGAGCATACAATCATACAAACATTCATCAGAAAACATTTTTTTAAAAATATATTTCTTCATACATAACATCGCTCGCTGAGAACTCACGAGTAAAAGTGGATTCAGCCCAACATCACCGCCACCTCTGTGCAGCGAGCGCCACGTTCTACCCCAGGACCGATAACTCTAATGTTTGCCTACACACTCGAATTGACTGCACGCTCCAATTATCTCCCCT
Source organism: Bulinus truncatus (assembly GCA_021962125.1). Classification (NCBI taxonomy): domain Eukaryota; kingdom Metazoa; phylum Mollusca; class Gastropoda; family Planorbidae; genus Bulinus; species Bulinus truncatus. Next base: position 4,554,640 of record JAGDYQ010000047.1, on the reverse strand, counting down.
AAACAGTTTTTTTTTTTTATTATTCCATCGCAGACCTAATTTCATAGTAGCGAATCATTTATTAGTAGTATCTCTGAATGCAACTCTGGAAGTTTTGACAGCTTGAATATCTTTTACTCCCCTTGTTACTCCGATAAGAGAGAGAGACAGAGAGAAACATCGCCTCGCAAACCAAGCCACCCTCCTAACTCCACCCCCCCCCCACTAACCAACTATTTATCCCAGGATTCTCGATCCACCACCCCCCTCCTCCCCCAATCCCATAAATCGACCTGTTCTTACCCCCAACCAGCATAACTGTTATCTCTGTGAATTTCAATGTATTAAAAAAAAAAAATCACAGCAGTCTTGCCCGGGGGTGGGGTGGGGGGTCGAGGGGTGGGGGAACTATAAGCAGAATTTTTTTTTTAAAAATATAAACACGACAAGAAAGACAATTTAATAAAAGCGCAACCACATTACAAATAACAAAAAAAAGTGGAGGTGTTTTTATATCCTATCAGAGTCTGTGGGCAGATATCGGTTGGGGGGGGGGAGGGGAAGTAAACACGTATATTTAACCTGGTACTGAGTTGTTGGAAAAGGGAGAAGTGGGTCGGACGAGGAGGGGGGGGGGTAGGGTTATAGATAGAAGGAAGAATTAAACAAAAACAAAACAAAAACATGTCAATCTTTTAATGTAGAAACATTCCAGACTGCTATCAGCGCCCCCTGCCTTAAAGGCTCCAAAATCTCTTTTTGGTGCTTAATTGAAAAGCCCCCCCCTCTCCTCCTCCCCACCAGCCCCCCCCCCCCCTTCTATTTCTGGCAAATGATTCACTAAAAATCTGAATGTTTCGGTTGTTTTATTTTTTTTCTTTCTAGTTTTCTTTCTAAAAAGAAGAAATAGATAAAGGGAAGAAACGTCAGTTAGTTCCATTCAATTACTTCCCCTGAAGTCTAAACCTTGTAGAAGCGCCTAACCCACCCACCCCCCGCCCCTCCGCCACCCAAACCCCACCCTATTCAATCTCAAATAGTATCCCCTCCCCCCCCCCCCACCTCTTCCCTTCGTACCAGACAGACGTACATCCTGCCAGTACTCTCTCTCTCTCTCACTCTTTGATCTAAACTCTTAGTCTCCCTTCTACCACCTCTGAACACCCCCCCACACTCCTAAACCTCCTCCTCTAACTGGGTCAAACACCCGGAACACTTTTAGTCACCCCCCCCCCCACCTCTTTTCTTTCTCTCCTATTTCTTCCTTTTTTTTTTCCCTAAACCCTCTTTCAGCCTAAAGGAATTTCAATCATTTTTCGTTTCTCTCTTTTTTTTTAAACCCACAATAACCGGCCCTGACGGGGTCGACGTACGGACAGGCACCCACACACACACACACACGCACGCACCCACACACACACCGTATTTGCCATTCTCGTCACGGAATGGGGGCCTGGGTCAAAAGTTATGGCTCCGTTTGCCCCAAAAGGTTTGACCATTAAAAACTTTTTTTTTTTAGTTTACGTTATACAGCGGGATGTCTTTCTCTCCCCATGTTCAGGTCGTGTCCACATTTAATACGCGAGCGGTACCATGTTATTTATTGTTCTAAGTTTGACGAGGGTTAGGGGGCGGAGGGACCCCGGGGAGGGAGAGAGGTATTGCGGTGCTAAATATTTTCACCTCAGGGAAACAATGGCGATGAAAGGGGGGGGGGTGAGAGGGGGGAGGAGGAGCTTGCTTAGGCCCACCAGCAAGACCCCATGAAGGGATTTATCTGAGTCCTAAATTTATGGATAGCATTTGTAACTATAAAGTTTTTTTTTTTAAAAAAAAAAAGCAACACACTTATATATTGAGTGGCTGGTTGAACTATTTTGTTGAAACAACATGAAGATTCTTGAAAGTAAATTGCTAAACACATTCAGCAAGAACACATTATAATCTCCCATGTAATATCGAGAAGAGAGATTCGAGCTAACAGTGTGAAACTTTGTGTACTTACGAGGAAGAGTAATAATAATGTAAAAATGTAATAACAAGTGGGGGGAGAAATGTAATAATATCATCATATGGTATTAACAATAGAGATGGATGTAAACACAATAATAATTAATGAGCTTGTGGACGAGTGAATCGGATGATAAATTCATAGCACAGTATTAACCCAATGTGATGCAGATCAATAGCTTTAGTAGTATTAGTACAATCATAACTCAACTTGACGCAGTTCAATTAAAGAAATCTTAAGCACGTTTTCACAAAAAGTAACAAAAAAAAAAGAAAGCATAATTTTAATAAAAACAATAATGCAGAATATGAGAAAGATAATGGTATACTCAGAACAGAGAACATTTAAGAAACATAATATCCTTTAAATAATAGCGGTGTGGGTTCTGCGTTGAATCGAAAGTAAAGAATTAATACAACAGTATTCCCAGTTTAAAATCGGCAAGCGTAAACAATAGTAATACAAATCAAGAATAATATCGGATCTGTCCGAAACCAAAAATAGCCTAGCCTACTGATCAAACCTAAGGGAATATAACCCTATGCAAAAGTTTTTTGCAGTGTACAGCTAGTACCGTAATAAATAACGGGGACAAAATAAACAAAACAAACAGACAAAATGAGCGTATGCAGACAATGTGATGACGTATGTTGTCAGAAACGTCGTCAAAATTTAGATTAAATAACACAACTAAAAAATAACAACTCCATACATATAAGTCCTACTTATCATTCATACTTATCAGTCAAACTTATCAGTCAAACTTATCAGTCATGCATATCAGTCATACTTATATATCCAACATGAATCCTAAAAGATGCCCTACGTGATCCCAGGTAAATTACTTCTACTCGAATAGATCACACAACGTGACAACACATCAGAAAACACATAATCCAAAAAAAGGTATTAACTTCCGTGTATCAAAAGGCTTTACATGGATATGGCCGGATTGGGAACAGAGGATGAGTGACGGAGTGGAGGTGGTGGGGGTAGGGGGGAGGGGTGGTTCAACCTGACTGTCATTATCCATGCATGACTGAACTCCATGCCCTTGAGGTCAACAGTGCACATTATCGGTGGAAGGGGGGGTACTTCAAGAAAGGAGTTAACTCTTTATGTGTTACAATTTTTGGTAATGCTGTGGGAGAAGGGTGGGGTGAGGGGGGGTGGGGTAGGGGTGGGGTGGGGGGGTAAGGAGGGGACCCGGGAGTCAGCTTTAAAAAAAAACAACCTTCATAACTTTCTCTTACTCACTCACACACACACACACACACACACGCACGCACACAACAAAAAATAATAAACTTTTTCCCGTTCGTCTAATAATTTATTTCCCCCCCCCCCACCAACCAAACTGATTATTGCTTGCGTGTTTCTGTTTGAATTTTAAGTGCATAGTTTTGTCGGGGTAAGAAGGATGCGCGACCATTTTTGGGGATTTATGGCGCGCGGGGAAAGGGTTTGGGTGGGGTGTGGTGTGAGGGGGTCGCAGGAAGAGGAAGTAGAGTCTATATGCTGGAGACATGCTTCAAAGATTCTACACTCGAACACCCGCATTAAGCACCACCGCACCGCACTGTGTTGTGTTTGGGTGGAGCCGCCCCCCCCACCCCACACACACCACCACCACCGGGTCCCCATCCCTCACTACATCCTTCACCCCCCCCCACACACACACAAAAAAAAAAAAAAAAAAAAAAAAAAAAAAAAAAAAAAAAAAAAAAAAAAAAAAAAAAAAAAAAAAAAAAAAAAAAAAAAAAAAAAAAAAAAAAAAAAAAAAAAAAAAAAAAAAAAAAAAAAAAAAAAAAAAAAAAAAAAAAAAAAAAAAAAAAAAAAAAAAAAAAAAAAAAAAAAAAAAAAAAAAAAAAAAAAAAAAAAAAAAAAAAAAAAAAAAAAAAAAAAAAAAAAAACACACCACCACCACCCAACCCCACTACCCAATCCGTCCTTTCCCATTCCTTGCGCAGCGTATTTATTTTCTCGCTGACATCATCAGAGCGGGAGGCTGTGCCGAGGGGGTTTCATATTATTTTTTTTTCAAAAAATAAAACAAGCGCGGCGCTAAATATGAACATATGTTGCCACCCGTTGCTAACTGTCTGCGCTGGCATTTCACTCTCTGTCCCCCCCCCCCCCCCCCCCCAAATGCTGTATACCCTCCACACTTCTCAATTCCTAGACTCAAGACTAGCCCTATAGATTACATCCCCCCCTCTCCCTCTCCAAACTCGGCCACAGTATTGGCCGGTATGTTGAAGAGATGTTTACCAGAGAGGTAAACTAATAATATTTAGAATTGAATGAAACTCGGAGCATTTCTACCCCCCCCCCTCCCCCACCACCAGTTGTTCTTCCTCTGAGTGTGCCATTGGAGGCAATACGCCATGTGTTTTAAAAACGGACGATTTATAAATAGCAAAACAAATGCATACATTTAAAAAAAAAAAAACAAATATGAGCTAGGAATGTGTGGCATGTGGGACAAGTGCTTCGGTGGGTCAGATCGAACTAAACCCTTGGATCGATCAATAATAATGCGACGCTGAATTTTATGAACGGCGAATGGAATTTTTCTGTATTTGTCTTGGCCCCTCATAGGTCGTTACATTTAGACAATCGGGGGACTCCCAGACGCCGGGCAAAGGGCGTAACTTTTGCTGTGGTTAGGTTGATGACCCCCCCCCCCACCATCGTTGTTCAAACAGCTATGAAACACCTTAACGGCCACAGTTATGACAGGTGTGGTTCCCTTCGGGGCCACCCCTAGGAAGACCCCCGGGCCCGAGCACAAAGTAGGCGTACGGGACTTTATATACAGAATACTACACACACGAGTGTATGTTATAATGTGGCTACAGCAATATCAGCAAACACTAATACATGCAAATGTGTATAAAGACAATAATACATAAATACAGAGAACTAAAGAAACATTCATGCGACGTGTTGTCTGTCTATCTATCTATCTATCTATCTATCTATCTATCTATCTATCTATCTATCTATCTATCTATCTATCTATCTATCTATCTATCTATCTATCTATCTATCTATCTATCTATCTATCTATCTATCTATCTATCTATCTATCTATCTATATATCTATCTATCTATCTATCTATCTATCTATCTATCTATCTATCTATCTATCTATCTATCTATCTATCTATCTATCAATCTATCTATCTATCTATCTGTCTGTCTTATCTGTCTGTCTGTTCTATCTATCTATCTATCTATTCTGATAAT